>OY769905.1:23753777-24081277 GCA_963669185.1 Dyspetes luteomarginatus
CGATACTCGAAATGTATGACAAAAAAAAAAATGTGGGATGAGGAGAAGGAGTTGAAGTTAAAGTACACTCGATATACATGCATGAATCTCTGGTGGCAGGCTGGTGTGCGATATATTCACACATTGGTTAACTTGGCATCAACTTACACGATGATATTCAACTCTCTCATCCCTCTCTTTCTCACTCACTTTCTCGTTTTTCTCGTATCTCTCCGACGACACACGTCTCTCGTGAACGATATCACCTCGTGTACTCACCAGAGCTGATATATACTTTGGTCTAGGGTTGGGAGGGGGGCGGGGAAAAAGAAACTCGAAACCGGAAGCAACGACAGAGGGCTTACTTCCCGGCCGGAAGTCGACTACGAGGAAACGTTTCACCGATATCCACCAGACTCTGCTCTCTCTCTCTCTCTCTCTCTCTTTCTCTCTCTTTCTCTTTCTCTCTCTCTCTCTCTCTCTCTCTCTCTCTCTCACTCTTTCTCTCTCTATCTATCTATCACTACCATTTTCTCTATAGTCTCCCTATCACATGCAATACTGCACCCCTTCATTTTTCAATCTTCACTCTTTTCCCTTCTCCCACGCAAGTTTACACCCCCGACACTTGTCGTTGTCCTCGTCATTGTCATTCTCCTTCCTACGGCGTCAAATCTTCTTTTTTATATAGCATAGCACTCTTTGTATGAAAACGACACTATCCTCTCGTTTTCGTTTTTCCAAACATCGTCTTTCATGCAATCCCAAAATTCCCGTCCGATAAGAGGAAACGTATCACGTACAAGGATACATAATATCGAAAAAGTCTCTGTCACACTTTCAGTTATTCAACAGTCATGCTCCGTCTACAAGCGAGAATAAAATTATTCGGGAACCCTATTGAGATATTTAAATTTTTGAAAAAGTCTCTGGAAGCTTTCAAAAAATTAATTGTTCAATTTATTTTTTGTTTGTTTTTCGCCAATCGTACATTTGTTCAGTAAAATATTCACATTGGCATAACTTGCCGAACAAGACTGCATGAATGTAAAAAATCTCCGGTTTGGTCAGTGAGAAAAGAAATGGAGGAAAGACTCTGAAAACACTTGGGTGATTTGTGGTTTTTTATTCTCCCAAACGACACGCAATCCCAAAACTCACAGCCGATCACTTCCAAGCATAAGTAACACCGGAAAAGTCTCTATCACACTTTTAGTCATGTCCCCTATACGAGGGAAAATAAAATCGCATTGTTCGATGTTCTTGTAATTTATTTATTTATTTTTTGAGAAAATTGCTGGAGGATCTGAAAAATAAATTATTCTAAAATGTTCACTAGATTTTAACCTCCCGAAGAAGCTGTATGAATGTAAAAATCTCCGATTTTCTCAGTCAGGAAAGAAATGGAAGGGAAGATTCCAAACATAGTTGGATGATATGTGCTTGCGTTGCTAAAAAAAAAAAAAAGAGGGAAGAGGACGTCAGCAGATATATTTCTTATGTATTCTCAAATTTTGCTGACGTGTTCCTCGAATACATAATATGGTTCACGATATGGGACGAGCTCTCAATTGATAAACGGCTTCAAATCTAACCAAATACATTCACCTTTCTCTGCAAAAGTGGATATCGACAACATGAGAGTTTTGCCTTGCATCGTTCGGTTTCCTCGAAGCACAAACAAGAGTGTTGGTCATGGTGTGTTGAGCCAATTTCAAATTCACCGGAAAGTAGTGTCGTGCTTAGATGTGGTATGGTCGACTTGTGTATGATTGCATTTTAACCATAACGTGTACACGTCAAGAAACATAAAGAGAGTACTCGACACGAGTACGAGTACACCATAGATGAATCGTTTGAAAAGCCTCTTGCGTGTATACATTGCGTGCATTCGACAATGTGGAGCTTTAAATTTAAACGCACGTGATGTTTGAGGTGTATGAGAAAATGCATGACAAGAGGAAACGTGACGTGAATTGGATATTGGTGAAAGCAGTCAAGCTCTCAGGATTCAGACAATTTCCTGATATGATTCCGCCATATGGAACTATCACAATTGTGGATTTTTTTTTTTCAGTATAAAAATATGGAAAAATGTTTACAATCCATGGAGAGGGTAAAGGAGAAATAGAATCTCAAAATGTCGACGAAGAGATTTTCCTCATACATGACTAGTATGTATTAAGATCTTTGTCCAAACAGTAAATACTCATGTTGACACGAGACGAAACGACCACCTTAATCTTCCATTGCAGAGGGAGAAAAAGTGACATCTTACAACCACGATGAATGAGGCTTTTGGTGACGATCATTCTCGAGCTTATATTTATTTTTTCTTGACATTAGGATATTCTGCTATGTTACGGTATACAAACAGGTGTATATATATTAATCCCAGGACGACTTTTAATGAAAGCTGGTTGAAAAAAAAAAAAATGCACGCAGACGCGTATTAAGAGTAATGGCAAAAGGGCGAGGGTCGAGGGATTTCGTTATATAACGCGTATACCTGCCTACACGTTTTGGCTCCCTATCTAATAACTGGTGGACATTTCTCACTGGTGCCACCCCTCGCAGGACCAGTTCATCCAACAATGAGAACATCGCTGGTATGAAATGCACCGCAGGCAGCCAGTGTTGATGTGACATTTCTCACTGCGCGAATTCCCAAAATCCCAATAGATGTCCAATCTTGACGCGATGTACTACATATCACGTGGCAGATGAAAATAAACGTGAAATCTAGAGTACTGAGCTTTGGAAGAGAAAAATAGAGAAATAGAGATAGAGACAGAGAGAGAAAGATAAATAAAGAGGGAGAGAGAGAGAGAGAGAAATAAAGAGGGAGAGAGTATCTCTCACACAAATAGAATCATGTAATAACATGATTCTATTTGTCTGCATTTGAATGCAAGATATACAGAGAACCCGGAAAGCTTATCCAAGCTTTGCACGATTCTCATAACAAATTGTTAGAAATTTACGATCGACAAATAACCGGGTGAATGGTAATTTCTCAGCTGATCAAAGTGCGCATACAGCGCCTTGACATCGGGGTCGTGGAAGTGGCTATAAAACTTTCCAAGTTCTATATAAGGAATAATGTAAATGAGAGTGTACCGAGATATATACACGAGACACACTGCCCTGTATGGTATTCTCGTGGACGAGTTAGGAACGATCCTTCTTGGTATCTTATCAGAGCTGTGGTATCATCGCGTGACTTCTGAGCTTAGCGAATTCAGAGCAGGAGGATGTACTACCGTTCGAATGGTAATATTCTTGCAGCCTGTGTCGGGCAACAAAAGTCTATGTCGATGCAGATCCCGACACAAATACGGAAAAGGCTCTCGTGGCATTTGAGTTACCAGGAAAATTGGTACTAGAGTTTCCCTCCATATATAGCTTTAAGGTTATCCAGTTAACGATTTATGTAATCATGTCCATGTAATCCTAGAAATGATACCTTTTCATTGGGCTGGTACAACTGTGCTCGCCATAGTTCTTAATTTTTTTCGGCTTAGTTTACTTGACCTCAATGAGCCACCCTCGTACCATTCCGATACACTCTACCCCACAACGCAATCTCCACCGAAATCGTTATAACGAACGCAAGTTGAACGCAAAGCTCGAATGGACGCATTTTCTGCTCAATGCATGCAAACTTAATCTAAACTCTCGTTAATCAAACACCAATTTCGTGAAATTCGAGCGAGGTGCCCGACAGTTTTGGGACAATCGAAACCCTCCACTCTCACATCCGAATCCTCACGCTGGAATGAAATCAATTTTCCGTAACTCTCCTATATAAACCCAGCATACTCGCCTGTGTATAGAGGAGACCGGTGTCAATTGTAACAGAAATCACTTCGGATTTTGCCCACGGCGAATGCCTGGGTGGGTCACCTTTTCTTTTCCTCCATTGGGCTCCATCACTTGCACTAAATTTTGCCTATCCCGTAATTCCAAACGAAAATGAACATGGCAATTCGTTTTTTGAATACGGCCAGGCTGTGTTGATCAGCCAATTTAACATATGCAATGAAAAGTTTACTTTTCGGTATGAAAAACCATTTTCTATGTAGCAAATCGTCAATACTACAATAATGATTATAATTACAACGCAATAGTCACCAGGTGACCCCACCGACGGTTCAGTATCGTTTCAGCAAATATCCGCGATTGCATGTGAATTTGTCACATTTGTTACAATTGACCCCAGTTATAATCAACACACTCATCTCCCCTTACTGTCGATCTTACAAATCGAATTTTCTCCCAAAACCACGAGAGCACAGAGCCAACTTAATTTATCCGAAAATTGTTGGAAACTTTGACGATAAGTCTTTACGCGAAGTTTGGAAAAAGTTTTACTCCGAATGACCCGATTTGCGTTTGCCCGGGACGCGATCTCGAGTGAAAGAAAAATCGGGTGAATTCAGGCATTGTCCTTATACGTTTTTTGAGGGTAGGATATCGATCGAGTCTGCTGACGAGTCGATAGAGGACTGACAAGGCCGAGTGATTCGACCTCTCGTGGAACGTTAAACCATCCGCCATCCTTGTTAGAGCAGTTGGCTCCGAGCCAGATGGTTATATGTGCTAACCCTCTGTACTACTGTGCCACCATATATATATATATATATATATATATATATATATATATATATATGTATATACATGTGTGTGTCTATCTACATATCTATATTCACGAAAACGAGGATGAGGGGTGGAAAAGCTTGCCAGAAACGACCGAAGCCTTGTCCCAGTTCTGCCAGACCGTTGTCGTTTAATTCGTCCAACAAACTGCTGTATCTCTCATCGTTTTATTTCGTCTCTCCGTGCTCGTACAGCGAGTTGACTGTCAAAAAAATCGTTATTGACCAATAAACTAGTGCAGAAAATATTGATCGTATTCGATTTCAAGAAAATCCTTAAAAATATTATTTTCTCCGCTCTTCAGACACCAGAAGGATTATCTAGGAAATTCATTCCTTCAATTGTATCCCCCTGACCTCATCAGTATCGATGCAAATTGACGAAAATTAATTTATATTATCTTCCGCAATATCGTAACGTCGTATATTGCCCATTCATTCCAACACTAAAGCGAAATTTGACGCTGCAGCCAAATGGTTAAGGATAAAGAAGCGTATGAGAGCTAAAAAGCTTATGGGGCCATCCTTGATCCAATTGAAGATTCGATTATTGCGTTAAAGGTCATCGTGGCGATAACCCGTATTGCCGGTGAAATGTTTTGGGCAATGTGTCTTTGAGGATTTGGCCTGGTCAATTGACCTATAAAAGGTTGTTGGGACTCTGATAACACCACGCGAGACTGCGAGGCTGCTTGTAACAACCCTCCGAGCAAAGATCTGGAACGACGATAGGCAATATGAGGCTCTGGCTCGGCGCCGGCCGTGGCTCTTTGGCATTAAATTTCAACGGTCTCTGTCACGTGTCAACGCCCCGTTACCGCATTTCACTAAGCCAAATTCACTACCATCGTCATCTTATGACCGGACGGTACATTCTCATCGAGTGTGTGTTTACGTGGAACGAGAAAACCCAGAAGCTTTATCGTCGTATTATTCGCCAGCAGCATCTGGTAGTCTAACACACAGCTGTATAACATCATTACATATTAGGGCTCGGAGCTCTATCAGCGTTTTCAAGGCGGGAGAGAGAAAGGAGGAGGAGGAGGAGGAGGAGGAGGAGGAGGAGAGAGAGAGAGAGAGAGAGAGAGAGAGAGAGAGAGAGAGAGAGAGAGAGAAAGAGAAAGAGAGAGGGAGAGGGAGAGAGAGAAAGAGAAAGAGAAAGAGAGAGAGAGAGGGAGAGAGAGAGGAAATACCATAGGGAAATGGACAGTAACAGTATGCGAAGGCGAGGTAGCTGAGAGCAAATGAAGGCACACGAGTAGGATAAACGCGCTAGCGCAAACTACCTCAGTTCTGACCTCCATATACGGTCGTTTACCACTTAGTCGGTGGAAACGGGTGAGCGTGAATCCCAGGGGAGAATCTCGTTTTGCGACACCAGCACCACCAAGCGGGGCTTCTGATGTAGCTCCAGCAGCAACACTAAAGCACACCAGAAATTCTCATTTACATGCGTGCTCTTGCGTTATATAGCACTTTGGGGCAAACCCGCCTGATTCACATCGTTACCTTATCACCATACTCGAAATCGGTGAAATTTTCACACTCTCGAGCAAGCCCCAGCTATAACATCTCTTCTGATTATACTAAGTTAAATTTACAAAAGACTTTTTTCATTTTCCTACTAAATGGCTTATTGATGTTATTGCCAGATGGAATCGGATCGCTCTTTTTATTTTTCTTTTTGACAATATTATCGTGCCAAATTCTCTCCTATTTATTCTACTCTTGCATGGTGCATGTAAGCCACTTGCCTTGTTTAAGCGTCTCTGCATGAATAACCCTACTAATTCGCATAACTTACAATCTTCTGTTTACCTAAATGGCTAACACATGCAACTATATATGTTATTTTACTTCAAAAATGATACTACGAGCTCTGCTGAAACGATCGATTTCGTAACCGATATTGTAACGATATAACTGTAACACAGTCTATGAGCTACATGATAAAATTTCTCAATATTCTTCAGATTTTCGCGAATGGATTGAGTGGCGTTTTTGTGGGCCTCGCGAGGTTAAATCTGAATAGTTGACCCTTCATTACTGGTACAGCAAAGCTCTCTGGCTTATAAATAACGCTACTCCACTATCAAGAAGATAGTTTACAATAAGCTGGGAAGATTTTAGTGTAAGGGTAGTTTTGCTTTTAGGCAAATCTGAAATATCTGCACATCAAATAAAATAAATCAATTTTATTCCAGTATCTGTGTAGAAAAAATCGCGATAGTTTTTATTAAATGGGTGCTTCGTACATGCCATGTTGGAGCGAGGTGTCGGTCTCCTTATTTTATTC
The DNA here is from genome assembly GCA_963669185.1 of Dyspetes luteomarginatus. Classification (NCBI taxonomy): domain Eukaryota; kingdom Metazoa; phylum Arthropoda; class Insecta; order Hymenoptera; family Ichneumonidae; genus Dyspetes; species Dyspetes luteomarginatus. Next base: position 23,760,711 of record OY769905.1, read on the forward strand.
CATCTCTTCCTCTCTTTCTACGAGAGATGAATTCACCTTATACGCTTACAGGAATAAAATGTACCAAACGTAGCATAGTGCGGAAGGGAAATACACGCTTAAATGGCTAACATATGCAACCACATATGTTATTTTACTTCAAAAATGATACTACGAGTTCTGCTTAAACGATCGATTTTGCATAACCGAAAAATCGCACGAGATAATACAATTGCGTAAACGCCTGTTAATGATGCCAATTTCATTATTTTATTGATTTGGTATTTGATGTGTAAACGAGATAACTGTAACACAGTCTATGAGCTACATGATAAAATTTCTCAATATTCTTCAGATTTTAGTGTAAGGGTAGTTTTGCTTTTAGGCAAATCTGAAATATCTGCACATCAAATAAAATAAATTAATTTTATTCCAGTATCTGTGTAAAAAAAATCGCGATAGCTTTTATTAAATGGGTGCTTCGTACATGCCATGTTGGAGCGAGGTGTCGGTCTCCTTATTTTATTCCATCTCTTCCTCTCTTACTGCGAGAGATGAATTCACCTTATACGCTTACAGGGATAAAATGTACCAAACGTAGCATAGTACGAAAGGGAAATACACAGAGATCGTTCGAGTATATCTGTCGTGCCGTTGGAGCGCCTAGATCGAAATGGAACCGAGCGTGCACACGCCGAGCGATAAATCTGCGCGTTGCTCGCACAAAACGCGGAACTGCGCGGTTGGTGGGGAGGGGGGGGGAGGGGGGGGGGAGGGATTGCATGGAGAGGAAGCGAGGCATGTTCATGTTTTGCGCATTCGCTTGGCTACCATCCATAAATTCTACGCTCACGTCCACCTCCTCTCGTCCTTACACCTATCGTCTTACCAGCCAGCGCTATACCCCGTACATCCCATTTCTTAAGGGTAAATCCTCCCTCTCCAAAGCGCTCCGTTTCATCCCCACGGAAAATCGCATTCCTGCAGTTTATCGTGCAATATCAATGCTCGAGTCGTTTGTTGCATTAAGCGGATCGTAAATGGCAAAATTGGTACAACCAACAGTGCGAAAATTATTCTATAATTCAGGCAGGAAACTTTACAATGTTTATCATACTGTTTGCATAGTCTACCAGAGAAAAATAATAGTACGAGGTTTTTCAGGCAAATCCTCATTATTTCGACACTCTTTGGCATTATTATTCAATTAAATCTTTTTTTTTTTTCATTAAAAATAATACTGCGCTACGTATTATTATTATTATTATTATTCTTGGTAACTATTGAATCAGAGAATTATAACCGAAGCTTTATTGTACGATCCAAAAATACGGATATTTCACTCTGCTCGCGTTCGCTGTGAACAATTTTCTCCTCTTGGCCCTCATCCCAATTTTCGAGTGTGGTCCAGCAAATGTCAATGTACATATATACTATATATATATATATATATATATACAATATTTGCAGCCGAATCGTGCTCTGTGCTTTGGTCGTATATACTTTCGTACGGTACTTCGCATGGCTCTGCACGCTCTTCAAATCTGAAACTCTCGGACCTCCCTCCCTCTCTCTCTCTCTCTCTCTCGAGGGTAAACGAGATTTCTAATAACGAAACGTTATTCAGCACTAGACTAGCCCTATATATTCGTACATATGAAAGAGAAGAGAGGAACGGAGAGGGAAGTGGGAGATGACGACATACGGGCGACCAAGCAGCGCGCTGTGTTCCACCGTCTGCTGCTCGGCACCAACGTCGAGTGGTTACGTTAATTGCTTTAATCCAATTACACCTAACCGTGGAATAGTTTCATTATCTTAAGAGAACCCTCCCGGCGTACTCATCTCAGCAACCGTTTCCCCTTTTGTATCTCTGTATATCGTCAATGTGATATTTTTCTCGCCGAGGCAACGGTATGGCGTGAACAAGGACAATGAAAGATCGAGAATATAACAACTTCAGATATTTATTTATATTTATTGCAATCAAGGGGAATCTGCTAAATCTCACGGGATTTCTCAGCGATTGCACAGAGACGAATATCTTCTTTCGAAAATTTATACCAGAATAATTTTTGCATTCTCGATATGTACCTCCAAATTTTGCGTAAATCGCAGATGCTCCTGTCTTGCCCCAGTGAGTCATCACACACACACCTTATCTCATCACACTAGCGAAAAAGAAAGCCCATTTTTTATGTGAAATACTCTCGGAGGAAAAATACATTTCGAGAAGTTTAATCTCGTTAATGCGAACCACTCGGTAAATGGGAAGTAACGAACAATCGATTCTCTCACGAGCTTTTTCATCGTTTTATATCCCTCTGCTCTTCGACCGTACCAAGTCAGGTTCTCTCTCATTTCCTATAAGCAAAAGGAACTATTCCCATTCATCCAATGCCGATTTTATGGTGTCAATTCATAGGACCCTTTCTCGCTACCTGATTTTATATGTGCTCGCGTATGTGTGTGTGTCTCTGTGTGTCTGTATATGTGTATGGTTTTGTCACTTTAAGCTGGACTTTCCCTCAGCGTCGTATATATACTCTTCTAGGGAGAATTGCATTTGAAATTGTAATTTCTTTTATATGCCCCGAATCCTGCGCTATCTGCGAACGATAAAACTCGTTTGGTATTCCCGCGGTTTCGTTTCCATTCCTTCGCACACTCGTTTCCGAATATGGACTTTCTAGCACTCGATTTCACCAGAGTGTCCAATATATTTTCGGCTTTTTCCCTTGACACTTTGAGCTCCCACCAGCTATTTTACCTCACTCGTTTATTCCTCTCACCTCTGCACCTACGTCAGACTTCGTTCTCTTATCCACGAAACTATTAATCCTTATCATCTTTTTGCTTTTTATATTTCGTATGCGTGCTTCGTCCTTTATATCTCATTAAAATTAAAAACATTTGAATAAAAAGTTGATGCTGCATCGCAAATAAGAGAACATATTCGGTTTATAATCGGCCATGATTAATTATTTGTATCGAATCAAATCGAATCAAATCAATCATAAAAGTTTGATGGAAGATCTAATTTAATCTGCCAACGGATAATAATTTAAAGAATTCATAACTGTGAGGAAAAATTGGGATTTTCCCCTTATCTATCAGACAGTCCTTATCTCTCAGTCATGCTCGTCTATTTTTCTGTAATATGCCAGGATTCATGTACTACAGAACACTGGATCGCATATATACCTCAATGACCAAAACTTTGCCTGGGCTCTTAAGCCAAACGCGTATAACCCAAAAGAGAATTGAAAGCACCAAGTCAATTTTCTAGTTCTCCTGCTGCGAGCTCCTCGCAGTTCTCCAAACACGCTTGGCTCTCGACTTTTTTGCCTCTATATGTGCTTCCACTTCTGTACTCTTGTGAGGTTTTACCGAACTATCCTATGCGCTATTCCTGCACTGACTCATTTTTTTTTCCAATTTGGATGTCCAGCGATCCTCTATATAAGAGCTTTGCTCATGATTCGTTCATCCAGTTCCTGACTAAACTCCCTCGTGATTCGATATTTCAATTAACCATCGTGAATTGAAAAACGAGCACAAGAAGATTTTACTTGGTAACTGTACAATGACATTTCAAAATGCACCCTCATTTGATACGTATCGCTCTTTTATAATTACGACCAAGATTCTGTGGTATCTACAAGCATGAGAGCAAAAAACACTGTTTAATTTTTTCTTCTGTCTCTCCCGGAATAATCGAAACTCTTCAGCTTTTGGTATGTACTACAGAACACTGCATCGCATATATATCTCGAGTAGTACTCTGACCAAAACTTTGCCTGGGCTCTTAAGCCAAACGCGTATAACCCAAAGAGAATTGAAAGCACCAAGTCAATTTTCTAGTTCTCCTGCTGCGAGCTCTTCGCAGTTCTCCAAACACGCTTGGCTCTCGACTTTTTTGCCTCTATATGTGCTTCCACTTCTGTACTCTTGTGAGGTTTTACCGAACTATCCTATGCGCTATTCCTGCACTGAATCATTTTTTTTTCCAATTTGGATGTCCAGCGATCCTCTATATAAGAGCTTTGCTCATGATTCGTTCATCCAGTTCCTGACTAAACTCCCTCGTGATTCGATATTTCAATTAACCATCGTGAATTGAAAAACGAGCACAAGAAGATTTTACTTGGTAACTGTACAATGACATTTCAAAATGCACCCTCATTTGATACGTATCGCTCTTTTATAATTACGACCAAGATTCTGTGGTATCTACAAGCATGAGAGCAAAAAACACTGTTTAATTTTTTCTTCTGTCTCTCCCGGAATAATCGAAACTCTTCAGCTTTTGGTATGTACTACAGAACACTGCATCGCATATATATCTCGAGTAGTACTCTGACCAAAACTTTGCCTGGGCTCTTAAGCCAAACGCGTATAACCCAAAAAGAGAATTGAAAGCACCAAGTCAATTTTCTAGTTCTCCTGCTGCGAGCTCTTCGCAGTTCTCCAAACACGCTTGGCTCTCGACTTTTTTGCCTCTATATGTGCTTCCACTTCTGTACTCTTGTGAGGTTTTACCGAACTATCCTATGCGCTATTCCTGCACTGACTCATATTTTTTTTCCAATTTGGATGTCCAGCGATCCTCTATATAAGAGCTTTGCTCATGATTCGTTCATCCAGTTCCTGACTAAACTCCCACGTGATTCGATATTTCAATTAACCATCGTGGATTGAAAAACGAGCACACGAAGATTTTACTTGGTAACTATACAATAAAATTTCTAAATGCGCCCTCATTTGATACGTTTCGCTATTTTATAATTACGACCGAGATTCTGTGTTATCTACAAGCATGAGAGCAAAAAACACTGTTTATTTTTTTCTTCTGTCTCTCCCGAGTCCAGCATCTCATTTCGTTTAATCGTACGAGTCTGCAGTGCTGCATAGCAAAAAGACTTGTGAAACTCTGAGAATATCCTCCCTCCCTATCTCTCCCCCTCCTCTTGCTCTCTCTCTCTCTCTCTTTCTCTCTGGTGGATAATTCTTTACGGTCCCGTAATCGCGAATAAAAATCCAGACAGAAGAAGAAACGTCGAGATAACGAAGCCGTGGTGAGCAATTAACCTCTATAGACGATGCTTCGATTCAACCGTTAAATCTTCCATCGAACGCTTATTTCAAGCTCGCTGAAAAGTGTTACGAGGCTGTAAACGTTGCGGAAAATCCACGTATCGTCACGTTTTCAACGTCATTTCGTAACTCTCACGAGCTTTTGAGGCACTCAATACAGGCTGGCGCACACCGCTCGAATTGAGAGCTTCGATACACGAGGGAATATATAGTATACGTGACTGTATTATCTCCGTATATATATATATATATTTGTATGTACTATATGAATGGAAACAGTGTATGTGCGCAGTAACTTTGGTCGTACATGCCACGGGGCTCACATAATCTTGTGTCTATACATCCACCATGTATATACTACAATATATATATATATATATATATATATATATATAATGTATAGATGTATTTGTATTCTCCAGTGTGTGCGTCGAAAATATCTGTGTAGAGCGATTGAGAAGAGGGAGAGGTTTTTGAATTTTACGAGATCGTTTTATGGAGCTTTGCCATCACATTAGAGCTCAGTTCTATGGGGTAACCACTCCTTCGTGCGACAAGAAGTAACCCTTTCCCCTTTTCTCCTTCCATATCGCTTTATCGCCACAAAGTTTCTGACATGGTGGCACGACTCGTCAATTGCCATTTTCTTACATACACATAGACAAGTTTATAAATATAAATGTGTACAAATAACCATGAATTTCTACGGGGCCTGGAAAGTTTCCTTCAGCAAGAGGTAAATTATGGAGAAATATTTGTAGAGTGCAGTGACGACAATTTACATTAACTTATTTATTTAAAAAAAAAAAAAAGCTTCTTTGGTTGCAAATTATTTGATTAATTTTGAAAAAAATCGAATTAAGGACAAGAAATGTTTTGGTTTCGTCACTTCAAATTTAAAGAGAAAATGAAATTTTGAGGTCATTGATGAGATGCACCAAGGATGCACCAAGGATTCAGAAAGGTAGCTAATAATTCAATGGTACTGCGTATATCGCCATCAAAGTGTATCCCACGAGCCTGACACACGACTTTCGTTATAATGAAATTTAAACCCAAATCCAAATACTGTGTGGAACAATATTCCCAACCACCAAAATCTGGCCAAAAATGAATTTCAGTGCTTCTCCATTTTTTATTTTTCATACACTGCTCTCGCGATGGTGAACGATATATTTCGTCCATCCATTTTCCCAACGATTCGCCTCGATCCAGGATGAATATTCGAGAACACGTTGGATGAATGCCCATCGGCATTATTTAAAAACTTGTCCACTTTTTCTACACACCAATCTGCATCACGTCAGTTGTACTGGATATGCCACCGCTCTGATCTATAACGACGATCCTGACTTTTATCTAGCTGAAACTATTTACAGTTCATCGCACAAGTTGATGAAGTTGCCGATTCCAACTGCCGACGATATTATTCGTTTTTCTTTTTTAATCAAGCACTGTTTGTATTTTAACTTTGATGGCAGACTCTGCAGGTTCAAGCCATTCGTAGAGTTAGCGATTGGCTCAATGCAGGAAAAAAAACATCGAGAAAAAATTCACCGAACAACAAGTTAGTGTGTACGTTTGGTAGGATTGGTCGAAAGTGCTATTTTGCTGGACAATCGACAAAGCTAGACGACTGCTGAAAGTCTGGTTACATTGTCACAAATATATAGTTATACAACACATGTATATAGGTATGCGTGATTTTACCACTAAAGCTCTTCTCACCACCCAACAAGAAATCCGGGGGATACGAGCAGTTGCGACTGTGGCACACACACACGGAGGAATTTACTTGTTGGCCAGAAATTCCAGCCAGCATTCTCACTCTGTCGAACCTGGTGTGGCCAGTCGTCTGGTTACGAGGGCCACTCGATTCGCCTGGTAATTCGATTGGCAATTCTATTGAAAGAGGAAAAGGGATATCGTGGATGGGGCTCGATAGCAGAGAATAGGCAAAATTAGAAGCACGAATAGCTTATATATATATATATATAGAGTTTTCAGCATACCTGCCAGAATGGTTGGCAAAATTAGAAGCACGAATAGCTTATATATATATATATAAATATAGAGTTTTGAGCATACCTGCCAGAATGTAAATGGTTGCCTGCTGTCAGGCTTCCCATTGTTTAATTATTTTTTTTCCCAACCAAGATCGGTCGAATGTACGACAAAAAAAATTTGGCAGATTATTGGGAGAAGGACACAGAGCAAGCATGATCGCAGGGAGTAAGGAGATGGTAACATACATGCGTAGAGAGCTCGATAGAGAGAAGAATTATCAGCATTCTACAACGAGTCGGGCATTGAAGTTTTTAGCAACACATGGCGACGAGATTTTTTTTTGCCTCCCGGTGGCCACGCCTTTTTCAAGTACCCTCGAGGTTCGATGTATCGACGAAATATGCCCGTTGCCAGGTCACGATTCTCGAGAAACGAGATTCATGTCGATAATTTAAAAAAAAAGTATAATTTACAGTACAACTCATCGGACTTGATGAACTGTTTTGCGATGTAGGTACATAAAACGGTATTCGATCATTGAAAAAATGGGAATATTGAAAAGTAAAATATATTCTGTTAGCAGATATATTGAATTAATCCATAAATATTTCTCATGTCAATATTTCGAAATTTGATGATTTCTTTCCATGGGGTATGTCATTTTTTCATAGACTCTTTTGACGACAATTTTGACAAAAGATACCAATAAATTCTTTTGTTCATACTCGTTTTTCTGCCTCATTTCTTTCTCATTTATTTTATTATAAATTTCTGGATGACCTTGTCGTTCGTTTTGCCATAACCTCATCAATAACTATCGGAGCGCATATAGCCAAAATGGCATGATAAAAATGCGTGCACAGATGGTCCCTGCTATGGATAAATCGAGACTCATTCCCATTGAAAAAAAATGTACGAGTCGAGTATGAATACGATCGAAAAATTAAGAAAAAAAATAAATCATTTTTTCGTGGGCAGATATAACCAGAACGCATTTCTCGAGAGTTCGTGACGTTGAATCGGAATGAGGGATGTGATGAGACAATTTAAACTCGTCGATCTGGCCAGTCCATCTGTAGATAGCACATATAATGCTTTTCCATCAGTCCTCAATTTTTGTCATTTTTTTTTTGCTACACGAATTTCGGTATAGGATATTTTTATACGTGGCTGGGAAAATAACAGGCTAATTTACCAAATCCTTATTTATTTTTCCGTAGAACTTTTGATTCACTGGATTTCTGGCAGCAGCATTTTATGACTCTCATTTTGGGCAAGAAAACCGTTTATTCTTACTTTCTGCATCCATGACTGTTTATTTCGTTCTCTTCTATCCCTCTTTACTTCAGTGGCTTCAAGATCCGAGAAACTCCTTCCAGAGAAGATCCATAAGCCAAGCTTCACTTTCTTGATATATTCCTGACTAACAAAATTCCCTGTTAGCCTGTCAGGATTAACATTGAAAAAAACTTTCTTCGAGCATTTTAGCCGAATAATGATTCTTCCACACAGCTGATCCCCCAGAGAGAAAACGAGAAAAAAGGACAGAGAAAAAGAGAGCGAAGGATCGAGAAAGAGAGAGAGAGAGAGAGAGAGAGAGAAAGTAAGAGCTTACAACGCATCTTTTCGCTCCAGTCTTCTATACGTTTACTCACATGAGAGTGGGCAAAAAGTTTGAATTTTTCGGGGATAACGAATTGTAATATTTTTTCGGGAAACGAGGTAATGCCAGTAGATGTATAGCGGCAACATCACCGGTGCAAGGATAGGGTAAAGATAATCTTATCTTCTCAGAAGCTTTCACAGTTTGACATTTCGCTCAAGCAAATGGGATTTTACCACATTCGTGGGCATGCTTGTCTAGTCACACCAACGTATATTTTCTGAGGCTACGGTGGAAAAAGGAAAGGACAAAGACTGAAAAGTCAAGGAGAAGGGTAAAGAAGTAGTATGTACGACAAGAGGCCAAATGGATGAAGATAGGAAAGGCTTGATTCAACCGGATTCCAAAGTCGATTCCACTAGAGACAGTAGAATCTCTCTTTTTCACTCTTTTTCACTCTTTATGTCTCTCTCTCTCTCTCTCTCTCTTTCTCTCTTTTTTTTCTCTCTCTCTCTTTCTCTCTTTTTTCTCTCTCTCTCTTTTTCTCTTTTTCTCTCTCTCTCTCTCTCTCTCTCTCTCTCTCTCTCTCTCTCTCTCTCTCTCTCTCTCTCTCTCTCTCTTTCTTTGCAAACGGAATGGGATCTCGAGGTTCGATTAATAGTCTGAGCCAATGGTCTCTCTCGCTCTCGACTTTTTCCGTATTTTTCTCTTTCCTTATTTCTTCTACCTTGAATTTTATCTGGGCAGCAGCCTTTCCGCTGGTTTCCCGTGGCTCTCCGCGCATTCTCGGAAATCTCTCATTTTAATCCAACAGCAGTGGGGATCGTGGCCGTGGGATCCGATCGTCACATCCGCGCGCCGGTTTTCGGATGTCCTGAGTGGAATATCAATGGGGGCAATCCGCTCGTTCGACTCGCTCCTTTTAACCCGAATAAACCCAACGACTCTGCCTCAGCTTTCGCTCTCCGATGTGGAGTTTTCCGCATATGGACATGCCAAAGCTCGCAATGTGTGTGTGTGTGTGTGCGTCCATTCGTTTTGCTGTTCCTAACGCTAGCATTCCCGCTGCTTTTGCATTTATATTGGTTCCCGAGAGCACACCAGCCCTCCACAGAGCACCCGGAGCGATGGTACATACAGACCTCTTATACGTATCCAGATATAGACAACCAGACTTCGATGGAACTCTTTGGAATTTTCCTGAAGCTGCAGGTCAAATGCTCAAAAACACGTGGTATCCTCTTTTCCATTCTCTTCTCTTTTTTTTAGTCTCTTTGCTTGGTGTGTATGCATAGAGAAGGCTCTCTCATGTCCAAAGAATACGTTAGGATAAAATCTAAAGAGGTCTTGCAGCTCGGACCTTTCTTGCTGTCCTGCGTTTGCCTCACAAAAAAAAGTTGAGAATAAAATTGAGTCAAGTCTCGCTGCTATATATACCTCTACACTGATATATTTCTAATGTTTCTCAATTTTTATTCGGAATAAGATTTTTTACTTTCTTCCTAATTTAGTTCGTTCGATACTTTCATAACTTATACTTTTATCACGATTGAGATAACATCGCGGAGAGTACATGCTACAGCCTCGCTCTCCCACCAATGCACATGCACATAAACGCTACACCTGGGCAATCAGTGCACTTTTTTTTTTGTCAATCATGCAGGGATGACAATCTACGCGAGTAAGTTATATCTCATTGGCATATTTCTGTAAATCCTGAGGGTTTCTGTAAATCACATTCTCCAATCCAATGATCGACTTCCCAGTAGAAAATAAATTTCAAACGTAAAACTGCACAATATTCGAATAATTTTCAGATCTCAGCACTTCAAAGCTTCAGTACTCAAAGATATTTTTTTTACTGCAGCTAGTTTGATATCTGGATCTACGTTTTTTTATTTTTCATTAATTTTACGATGAAAGGAGCTTTGTACACAATAGACATGTGAATAAAAGCTCCCTACGCACTAACACACTCCAACTGCTTTAACACGAATCCACTTTCTTTCTCTCTGTCTCTGTCTATCTGTCTCTGTCTCTGTCTATCTGTCTGTCTGTCTGTCCGTCTCACACACACACTCACTCACTCTGGCTCTATGTCTCTTTCACGGTTCTCGTCCATCTCTCTCCCTCTTTGGTCCAATAGTAAAGGATTCGGACTCGGGGCAAAGCGTGCGCGATTCAACAAACCAATCGCAAACTCGAATTCCAGGTTGGTATTTCGACCAACCGTCCCATTCAACTCTCTAGTAAATATTTGGAAGTAATCAAAGTGGGCAGATCTCCAATTCACGAAGAGCTTGAGAGGTCAGACTGGCTGGAATTAATCGATATACGGTATTCTCTCTATGCAATGCCGAAATTGTGCCTTCGTTGTAATTGTAGGATTTTTGAACATATTCACTCACCCACTTCAAATTGAATCATTCGATTGTTCAAACGGACGAGGCTTCTGTATCGTTTCATCGATCTCCATATTTCGATGAGAGCACAATATATTAGGCTTCAATTCATCAATGAAACTAAAGGGCCAGTTTCGTTTTTGTTATGCGAAATAACAATATTCATCAAAGTTTTCTTACCTTTTTTTTTATCAGCCAGTTTAATATTATTGATCACCTGTCTCAGGCCGTTCATTGGCATCTCGTAATTTCGATAAACCGACCGTATAAACATGAGCCAACGTAGCTTACGGTATTCAATATTCCAGAGTCAACGTCTGTGTGCTGCACACAGGTGCATTCTGGGCAACCGAATAACGCAGGCAATATCGGGCTTGATGGCATGCAGCCAAAAGAGATCGATGAGATGGGACGATATCCTCACTCGAAGCGAATTTTTGGTGTTCAATTTTTTCAAACCAGCTTCGACGAAGAAGCATGGGGTGGAATCCTCAAGGACTCGGATTGTGAATATATAATATTAAATGGTGAAAGGATCGTGAGAGGGAACACGTACATATTTGAGAGGCTAGAAATTCTGGGAGGCAAAAATACCATGATGGATAATAAGTACAAGTGGAAAAGTCTTATCACACCCATAAAGCGGAAAAGTATATATGCGGCAATAATTTTTAACGAGTTCAACAACTCTGATTTTGTCTAGGATGACGTAATAGTTTCGGTTGATGAATGAAATGATTGATGAATGAAAATGATTTGCTGATTCATAATTGTCACGTTATTATTGCCATTTGACGATATAATTTGAAAGAAATTAATACACTAAATGATGAATATTTTCAATTGAGCTAAATATGTGACGATAAAAATTTAAATAGATGAAACACGAATGACGTGAATTATCATAATCTTATCCATATTTTATATTTATAAAAACATTCCGAAATGAAATTAGGTTGAAGCCTCTTATCCGATCAGACATTCTAGATTGGAGGAAAGGAAACGCACTTAAGTGAGGTCATCATGGTCCAGGCAAAAGAGCAAATGTCCTTGCTTTCAAGATTGAAACAGAATACGATAAAATGACAAACATCGATTAGGTTCCTTTCCAATATTATCGTAGTTCTTTGCTCCCAGAATCAAACAAACCAGAAAATAAAGCCAAGTCAAAGCTTTTATGGATGATCTCACTTGACGATGAATTCTATAAAAGAGATAAAAATATGTCCCTTCTGTTATTTAGCTTGGCCACACTTGCTGATGTTCTATACCATCTTTATCCTCACGTTCTGTCACAACACTCTCGTATGAAGTGTGAAATCCTCTTATCCGGCCTAACGAGGGTAGAGCCCGAAAAAAAAAACGAGAGACGACGGTAGACGTATTTTCCTCTCCGCCTGTCATGCTTTGGAGTGAGAAAGGGTATGATGGTGTGATAGGGGCTGAAAAAAAAATCCAAATCGTTCAACCCTTATTTTTTCGTCAGTTCTATTTCTGTCAGTCGTCCAGCTATTTTTACTGGACAACCGAATGTAATTTTGTGGCAATTGGATATTTTAGCTGTACAAAAGACTAAGTATAATGATTGAGGACTTTGTGGCAAAACCAATGAATGAGAACTATTGAGATATCTGATAGCCTCTCCGCCTGATACATTTCGTCGATCAATCACTGTAGGGTATCCCTAATTATTGGTTGGTAGCCAGACAAGAGCTCCATATCGATTATCCTGAACCCACTTCGTTCGTAAATTGGTACCCGGTGTGCAAGAACTCGTGCTCTGATGATCCGTTTGTACTGCAGGGCTTATCCGTTGGGTTATCGCATTTTGGCGCCGAATTCTCCCGTTTTTTTCGGGCTACTCGCGACTCTTGACCCACGGTTTACCCGCCATGGACCCACCAAATTAATCACAACGGTGACCAGAGAACTCACCTACCAGGGCAACTTTTTTTACTCGCTTTTGTTTTTCGGTTATCAGCCTGACCGAAACGTGTTCGTATTTTTATTTGTCTGTGTCCCACCTCGTGCTTTTTCCCCTCTCTCTCTCTCTCTCTCTTCCTCCTCTTTTTGCACACACACAAGCATACTTTTTTTATCTCCCTTTCTCTCGCATTTGCTCTCGGGTTTTGACGCTGGTCTGTGAGTCCCAGAGGGACGCTCGGTCGCGTCCGCTGTTGACCAACAGCCGCCCTGGCAGTACCACCAGAGTACCACAATTCCACTCATCCTTTTTTTTCCCAGAGTACCAGCACCGATGACAAATCACCGAAGAAATTACGCCAACAGTCGCGTGAAATAAACTCGAAATTCTGGCGCTCCTGGTCATATTGCGACGATTTTTGTCCTTTTTGTTTTGCTGTGTAACTCCCAGTGCGACATCAACTTCGAGGATTAATAATAAGAAATAAAGTGGCCAAAAAGCGATCAGTATTATCAGCCAGTTTGACAGAACTCGTAAAACAGAATTCGTTGTAATAAAAATGGCGGTTATATAGCGTATGGATTCGTCAAATACACTTAAATGGACTATGAAATATCGAGAATTCTATTGATAACACTTATCGTTCTGTAAACGAGATAATAATTGATATTATCGTTTTGTCAAACTTGACGCAATATTTCGTACCACCGTGAAACCAAAGAATGACATTTTGAACGGTGGAGCAGCCATTCTGCTTTTTAACGAATACAATTTGCGTTCTCGATATTTAATGTCGTGGCATTGACAGTTCAGCTCGGTGTGTTTGTCACGCGTAATTCGATTGTCATAAAACTTTGCGGGCTTCTAGTTTGAGACTAAACTTAAAGGCGTATGGCAAGCGAATTAAAAAATAAATTACATTGCAGATAAGTATAATTTAAGAATGGAAACAAAAAATTATTATAAGGATTTAAAATTGAATAAAAAAAACTTCATGATTTCAAATTGCTGTATTCAGATGAAACATATTTTTATCTAAATTATCGGCTTGTGCGTTTTGAACTGTCCAGGTTGACCAGTGATTTACTGAATTAAACAAAAGGACGAATCCAATAATTAATTCAACAGTAATGATTACTTAATCCTGCATCGTAAACCAAAGCTGCATTGTAAAATTTATTGCCTCTTTTAAAGCCATAAAACTTGTGGTTACGTAACAATTGTTTGCACTCAATGGTTACCCAGCTGACTTGTATATTGTATCAACGCATTTGGCAGATTATACGTAATACAAATTACGATTTGTATCACGTGTGCTCTTGTTGATGGGTACGTGCGATGGGTTATAGCCCACTTAACGCGTCCAGTGTGTGTCAAGCCGAGCATGGAAATCAGGCCACTGACCAATAGCGTATAGAGGAAGCGTAAATCGGGGGTAGATTATAGCGACATGGGGCATCACATCACACGAATTTTCACGCCTCATTTATCCATTGGGGCAACTCGACCCAAAAACTGACTACATAATGCAAAATTAATCATTCTCGCGTGTCCATCTCGACATGAAATTATACGAAACTTTTTTTTAATTTTTATCCTAAAAGGAAATAAATGAAAAAGCGAGCAGTAATTTACAAAAGGCGTAGAGCTTGGCGAACAATTTAATTCCGCAAACTTTCAACTCTATATGCTCATTCGAATCGTCTCTTTTAACCGAAAATCATTCGTTTACTCACGCATGAGAGTCAAAACCGCTCGCTGGCCCATTTCCGTAGCGGAAAATCGAAACGAACGGAAATCCGTTGGAAAATCTGAATACACTGAATTTTATATGAATGAAATTCGTTTGGTGTCGTAGGATGGGTAACGAAAACAAAAAAAAAATCACCAGTTGTCCCCTCGCACTTTGATGGATTTTTTTTTGACCATTGTTGAAAAAAAAAAAACAAAAAATGATCGTTTTTTATATGTTAATTCGAGTAATGGAAGTTTCGTGTCGATAAATTTGCCAGCAGTCGGGATATTCAGTGCAAAGTCCCTCGACAATTTGACTCCGAGAATGGTCAAAGCGTGTCAAAGTGTCAAACGGAGAGAATTACGATGGTGCTGGTAGGGGAAGAAAAGGACCAAAATTCACTCTCGAGTGAGTCAAGAACGTGACCAGCGACCACTTTCACTGGATTTCGCAGTCGAGGGGCGTCTGTGCTTTCATCGTTACGTGTGTTAACGAGCCGAAGATACTTTACAGGACTAGTGGATGAGATCTACATGCATACTAGTTCCCAATCTACTCATAAGTGTATCGTTTTATATCGTGAATCTTTGGTACGAGGTAGAAATGTACCGAAGAAAGAAATGAGCGAACAAATTAATTTAAACTTAGATTTTCAATCATTCCACAAAATTCCATCCCTTGATCAACTTGCCGAAAATGTATCAGTCTATTAACCCTCGTGTTTTTTTCCCCATCAATATCCTATTCGTCAGCCTTTACATCAGAATTAGTTCTCGGTTAAGCAATTCGTAAATTCTCCATTCAACGACTCGAGTAAGCCAGAAGTATTAGTTTTTCCAATTTCCCAAAGTGTCTAAAAAAAATCTATTCGATAAAACGAATTTTTCTTTCATTTTTCTGGGTCCTCCTTTATTAATTCGACTTGCTCAGTACAAACGACGCAAAAATGAACAATGTCTATAAAGTTCCAATCACGGGAATAATGAGTCAAGACTGATAACACGACGAGAGAATATGAAGAGTCAAAGAACCGAGAGTGGTTTCTGTAACGATAGAAAAAAATATGACTCGCGAGATGACAGAGCTGAAATAATTATGACAGAGTTGGAATAATTTTGACAGAGCTGGAATAATTTTGACAGAGCTGGAATAATTTTGACAGAGCTGGGATAATTTTGACAGAGCTGGAATAATTTTGACAGATCTTCTCTGCCAATATTCATGTCTTCCTCTTGTCTTGTCTTGTTCACTAATGTCCCAGTAATTTTTCTCCCTCGTCTCTGAGAGATCACTTGGAACTTCAAAGAAGAAGACAGACGTTCATGCGTCCCGGTGGGTCTTCCACGCCAGAGATTACATGGTGGTATAAGAGCTTTACCCCGAAGGGATACTATATGTGCTTTGGTATCTACTAGGCTTCCCTGAGGCTTCGTATACGTCTGACAATGACCAAACTCACCTGTCTACTATTTTCTGAGTCAACGTTAAAATCATTTGTGGTCAAGCTGGCGAAAAGAAATATTAAAATTCTGCCAGAATCCCAAAGAATAAAATAAATAAAACTACGATAAAGAATTCTCTGGTCATATTAATTATTAATAGAATTCAAAGAGCCACGTCCCTCATAATTTGGCCTAATGGTTACGACCTTCTGACTTTTAGCTATATAATGGAATCATACACGAGTTGGCTCTCACGCACATTGCCCACCCTTGAAACATTTTATACCTTTCCATATATATATATATTCTCTCCATGCTCTTTGCGGGGTTTATTCCTCATTTTTTTTTCCTCACTCGTCTCCCTCCTTTTCAAGGTTTTCCTCGCTCTTTTACACACTCGACACTCTCGCGTTCTCTACCTGTGGAAAAACCGAGAGGAAAAAAAATCTCACGAACTCCGGAAAGCGAAGAGTGACCACGCCTTTTAGTGCCATTTCATTTGTACCTTCAACTCTCTCTCTCTCTCTCTCTCTCTCTCTCTCTCTCTCGTAAAAGCGTTTTTGCGGTTCTTGGCTGCTACACACGATTTTGCTCTTAAAAGCAAGAATCTCGAAGCTTGCAACTTATATGCGTCATTGAGCTTGCGAGAGTGTGGTGCAAATATATCCACGTATATAGTACATGAAGAATTTAGGTAGAAATATTATACATATATATATATATATACTCGATCGATTTACCAACCAGAGAGGAAGAGGAGCGATAGCGTTAGGAATCTTCATTGCTAGCTCTGAGCGCATTCGAGCTTTTGCCCGCCACATTGATGTGGGTATCTATATTAACTATATGTTATCCGTATCTCTCTATCGAATCTCCGTTATTTTGTGGTGTACACACATGCATAGACGCACCCACATGTATATACAAATTGTTTGTTTCAAATGGTGACATTTTTAGGGGTTTTTTTTACAAAAATAGTCAAAATGATCAATGACAGCCTTGAGCTTTTCTGATTAGAAGAAATTTGTTGAGAGCGCCCTCCTGAAATACTTTTTTCCTGAAGACTTTTTTTTTTACCACTCTTTAGACGTGACCTGATACAGTAAAATAAAATGGCGATTTAAAGGACTCGATAAGGGCCTTAAAAATATTTTTGAAAAGCTTATTCCACTTTTGAAAAGCTTCTCAAATTAATTATTCTCTACTTTAATTCCATCGTCTTAAAGCCGCCCGCTATAATTATTCATCTATCTTGGTGGATCTCAGTCATTGCTTTGTCGCTGCAGACATTTTTCTTCGATAGCCACGTCACAGAACTTGAATATTTGTACTCGGTACGCTCGGTATGTAAACTCGGGGCGAGTGTAAATTTTGAGCAATGAGTGTACAGCGATCCAGCGAAGGGTGGAATAGATGACGAGAGAGACTTAAGGAGGAGGGTGTGGAGGAAAACAGAGCGGTGCCAAAGAGCACCAATAGAGGAGTGTACATATCAAAGTGGATGGATGTATATGTTGAGTAGAATGAAAGCTAGGGTGACTGTCATGGCCTCGTTGCTCTAGCCCTTTGCCACTGCGAGATGATCCGACACATGTACCAATATATATATATATATATATATATATATATATATATATATATATAAATATATATATATACGATTACTCACTTGCTAGGGTGACTGTCATGGCCTCGTTGCTCTAGCCCTTTGCCACTGCGAGATGATCCGACACATGTACCAATATATATATATATATACGATTACTCACTTGCTTCCGCCTGCAAATCAAAGACGAGTATGCCAGTGAGTTACTTGGTCCCTGGGCAACATATGTACAAAATCACAAGGTATCGATTTACCGAATTATTATGATAGGAACACACCTATATATATGTATATATATATATATATAGATATATATGAGTTCTACATGGATAAATATT
Source organism: Dyspetes luteomarginatus (assembly GCA_963669185.1). Taxonomy (NCBI): domain Eukaryota; kingdom Metazoa; phylum Arthropoda; class Insecta; order Hymenoptera; family Ichneumonidae; genus Dyspetes; species Dyspetes luteomarginatus. The sequence goes on from OY769905.1 coordinate 23,778,844, forward strand.
ATCTGTATATACAAAAAAAATATGCTGGCTAATAAAATCGAGAGTTTGCCTATAAAATACAATGTGAGTGTTTTTAGGTGTTGGTGAGTATGACGTGCGCACTAATGAATTTGGTGCCCATGGAGTGGTGGCCCATTGCGCAAACGCCACACAAACATCTCACCCCAGTTCACTCTCATCTCTCTGTGTTATATCGTCGATCTATGGCAGCATAGAACCTCAACTCTCAAACTGGCGCTCTGTGCTGTTCTCACAAAGCCAGTCCGATGTTTGCCCCCGAGTAAGATTAATGACTAACCCCTCTTCTTTGACATTTCCGGCCCCCAACGATCAACATAACTCATGTATATGTATAATATATATAGATACTGATATACGTAACACAGGATCAAGATTCGTCTGTATGGATATACATAGAGAAAACGAATATATATATATATATGTATATGTATATTGAAAAGCCAAACTGCAAGCTCATCGAGCTTTTTCTGCATTCGATTTGCAGCCTATAGCTCGACTCGTCTCTATAAACGTTAACTGCCTCAGTCACGTTTGTTTCTCTCGAAGGATAAACTTTTTTTTCCACCGATGAGGATTTTACGCTAATATCAATTTGATACTTCGATTAATTACTCTTCCTTTCATTTCGCCAATGAATTGTTCTGGGTGACTATAAGAAATTATTATTTGTGAATGAATAATTACATTATTATGCAGCACTCTTTTTATCATGTCCATTTGATGGAATTTTCATTGCAGTATTCAATAAACTTTCAGGATTTCGCTTTAAAGCTGAAAGTTAACAAATCCAACAAAACTCTGATTAAATATTCCGCAAACTTAGTTCTACACGTTGTCAAAAATAAAAAATGTCAACAAATAATCTGCAAAAAAATTAATGAAATTACAATAAGATTAGTAATTATTACTGCTTTTCAGGAATTGGCTAGTCTCCTGGCCAGGCAGTTGTCTCGTTTAAGCAGACTGGCAATTTGAAATTATTTTTATTTACATTCTCTGTGGCAAATATAAAATGACGAAAGAGTTTTTTAAAAGCTCCACATGTCACCCAGGCGTGTGAAATTCCAAAAAAGTTACAGCCGAATTATATTGGTGTTCCAACTATTCTGGATTTACAGAGCCTGCAATTCTCGCTATACGCATAGCAATAGAGCCCCATCGATAAAGACACTGGGTACGAGCCACATTTCCTCTGGCATGCGTACCTCGTTTTCTAGTTTCCTCCGAGGCTATAAATTCAACCGTAGAATCTCAAGAGCCCGAATCTCGTGGAACTGCTCTTGCGAAGCAGCTTGGAGGGGAGGGAGGGATGTACAATCTCGAGACTGCAAACCCTCGAGGTACTTCGGGTGCACTGTACGATTCTCGTGGTTACTCGTAAGTGTGCGAACGAGCGAGCTTTACCAACTGTGTCACAAATCCATGGGTATTGGGTCACCACACATACGCGTATACAATTTTGCACAGCCAGTCGGTTTGCATATAATGTGTTTGGCTATATAGGTCTTGACTAAAAATATATATATATAAATCCACATATTCTACGATTGCCTTTACAGCAATGCCATATAAAGTAAATCTGTATGTCCATATATATATATTTGCCAACATCTCTCAGTTCCAGAGTCTCGCAGCAATAAGACAGACAATAACCCAATGCACAATGAGCTCCATAATATTCCTCGATAGAATTCTCAAGATACTCATTGCCACTTGATCCACATATACCGCTGTTGGCAACGTCTACGATGCAATAACCATGCTGAGAAACCCCATAAACTGTAAAATCGTAGGATAATCTTGATTGGAATATACGAAAAATTCATTGGCTTATGAATTTATGAATATGTGTTTGTTCACACCACTCTGAGGTTTTCGAATCATCAGTTTGTAATCTCCCTAATTTTTCTTGACGTTTTTATAGAGCCAGTTTACCGATCATTGCGCAAATACGAATTGAATCTTAAGAAATAAATATATAAATAAAGAATCTTATGAAAATCTTTTCTACTTCGCCATTGAATTGGGCAAATGTAGGATCGATTGAGAAAAATTGACAAATGTCAATTTTTATATCGATGAACTTTTCGGTCATACATAAAGCGACGGTTTTTGTGTGCACTTCGATATTATAAATACAATGTAAAAACATCAGTGTGTCCTTATATATCTACTATTTATTACTCTTAGTGCTGAAGAAGTGGACTAATTGCAGAAAAATCCGTTCCAGCCTGCTGTCAAGATGAGGAAAAAAATAAAATCAGGAGAAAAAAAAACGGGAATGACTTTCCGTCTCGAGAGTTCGTCGTCGTCGTCTTGATCGAATTTCGATTCCCATTACTTTGCCAGTACCACAATTCTATGGCGATCAAACGCACTTGTCGATTAAATTGTGAAAAATTCGATCGTGGAAAAGAGAGAGATGGATAAAAAAAGATGAAGAATAAATGGGAGAGGGAACGAGATGAACAAGACGATGAGAAAAGGGAATCGTTTTTATTTCCGATAAATCGAGAAGAGATTTTATTCTTCCGAGATAACGCCCGCAATCGAGATAACATAATATAGAGAAAATCGTTTTGCCATTTACTCTCTCTCTCACACTCACTCAGTCTCGTAAAGCTCGTTACGATTCTCTTTTGTCCGTGTTTCTTATACTCTCGATTTTCCGTGTTCTTGCTCACGAGCTGCTGCAAATCACAAGCGCAAAGGACTTCTATTGTTGGACACGAGAGGCAATGAGAATTCATCCGCATGCGGGACAATGACCTAAATATTCACGATCGTGGATGTTTTTTTTTTTTTTTTATTTTGGCTTCAATGGTGGTTTTTCCAGGGGGAAAATTAGAATTAAAGCATCTGCTTGAATTGAAGCCTCTCAGGGGCTCACATCAAATTGTTTCTCACATGTACTGTGACTGATCGAAAGTTTTTTCCGAAGAATAATTGCATAAAGTAGAAAAATTCTCATAATTATATCGATCAATCTATCAATTAACAATTATTGATACATGAATATATAAATTGTATCGAATAAATTGATGTCTAATGACTTGATTCGAAAAGCCTTTTTTTTTTATTTGGTACGAATGAAGTTAGAGAAAAGTTTTTTATTCCCGAAGTTATTTCCGAAGAATAATTGCATAAAGTAGAAAAATTCTCATAATTATATCGATCAATCTATCAATTAACAATTATTGATACATGAATATATAAATTGAATCGAATAAATTCATGTCTAATGACTTGATTCGAAAAGCCTTTTTTTTTGATTTGGTACGAATGAAGTTAGAGAAAAGTTTTTTATTCCCGAAGTTATTTCCGAAGAATAATTGCATAAAGTAGAAAAATTCTCATAATTATATCGATCAATCTATCAATTAACAATTATTGATACATGAATATATAAATTGAATCGAATAAATTCATGTCTAATGACTTGATTCGAAAAGCCTTTTTTTTTTATTTGGTACGAATGAAGTTAGAGAAAAGTTTTTTATTCCCGAAGTTATTTCCGAAGAATAATTGCATAAAGTAGAAAAATTCTCATAATTATATCGATCAATCTATCAATTAACAATTATTGATACATGAATATATAAATTGTATCGAATAAATTCATGTCTAATGACTTGATTCGAAAAGCCTTTTTTTTTTATTTGGTACGAATGAAGTTAGAGAAAAGTTTTTTATTCCCGAAGTTATTCGTGTACTTTTAATGTTATATTCATGCATGGGACATATATATATATAGCTCTTAACGTACATGGACACGAAGGGAAGTTTCGAGTGCATCGAGCTGTTGTAGCTGGCCGATGAGGCCAGTACGTGGTCAGAAAATAACTCCCATATATAACCCAAGTCACGCGAGGAATGGCAAATGGTCGAGGATCCAACTTGAACTTTGATAATTACCGGAGCGAGAACTGGATAAAATATGTGAAAGTAGAAAGTAGGATAGCTGACCATGATATAGCGCAAGACGACCACGACTTAACCAGACGTGCTCGTCGCAGAGGTTTTCAAGAGGAGGGATGGAGAAAGGGGTAGCCAGCCCAACCGGATATTACACGAGATAAAAATCAAATTAACCTCGCGCCGTCGAGCCCGAAAACCGCGAACGATCCAGCCTGGCACACCGCGCTAGCTCACTGTCGGATCCCCCTTTTCCTTTTCCTACAGGACCCCATTTTTGGGTGTACACACACCGGCATATATATAGCTTGGCATAAGCGAGAGCTTTGCTTCTTGTCGTACGATTCATGGGTCAGACAAGGAAAAGCTAGAGAGAGAGAGAGAGAGAGAGAAATCCTGACAGCGTTTCCCGTTACGATTCGTTGGGAATTGCAATTTCGTCCTTCCTCGCCTCTCTAGGAGATTGCAATTTTCGGCTGCAAGCTCCGCGCATTCGCTAGTCACCCCGACCGTACCTTTTCCCACCCGTAGGGGCTTCTTTCTAGCACAAAAAGAGACACTTTACGCGAGATATATGCGTATATTTTTCACACCTGAGACGCTGTCCCAATTCTAAATATATTTTATCCTAAAGTAATAAACGTTTTTCCATTATTTATATTTTTTTCCTTATTATTTAATATAATAAAAAATAACGTAATATCCTTTATGCCACACAAATATTTAAAATTATTGAATGTATAGCAGTCACTAAAATAAAAAAATTGATAATTTCGCAGCCAATTTAGTAGCTTTATTTGTTCATAAATTAGCGTAATATCATCGCAGTCAGTGAAACCAAAAATAACATTGACAGAAATCGATATGTTACAGATATCGTTAACGAACTGAATTTATATCTAAAATTCGTACGTCTGTTTCTATGTTTCAGGTGAGCTAAAGAATTTATTGTTACACCTTGACAATGTTAAAGAAAAAAATGGATCGACACTGAGGTAAGAACGAATAATAATCAGTAAACTTCGTTCTTTTTAATTTTCTCATTTTTTTTTAATAGCTGTGACTATTCCTAATTTTCAGTTGACACATATGACTGAGGCTGCGTGGACATAAATGCAAAAATTTTATGCTACACAACAGAGATATTTCTCTTTCGTATAAATTCCGGGATTCTCATGAACGTGAATTTTACGAAATTGGTCCGTGTTCTATTTGCGATGTCATCCGGAAACAATATACTTTCGGCACGAACTGAACATTCGTTCCTCGCATATACCGAGAGTGCTATTACAATTCCAACTACAATCCAATATGATTGTTGGGCATTGTCGTATACACGTTTAGCCTTATAGAAAAATAAAGCTTCACTCGTGTTTGAAGCTTTTACGCTCGGCAAAACGATTATATTATTCGAAAGACAAATATTAAGATGATAACGTGAATAGAACAAAGTCATCTGGACACGATAAAAAGGATTATGAGAAGCGTGAAAAGTGCAGTGAAAAAATTTAACCGAATCGATGATTCTCCATTGTTCATTCGGCAAATAAAAAATAGTTTTTACTGCTTTTCGGACTCATCTAGGCTGGTGTTGGGTAAAAAATATTGATATTTTTATTCAGATGCCCATCACTAATCTAGGCAACTTGGTGGCTGCAAACGAGCTGCTCTCGTACACTGCTCTATTTATTCGTAAATTTATTCGTAAATTTATTCGTAAACTACTCCGAAATTTTGTTTCTTCTCAATTTTAAACTTTTAACGATCATCACTAAAAATTATCAACCCTATAAAATGATACTCTGGTCCAAAAATACGTGTGAAATTTTATTGATTTCTTTTAAGGAAGATTATAAGATTTTTTTTTATTGCAAATTTGTCTGCAACATTTTTTTTGAACCGAAAAAGTTTTTCTCTTTGCAGCATAAATAAATATGAGAGCCAAGCGAGACACAAGAGGGAACCTACACATTATCACACGCGTACACGCATTACCGACTAAAAGCCTCCGGGTTTTTCAGACTACCGGATGAATAAGTGCTGGAGAATAGAGTGTGTAGGTAGGAAGAAAAAATAACACGAAGCAGTTGCCCACATGTCCCGTATACGGCAGATTTTCATAGCGCTCGGAGGCTTGAATGAAAAGTGGCAGAGAGCTCAGGGAACGGAAAAATAATAACTTGGCCATATGCAAGAAGAGCCTGTTGTAGAAACGTACGACCCTTATGGTCCAGCCTCAGTTGGAAATCTACAATATGCCCGGGTTTTACCCACAACGAATGATGAGGGGGGAAGGCACATTTTCGACTTAACTGGTACATTGTACATATATGTATATATATATATATATATATACATATATGTATATGTAAAAATATACATGTATATATGTATATATATATATATATATATATATCGCTAAAACGCGTACTCGTGCTGGCTGGATGAATATATAGTTGGTTTGCCTCTTGCGGAGCTTAAACTCGAGAAAACATACGGCTGGCTATAAAACTCGACGAAGTCTGGAAAGGCCGATTTTCACAGACCCTTCGTACACCACGAGGATTTTATTCAAAGTATGTATGGCCGAATTATGTATGTGTCCGAATTTGTTCGTCAGCATTGCCGAGGCGGTGGATATAATCGAGGATATAACGAGGGAGGAAAGGGGGGTGTTTTCCGGTGGCAGTAAAGGAAGAGTGAGAGATAGAGATAGAGAGAGAGAGAGAGAGAGAAGACCGATGGACGAGTGTCATCTCTTTGCGAGCCAGCGGCTGGGCGATATTAAAAATATTTTCTCGTCTCGACGTGACCCAGAGACAGCGAGTTATTGGAATAAAAAAAAAGACAAATAACTCACTGGAATGGCAAGGCAATGAAGATGGGGTTGTGAGAGTTGGGATTTGAAAATATATCCAAAATGAAATGTACAGGCTATGGTGGATACGACATCGTCCATCCTGATGTCGTGAGAAGAGACAATTTCTCCAATCGATTGTCAAAATTTTCTGTTCGAATAGCTTTTTATATAAAAGTGTTAATCTTGAGAAAGTTATACATTTCCTTTAAATGAAAAATGTGAATAATGAAAATTTGAAGAGGAACTCAGATATAATGAAATATTTTATAATCTCTTCGAAGGGAATATTCACGTCTGACAATGAGGGAAATTTTTAAGAAATTTTGAAAATATATCTAAAATTAAATGTACAGGCTATGGTGGATACGACATCGTCCGTCCTGATGTCGTGAGAAGAGACAATTTCTCCAATCGATTGTCAAAATTGTCTGTTAGAATGGCTTTTTATATAAAAGCGTTAATCTTGAGAAAGTTATACATTTCCTTTAAATGAAAAATGTGAATAATGAAAAATTGAAAAGGAACTCAGATATAATGAAATATTTTATAATCTCTTCGAAGGGAATATTCACGTCTGACAATGAGGGAAATTTTTAAGAAATTTTGAAAATATATCTAAAATTAAATGTACAGGCTATGGTGAATGCGACATCGTCCATCCTGATGTCGTGAGAAGAGACAATGTCTCCAATCGATTGTCAAAATTGTCTGTTAGAATAGCTTTTTATATAAAAGTGTTAATCTTGAGAAAGTTATACATTTCCTTTAAATGAAAAATGTGAATATTGAAAAATTGAAATGGAACTCAGATATAATGAAATATTTTATAATCTCTTCGAAGGGAATATTCACGTCTGACAATGAGGGAAATTTTTAAGAAATTTTGAAAATATATCTAAAATTAAATGTACAGGCTATGGTGGATACGACATCGTCCGTCCTGATGTCGTGAGAAGAGACAATTTCTCCTAGAGACATTTCCTTTAAATGAATGAATAATGAAAATTTGAAAAGGAACTCAGATATAATGAAATATTTTATAATCTCTTCGAAGAGAATATTCACGTCTGACAATGAAGGAATTTTTTTAAAAAATGAGTGATTTATTTTTCCTTCCCTCGGTGTATTATAAAATTGTGAAATGCAGGATATAAAGATGCTGTGAGGAATGCAGAAGTATAGAGCAGACTTGGGCATATCTCGCTGGTCATTGTTATAGATGAGTCGCCTCAGTCCTTCGGCTGAGAATTGCCAACATTCCAGTACCACCGTAACAAAACTGGCGATTAGGGTGGGACGAACTTGCCGCATTTTTTAGTGAGCTCTCAATATAGCATCGTTATAGCTTTTCATCTGCAATATTAAAATATTTTCAATGGTTATCATGCATTTACGACGAGACCTGAAAAGGCCGCATCAGTAATTTTCAAAGTCACAATATTTTTTAACGTTCGATAAATTACGTACTCGATAAATTTTTAATAACCATAATTTTAATCGAGTTTTTTTCTATTACAAGTCTTATTCTACTAACTTATTAATTAAAAAATAATTGTGAAAATTTAAATGAATTTCATTGAGTTATCACTGAGAATGAGAGTAATAATTGAATCCTCCTTAAATTCATGGATGAAAAGGATTTTCGCGTCCTATTAAAAGACACACACAGCCAGTCCAAATAAATATGTGAGATATGTCAGAAGGTGAAGGAAAAATCGCATTTCTTGGGTGTGTAATTTGGAATAAGAACCTGCTGACCTCTCCGGATATGCTCTCAATCTCGACGTCATGGGCCGATAATTTATTACTGCGAGTAACGGAACCCTAGCCTACTTTCATCGGTTTCATTTTTCCCCTTCTGGTTTTCGTTTTATCCTCAAAATAGCAGCCGCTGAATATCACAGCTTTTAGTATTAGACCCAAGAGACCTATAAATGTAAATTGTAAGCAAACCATGGTGAGGGGAACGTAACGAGAAAAAAAATGATTGCACCCCAATGTGCTTCCCAAAAACACGTTCGTGACGGAAGAACGAAAAAGGGTTTCTGGGACTACAAGAAGAAGAAGAAAGCTGGAAGGATTTGGCTTTGGTCCAAAAAATCAATGTTCACCGGAAATCACCGGTGTACCAGTAATGGACTTGGATAACCCAAATTTATGTCCCTAGACATGAGAATAAATATCTTACATATTTTTGCTGCTGCAGCAAAAAGAAGTCTTTTTCGGCAGCAGGCTAGTCATAGATATAAATATTAGACAAGAGAAATGATCAACGAAAATGTCGGCTTCTTTGTCCATGCATAAATCAATGATTCGATCTGCTTATAGCAGAAAGAAGAATCGACCCTTGACCCTCGTTATGATGCTCATCCTACAATTTCCTGATGAAAACTATCAAGCTGGCAATCCCAACAGAGAAATTCATTTGTCAAGAAGTTCGAGTGACGAATTAAATAATCTATGAATCAGTAGACAGTCTTAACCCCCTTAATCATCTTATCTATTCTACGTGATATTTAACAAGACAAGATATTATTATCTTATGGTTTTTTTCAAGTTAAGATTTATGATGCTCATCCTACAATTTCCTGATGAAAACTATCAAGTTGGCAATTCCAACAGAGAAATTCATTTGTCAAGAAGTTCGAGTGACGAATTAAATAATCTATGAATCAATAAATAGTCTTGACCACCTTAATCATCTTATCTATTCTACGTGATATTTAACAAGACAAGATATTATTATCTTATGGCCTTTTTCAAGTTAAGATTTGGTTTCTATGCGATCACGTGGTATATAACTCTATATGCTGTGGTAGGGATCGAGTTGGCCCAATCGTGATTGAACGAACGGGCTAACACGCGGACTAGTAGGTATCATTAATCTGGATTACTTAGCGTGAGCGTTTCATCGGGTAGTTAGCTCAACACCGGCATAGCTTTCTGCCTATAACTCAGAAGCTCGAGAGCCTCGATGTACATGCCACTGCGACCTTGCTCCTCAAAAGCCTAGACCTCAATTTGCCTTGAACTATCTGACTTTAATTTACGTCCGAGAGTATTAATGTCACTTGAGAAGCAATACATACAAGCAAATGTATACATCGCGTGAAACTTTGTAGAAAATAAAAGCTCCACTTTGGACTGTTAACGAGCTTTAGCTCTTTAACGGTCCAAGTCTCAAAGTGACGGTGGAGGGAAACTTTGGCTGCCTCTTGTGGACTATTGGCGGATAGTCGTTGCCGGATGTCGTGGGTTACCAATGACAGACGAGTTTCTCGAGTCTGTGCTGAACGTCCTTAATTGAGTGGTGCTAATTCTAGCAGGCAAAATCTCTTTGCGTGACACCAGTGACACCGAACTATCGTGCTTTATGAGAGCTCGTAACCCTTGACATTGGTCATTGCAAGAGACTTTTGTAAGCTTTAGTACGCGATTAAAAATTTCCTGCAGATTTTTCATCAAGCATAATACTTTTTATGAGCTACTATTATATAATAATATTTTTCCTATTTGTTCTCTTGCGTGATAAACTAAATCGAACTTTCTATACGATAAAATGCAGTTTTGATGTTTTAAAGAAAAATATTTATTTTTGAGCGGATGCTGTCATCATTACTGGACGCATTCCTCATCGATTACATTTTCTCTTTCCAATACATCTATCGCGTGTCATTCTTTAGCATTTTCCACATTTCACAAATTTTTTCGAGAGATATTTCCGTCCAGTGTACAATGAAGTGCAGCAACATCTTCATATTTTCATGACACGCTGAATTCCTCGTCGTCAAAAAGTGAAATACAGGTATCTGGCTAAGTGCACGTCCATGTAGTTGTTGTTGGAGGAATTTCAGAATCTCCCGATCGTTACTTCGCACAGTCAAATATCTATCGGTCTTCGATGAACTGATAAGTCATATGTGCGTGTAATATACATATCGAATATCTAAGACCATAGAAGAGGGCATGGGCTCCAATAAAAATTCACTTTTATTTTGAGGAATCTCGAGACGAGTCATTTTTATAGAAAAATGAGGATTTTAAGGGTAAAAATGACCCCTACGAAACGTAAATATTTTTTTTCTTCCATTTTTTAACGTAGAAAATCTTTTACATCGATATTCTACAATAATCCGAAAAATAATAGGGTGAGGGTGAAATTCTCTATAGAAGAAAATAATAAAATATTGTCGTTCTCGAAAACCAATGAAGGACAAACGCTAAAACTTGCCAAAGAATGTAAAATATGAGAATGGCGGAAAATTGGAAATTTTGGTGGCGAATGTTTCGTTGGTCAATGGTGGAATGTGCCATATATATATATATATATCATATCCATACTGATATATGAATTAGTGGTTCGAGGATCGTGGCTTCCCTGAAAGTCCTGGCACCCCCGAGAACTCTCGAGCCCTCTGCGCTCGGTTAACTTCGTTCGAAGCTTTCCGGAACAAGCTGAATAGACCAATGGACCAACCAGCGAGTATAATCCTCCATACCAGCCCCATCCCAACTGTGCGACTCCGCAAGAACGAGATAACTCGCGGGTATGCATTTCATACCTCCCAGTTAAACTTGTCTAATCCGCTGATGCAATTTGACCTGCGCGGTGGTGCAGCCAGAAGCTTCAAGGGCATCTCGTATATGAACCTTCGTATGTATATCCATCTTTGTCATCTGTCGTGTAGCCGCGAGTGCTTTCCGCTCAGTTCTCTCTGTCATCCTTTTGGTCTTTCTGTTTTCCACATTTCAACGTAAACGCGGAATGCCGAGAAACTCGTGATCCAAAAGACGACCCGCTTGGTAATATGGCAACTCGAGAGCTGAAATCACACAACTAAAATTACTACTAGGGCACACACACACACACACACACACACACACACACACACAGTTAAATGCACAGAGAGAGAGAGAGAAAACGCCAGAACTTCTACAGTCACAAACTACTTTCGCGAACCTGTCCCACTAGCTGTGCATTGTCCAACTGTACGCTCGAAAATTTACGAGCGGAAATATTAAAGCTACTTTCTCGCGCATTGAGCATTGTATCTTCCAGTAAGCTCACCCACACAGAATGTTACGAATCTATATGCGCATTGCATACATTTATTTTCTCGTATACAATAGAGATAACGATATTTCCGGTGATCTATGGATATACATATATATGTGTATACATTTATCGATAGTCCAATTAATTCAGTTTTTATTGAATTTACGTATACTATACATTCTCCGCATTTTATATATCGATGGATATTCCGATCGATAGTGAAAGCCAGAAATAATGAGCCCTTGGAAAGTTATTTATTAACGTTTTGTTCGTTTGTTTGTACGACAACAAATTTTCAAGACTTCTCAGAGTAAGAAGTCCATAATGCTAATGACTGAGGGTGTGCAATTTCAACTCGAGAAAGTTTCGCAAAAGCTTTACGTGTGGCCCCTGACAGAGGTGAAATTTATGACTCTTCTCTTGGGTGGTAAAATCAATTTTGAAAAAGTAAATTAGTGAAACAAAATTGTAGTTGAATATTCAAGATCGTAAAAAAAGAAAGTATTTATGTATGTGGCATTGAAATCGAATGAGAGAATAAAACGAGGAGCTTAGGAGTGGCACGATCTGTAAGGTATCGAGGCGAATTCCAAACGCTCGAGTTAATTGTATAAATTTACAAGGACTTAACGACACTTCTCCCTGGTGGCGAAACGTGCTACTCGCTCGTATTCTATGCGAATAGAAAACATTTAAATTTGAACTCTCTTTTGTACCAGGAAAACTCTCATGGTGGTTGATCACAAACACATTTAAAATCGCTGATACACGTAGACACGGAGTCGTTCTCGTGGAGAGCCTTCTTCGAGGGGGAAGAAGGATCTCCACGAGAACGACCCCCAGAATGATCACAAATTCTCGTCGTATTACATTACAGCCTGATGTACACTCTAATCCAAATTGGACGAGAATACTAATCGCACACAGAGGCCATTGCGAGAGCTATCTTTCTCTTTCAATGGAAGCTTTTATTCGTAGCAATTAATTGACTTGCAAGATATTTCATTCGATAATGAGAAGACAAATACAATGAAAAGAAATTAACCTTATTGGGTGGAAAAAAAAATCGATATCGCTAATTGCTTGGCTTGAAGGTTGACAAGATTATCAGAAGAATATTTGAAAAATTTGAGGAAATACCCAAACTTCACGAATATTGCAAAGGATACCTGAAATTTTTAGTATCTGAGAGCTGATCCTAGTGAGAAAAAAAATGAATTTCAAATGTTACTTTTTCTCATTTTCAATGTGCCGTGCACATCTCGGTGTAGGTTGATATCAATAGTCTCCTGTCTGACGAGATCATCATTCGAGAAGGGAGAAATATGTCTGAACAGCCGAACGTGTTGGCGAAAGCGCCAGGACTCTTCGAGGCGTGAAAGCACCGTGCTGTGTAGATGATCCTGAAGTCATATAATAACGCTCGATGTAGAAATAAGGAAGCAAGAAATGGAAAGGGAACAACGTCGAGATGAAAAGTGAGGCAAAAAAAAAGTGAAAAAAAAAAAGTAAAGGAATCTCGCAAGCAAGAAAGCTCAGCTCGAGTTCGTGGTTCAAGACGATCGAAGCCACTTAGCCACGGGATGGTTGCTTCTTACAGTGCTCGCTCCTTCTCTCTCTTTCTTACTCGCCCTCTCTCATCTTTGCCTTTTTTCAGCTCGTCCTCTCACTCTCACCGGTGGGGTGATTTCCAATTTTTCACCCGAGAGAGTCTTGCAACGAGCCGAATAAAGCTTTGGAATCAGAGAGACAGTAAAGAAAAATCGAGACGTGACTGATATATGATCAAACTGGTACAGATCACCATTCTTCATCATTCTCCTCTCGAGCGTGATTTAATCTCATCTAGGATAATTATACGTTGAAAGCTCGCGTGTCTTACCATAACGATCCTTATCTACTAGGATGTACCACGTCGCTTTGTCAGCGAAAAATATTCTCAAGAATATCTCATCGGATCACGACAGTTAGCATACGGCGGTCTCGTCGAGGCAAAACTGTCGATCTTGGGGGAGCTTTGATTAAAAAAAAGTTTACGATTAATCAATCAAAGAAATCAAACCTATCGCATTGATACTGTTTAATTTTTTTTTATATTTTACCATCACTTCTCAAAGCTACCAAGAGCTAAACAAAATGTGACCTTTCTCACGGTCTACCAAAGTCTGTTAAAGTTCAACCAAGTCAAAAATTTACCAAGTCTTTAAAAATCATCGATTACACATAAATCCAGGAATTCTGCAAAGTGTACGGAATTTTTTAATTCAACTGCCATTGATCGATCATACACTTAATTTTTTTGCTCATTGTCAATGAGCTGGTCTGACAGTCGCGATCGATTTTTTGACAAGTTTTGATATATTTACACTCTTGTCAAATTTATCAATAATTTCAGATCCAAAACATGGCTAAAACTGACACTTTTTGTCGATTTGTAGAAAAAAATACTTTGGGAAATCAGCCCATAGGCAATCTATAATTCACATGAGAGAAAGCAGCGTAGCTCAGATTTTTTTTTTCCTTCTTTTCCAAAGTTCCACTTGATTTCGCATCGTCCCTTTCGGAACCAGCCAGAAGTAGATCATCCCCGGCGGTCCTGCTTCCATTGCCGATGGTAGAAGAGAAGAGGCTGCGTATGGCAGCTCTCGTGCTCGTGTGCTCCGAGAGTGAGAGTAAAACGACCATGAAGCGTATCGCATTTCCACAGGACTGAACGAAACCACCGTGCCGTAATGCCGTGAGCAGCCGTGACAAAACTCGGGCTAGGAGGGTTTCGCATGGTTGTATGCTTCACGCAATGGGTAATATTGTAGCGGCAACAGTGAGGGCATGCTGGGCTGTAGAAATGTGGGAAGTGAAAAGCACGAGGACATGAACGGATTGCAACGAGTAAACCTGGCTGGTTCGGCCAGACTATGCTGCGGGGATAAATGTGGCAAACCGTTTCTCGTCTCGCCGTTAACACCCGATAGGATTATACGCCCAGAGTGTGAAAGATTCGTTATTGTTGGCAAAAGGCCTGTTGCCGTTGAGATACCATATTTTGACATTATGGAGCTTATTCAACTTTTGAAAGACACAGGGCAGCTCAAGGGTTTCCATTCAAAGAGAATTCATCGAGCCAGTTAATTGCATAAATTCTATCGCACACATACATCTAATTTTTTGTAAAAGTTGACCCATATTTATGAACTTTTTAAAATTCTTGTAGGTCATCGCCAGTTGAGTTGAGTGTTTTCCTTCACTTTTTCATTCAAGAATCAAGTTTCTCCAGCTTGTTGTCCTTTTTGTAGTTCTCGATAACGCGAAAAGGAGCGTCGAGTTATCGTTGAAATCGACCAGAGATTCGAAAAAAAATTCTAGAGTTCGGGGAATTCTTCATACAGGATTATAGGGGTAGGTCCGGGTATGCTGCGGAAACTCGAGCTTCCACCACCTCCACCGTACTCTCTGTTACCATATCGACATCCGCAATGGCGCTATTGGCAACGTTCCAATTCCTACATTGAGCCCAGCGTGCAGCCCGGGCTAGCCCGGAGGGTCGTTAGTCCACATTTGTGCGGCGTCTTTATCCCACTCATTCTACAAAAATAAAGGGTAAAAGAGAACGAGAGTTAGACAGGTTTAACTTTCTCTCCATTGACTGGTTCTCGACATCGGCGTAATATTAGAATAATATTCTTATAAACAGTCGATACGCCCTTTATATATATATATATATATATATATATGACAATGATTTAATATTCAGAAAAAGAAAAAAAGTGAAAAAGAAATCCATTATTTCCATCAACAAAAATTTTATATCGGTATATTTATGGTCCCTGGAATACCTAAACTTGTCCAAAGTAAAATTTATACGATCTAATAAATTGAATTTACATAAGAATTGTCGTCACTTGGAGGATTTTCGGAATTTGTTCAATGTGTCGTGGAAAATTTCGGTGCTCTCAAGGGTCTGGGTACAAAACGTGGGAACAGCCAATAAGATTATGGGTCCTGCTGCTGTCTCATGTGTGTTTGCATGACAACATGTAAAGCATGTAAAAATGGAAGGAAAAAAGTTTCGTATCGAAGCTCAGCACAGACCGTATATCTCTGATGGCTTGGTGTGTCTGTGTTTTCGTGGTAAACTTTCAAATCCCTTCGTCTCTCTGTCCTTTATCCCCTCTTTATTTCTCATCCCTTACCAACCAATTCTCCATTCTCTCGTACTTCCGCGTACACACGAGCCCCTTTCTTCATTCCTTATCGCGTAGAGAAGGATTCACTGGGATTTATGGATCCGGACGATGAAAACTATCCATCTTGAGACGGGGAACATACCAGCGACGGCGATCTAGGGGAGAGGCAGGATAGCCGATGGTGAAGAAATGATTGAACCAGAAAAAGTGGGCCTCGCATTTTGGGCTTATCCGAATATCTTTAACGCGAATAATGCAAACCAGCAGAATTCCCATCTAGTTGTCAGTTTGTAATTCATTCGAATGGAAAACAAAAATTCTCAATGATTTTATAAATTGACTTTGAATCAAAAATCAAATACAATTGGCATTTCTTGCATTATTACTCCTCGGATAAACTATAAATGCTATTTTTATTATTTTAATCTCACCCACAATGTTAAAGGGAAATTCAAAGATATCTCAGCGTAAAGTTTCACGCGGTTTGTTTGCAAAACTTTATTTCAACAACTGGACAAAGAGTCGATCATTAGCAGCCGCGGCAGTGTATAACTGCAGCACTTGCAGCCTATGACATCCCTCGAGGCGTAATGACCACGATAAATACCCAGTATGCGCCTCGAAAACACTAGCTGGTGCGTTTATGCATAAAACGAAAGCTCTGGGTTACGAGCTCTCGCGTAAATTCTAGCGCCCTTTTTTCATTATTCATTGCGTTTGCCAAATTTATAGCCAAACCCCCATTATTTTTCGACGTTGGCTTGGAGAGCGTTTTCATGTTTTTTTTTTTTTCACCCCCATATTTATATTTTTTAACGCTTTTTGCTATCCCCCAACCAGGGAAAGCTTGCAAGCGAAATAGCCGAGGCCTGAGAATGATTTGTAACAAACGTGAAATTGGAACAGGAGAGCGCACAGAGTTCGGTTGGCCAAAGAGGAGAGTAATGAAATTTTTTAATGTCATAATATACAAGTCTCTCACGTAAAGGGGAACTTTTTATACCGACAGAGAATTTCATTTCATATTGTAAAAAATACACGTGACGATTGGATATTTTCTATCATATTTAGCATATTTGGGGCCGATACTCGACAAAATAAACAAAATGAATTAATTTTTTTGTTTTTCACAAACGAATTATTTATCCTTTCTTCCTCTCCTTTCCACTCCTGTTTATACTCCTTATTATTTTTCGTTGAGAGATATGAAAGTCCATGCACCATCGAATTCCATATATATATATATGTGTTATATGAAGCTATTGATCCAATATATATTTACACATATGTTATAATTCGTCTCGGTGCTCGTTGACTCTTCTGCGTTGCTCAATCCACTTAGCGATTCAAATTTCCCCTCATATATTTTTCAATTAATCCTTTAATTGAGCCATAAAACCAGCATGCTGAGCACGAAAGCTTTTAATTTAAATAGAGCTATGGACAATTCGCTTGTGCATATATGTATATTCGGCAATTAGGGCAATATATATATATATATATATATATATATATATATATATATATATTCATCATCAGGCACATGCGAACTCAAAGGTGGCATTGTACATCTGTTTCTCGAAATTGGTTCGATTCATTACTTTATCCGTCAACATTCAGCCAGCTACACACATAATGTACCAGCTTTTTCGTCCTATTGACGCGCGTGGGACTATCTCGCTCGGTCACGTTCATATATTCTTGATTATCTGAAAAGGTCAAAGGTAAACGCAGGCCTGAACAGAAATGTGAAAATTTCCCTCCTGTGCAACAGTATAGAGAACAACAGGGTAGCAGTATGAGTTCTGGCCCAATTCATGTTAATACTAATCAAAATGATGAGGTCATTGGGCAACCACCAATGAAATCGATTTGACATGGTACACGTGGATGGACGGTTATTGACAATAAAACGATCACGAGATAGTAATACAGTCGAATATTTTCGACTCTTTGTCGATTAAGAAGATTATAAACTCGAAAATCAACGTCCCATTAATCATTATGAAGCAGGAAAAAGAAATATTTTAAAATGAGAGGGTGAAATTTTATATGCAGACATATAATAAAAATGTTATGATGAATTGGCATCGCTTTTGCACATAAATTTCGAGCATTCACGTATCCAGCCAGCCCCGAAATACGATAAAGAATTTCTCTTTAAATGTGCGAAATGACTCGGCGAGTAAATTCAGATCGAAAAATTGTCACGTTTTTATGTGCAAAATAAAAACGATTGAAATGATTTGTTCCAACTCTTTCGAACGAGTCTCACAAATCATTACTCGAACGATCAAATTTTATTTTACGGGCTATAGAAGTCCAGCTGGTCAAAGTAAGCGAGAGAGTACGAGAAAGATAGAGAGTCAGAGTATACGAGAGAAAGCGAGCCAGTAACTTACTGACCGAGGCTAAAATCGATGCAGCAAAATTTTCTTATTCCTGGATGTACGAACGATCGCGTGATGTTTCGCGAAATGAGGGCTTCGCTGCTATCAAAAGTACGAGCTTTCAGAAGTGTGTAGTGGAAATATTGGTGGGAATTTCGAAATGGGTAACAATTCATAGGTATTAAGGAGAGAAAAAAAAGGGGTAAGAATTTTATTCTCGTTGCTTCGACCTACTTGTGACCACTTTAAAATTTTTTCCCTCTCGAGTCAGTCACTTCTTCATGGCTAAATCATCCGAAGTTCCGGCCCACCGGTTAAGAATGTCCACAGAAGGGTATCGTGAATGGAAAAAACGAAAAAGAGTAAGAGAGAGAGAGAGAGGGAGGGAGAATGATTCGAAGCACTCGTCCTTTTCCGTTATGATTGGTCGAGAGCTTTATGATCTGTGCGAGAAGCACAGAACGGGGGAGAGGGAGAGAGAGAGAGAGAGAGGGGAGGGAGGGGAGAGCAACGAATGCTACATGGAACCCCGGAAAGAGGGATAATCTACCATAGTATATATTCCATTCGTGTCCGATATCCGTCGGAGTGAACTGATTATATATAGAGCGGTTTCAGTAGCCACAGATGAGAGAGGGCTCAAGAAATGAGAGGGAGAGACGGTTCACCGCGGCCTCTCCGCAATATCCTCGCTAAGTACGTTCGATTGTAAGTCGCCGACGGTGTGTGGTTTAAGGTTGATTTACGGGTGGCGCTCTCCACATGGCAAAATAGCGTACTGACTGTTAGTAGTCGGGGCATTTCTATCCCACCCCTCTGTCTCTCTCTCTCCCACCCCTCTGTCTGTCTCTCTCTCTCTCTGTCTCGCTCTCTCCCACCCCTCTGTCTGTCTCTCTCTCTCTCTCTCTCTCTCTCTCTCTCTCTCTCTCTCTCTCTCTGCTAGCCTGCTTCGATGCTCGAGATTATATACAGCAGGAATACGAGAGTAAAGCACCTCAAGCACAGCCAGAACACACTCTGGATAGGGGCTGAATGAGAAAGTACGGAAGGTGAATTGCACGTGAGTGGACTTCCGGTGTTAAGCTACTGCTAAAGGGCTCCGTCAGTCGTAGAAGGCGAAAGCCACCGACGAATGAGGTATAGCGGCATTTTATATAGATACACGTTTATCCCTTTCTCTGCGCTGTCAACGGATCCCACCTTTTGCTATATGTTACAGAAATTTCATAATAGTTGGTTAGATAACACGCAGAATTTACTGGACTATGTCCAATAACGAATAAGGATTTTCGTCCAATAAGTATAATGTCTGATATATGAGCCACAAAATATGAATTCAATGAATTGGGTAAAACTTCAATGAATCTTTATTTTTAGATTGATTATTATACTATTTTACAGTTCATGTTTTTCTGGCCTGCTGAATTTTATGCGAATCCGAGCATGAGGGAGGAAAACTTTTTTGCCAAAAACCACGAGAATATTTGCCGAACGATGTTACTAAAAACTTTTCTTCGCAAATTCTCCAACAAGGTGCGTCTCTGGAGGACGAAAAAAAAGTCTGGAACTTTTTGAGCGAAAAACTAACTGACGTATGTTGTGTTCGAGCATCTTTACGAAGACACGAATAACCACTCAAGCAATATTATGGTTTGTAATATTGTGCCAATGAAGGCAAAAGATTGAATCCTTTAAATGTAACTTTGTACAATTTTTTTTTTTTTTAATATTACATTGTAATAAAGACGTCAATATGAATAAAAAATATTTTTTCAACGACGGATAAAATTTAATCAACAATATACTTTATTGAATGATAAATATTCATTTCGATGACTAAACGTTCTATTCACTATGGAAAGGGAACAGATAAATCTGACGAGATCAAATAGGGTCGTACCAATTTGGTCCTTCTAAAATAAACCAGAGTTAATTTAAATTCTACGAGAGTGCAGGTTAGGAGAACAAAAAAAACTTGACTCGTGAGAATCTGAAGAGTGAAAGGAAGAGAGAGGGAGAGAGAAAGAGATAAAAGGAAGATCGATCGTTGTTAAAGGGGTAGGAGAGTTTTAACCATGAGGGAAAGGCAAGGTGAGACGAGGTATGGAGGAAAAGGAAGAAGGAACTTGGAACTCCTGAGCTATAAGGAAACGCGGAAGGGAGTAACTGCAATTAGTCAGACAATTGAGTTCTCCTTAAGGGGATCAACCCCGTCCGAGTATTTCATCTCTTGAGTCAGGAATGAGAGCGAGAGAGAGCAAGAAAAGAAGAGAGTGAGAGAGAGAGAGAGAGAGAACTCCCTCTGCCCGGAACAATCAGGCACTGGGAAGCCCCATTCTGGTGACCCTCCTCGGGGGTGGAAGAGAATTTCCGCTTTTCGACGCCTCTGAGGGAACTCGTCTCTCATACTTTCTCCCCTTTCCTTCCTTAGAATGTGACCCACGACCTTTTCATCACTGGCCATCAAGAATCTCGAACTCACCGCAGTGAGCCTTGAATTTCGCCAAGGTATTTTTCCTCTCTCTGCCTCTGGTCTTCCTTGCAGGGGGTCTCCACTGCTATTTCGTATTTGAATAATGAAGTCCAGTCAAGTAATTCAAAGGAAAAACCATAAAAAATCATACCATGAGAAAATAGTTATCATTGAAATATTATCAGGAAATTGAAGCTGTTTGTTTGAATAGATTTTTTTTTTTCCTTAAAAAATAATTCTACATGGTTTTATATTAAAATCTCGTACATGTCACATGTAAATTTGTAATTCACCGTTTACGATTACTTTTCAAAAAATTTATTTCCACAGCCCATTGAATACTTAACTCACCATGAATTTCTCGTTTGCGAACGGGCGAAGAGCATGGTGATAAAAACCAACGGGTGACTATAAATTTTTTCAAACAATTTCGCTATCTCTGTGTACCAGTTCGAAGAAATGAAGACAAATTCAATGCTGGCTCGGATGAATGCGTTATTTTTTTACGGGGAATATCGTTATCGGTAACGAGAAAGAAGCAGCAGCAGCAGCACTATAGTGGATCTCTTGTGAATAAAACGATGTATCGAGTATGGGGGGGGGGGGGGGCTCAAAATGATAGGGGGAAGAAAAAGCTATTGGTGCCTCGAAAAAGTTTCATTTAATGTGAATTAAGGTCAGAGTGGAACACTGCAAAGACAAAAAGAAACAGGAGAACCATCTAAATTCTCGTAGGGAATGCGTCGTTTAGAGAATAAGGAGAGGAACCCAATAAACGTGCGATGTTTCTTATCTATCCTCATACGTTACGGTTAAGCCGAGTCAGTGAGTCCGGCGATAGGAAGAAATAGGTTTTTTTCGTTCTAAGAGAGAGGCATTTCCCTTCCAACGAGGGACAACGTCTCATAGATCGTCCTACTGGGGTAATTTGCTCATATTAATGCCCGAAAACAATATGAGTTTACGGATGGGAAAATCGCCAAAAGGAATGAGAATAAGGGGTAAAACGACGAGACATCGAAGGGTAGTTCGTTGACAACAAAGACCATGTTCGAGGAGACAAAGATGGGTAGCTGAAGAAAAGGCGATAAGCGATGAAAGCTCGCTTAGAAATAAAAAGGGCACAGGGCTCGAAGTCTGAAATGAAACGGAGAGCTGTGATTATGAGATGAGTCCTGACGCTGATTTTATCCCAGAATAATTATTAATAACTATAGGATCAAATGATAATGGCTTATTGAAGATAATAAAAATAATTCATGATAGCCATGAAGAATCATTATTTTTCTCGATTAATTAATACAAATTTTAAATAATTTTTTTCGCACGATGGATATTTTTCTTTTTTTTTTTAACTTCCAATATTCGATAGAATGTATTTTTGGGTTATTTTGAATTTTATTGTGTGGAGTACATTTTCATCATCCAGGCAGTACCATGGGAATACGATTTATTATTTTTTACAATGACAGAACACCCTTAACTCGCCATAAAGAAATTGTAAGCCACCGAACACGAGACATGATAATCAGCAGAGACCAAACGCTGTCAGGCCTGATAATGAGAAGAGATAATCGTATTCGGAAGTGAAAATCGTGAAAATCCTCGTCTCGTTTCAGTCATCGACATATGATCTTGCTCATATTAGTCTGACGTCGTTTGCCAAGTCAAGATCTCGATGGGATGAAGGAACGTGTGAATCTCAATCATCAATGGGCTCTCGGGAATAATAATGAGGCTGTAGTTCGAGAATCGAAGGACAGAAGCGATGAGTGTAGATCGTTCAAAGAGGGAAAGCAGAGAGAGAGAGAGAGAGAGAGAGAGAGACGTATATAGATATAGAAAGGAGTGTGTGAGTGGAATAGAGAGAGGCAGAAAAAGGAGCATGGAGAGAGTGACAAAGGGAAGAGGACGGTTTTCTAATTAAAGGAGAAAGCCGCAAAGTTCATGAGCGATCTCAATTCAGAAGACGCTGAAAGCTGCAAGCTCTCGTTGTCTCTTCTTCTCTCTTTTCCCTCTTAGCATTTCCTTGTTGAACGCGTTGGCGCGAGACCGACTATAAAGTTGCTCTTAAAGTATTCCCATATCGCCTTGGCATTGGTATGCCAATATAACGTAGGATCGCACGCGCGACCTCTTCGTCGCCAACGTCGTCATCTTCGTCGTCGTCGTCTTCGTCGTTGTCGTCGTCGTCGTCGTCGTCTTCGTCGTTGTCGTCGTCGTCGTCGTCGTTTCTCCGCTGGGATACCCAACCCCTTTGTGACGCGTCGATCACCCATCCCAGCTCAACGCTGTCATTCTAGTCTGTGCAAGATCCCCTCGCTCATACCATCCCTATATGGTCGTCTTCGTATACCGATTTCATATCATATATATATATATATATATCGTATTACTGTATATAACACAGCTATGTGCACCCTAGCCCGCATACTTCAGGACGTACGCAATGGTATGTCTGCATACCCGGGGGGATGATAATGATTACGGCAGGGGTTGCTTGGATGGTCAAAGGAACCACAGACATGCATACGTGGCATGTATGTCTACGCCATTTCCAGAGATACCCTCACTGTCCAGACGTCCAAGGGACTCTGCAATACAACTCGCTTGAAGCTCCATGGAACAATGGAGTCTCTTTCTATCCAAAATTTAGAGCTGACGGACTACTCTTAATTATTCGCCAAGTAATTCTACGAAAAGGCAAATTTTAATTCTGCTGCGTCTCATTTCACCGTCTAATCGGGCAAGCTGCTTGCTTTATGCTTTATGTACGAATTGAAAAAGTATTGAAAATTATTTTATACTAAAAATCATTTCAATCATATCTATAATTATAAATAATTGTGGGGAATTAATAAAATTTTCATATAATTAAGAAAAATTATTCTGTTATATCGAATAAAAATATTACTCATAATTGTTTTGTTAGGAAATCAGTCAGCATGATTTTATTTCAAATCATATCTCCGCGACTGAGATTCAGGCAAGTAAGAATATATTGAATGATCGATTTTTCCATTTCGAAATGTTGGTTACATGAGCAGCAAAATCACTTTTGTCCACTACAGTACATGTACCGAGATCTCATGAAGAGAATATCGGGCAATGTGGGCTAATAGCAGTGGACCAAAAAAAATAATGGTCGATCGGTCCGGAGAGATAGCATATCGTGGTCAATGATACAGAAGTGCCAACAGTGTTTTGGGTATGTTGTACCACCATAAACTCAACCATGAATCATCGTTGGGTAGTAGACACGTTTTCACATGGATAAGCTCTGAAGCTGATAGGACTTGATCGTAATTGGTTATCCTAATACGTACACGTTTGTCGATGGACAAATATATATATATATATTGTCGAAGTGATCAACCATGAGAAACGTTCCAATGGGACTAGCATGTGTGATATATAGTATATGCCTCGGGGTTACGCTTACCCTGCGGTAAATCGAAGGATACGAAGTTGATTCTGTTTGATAGCTGAATGTACGCAAATACAACTGTATTTCAAGCTTGTGTAAAATGCATTGCCATATATAATGATCATATATACAACTCAACTCATAGAGTGTTCAAGTACGAAGCTCATACTTGGAGACAGTCAATGACCTTTACTTCATCATTCACTCAATCCATGCACCGGATGTTGTTTAACCTGGAGTTATGGAAGCTAAATCTGGACCACAGGTACGATCTCTCAGTGAGGAATTTACTTGCTAACTCACAATGTGCTTCTGAAGTATGCATTTTAAGTACTGGAGATAAGACTCGTACAAAAGTGCCATACTTTAATTATTTGCCGAAATGGTAAATGTAGGATAAGTTCTGGATTCGAAGACTCAAATGCTTGAAGGAAAATCCATACTTTGGGAATCCTCGGAATATACACCGAGACTTGAGGATAATTTGAAATATTTTCACGTAACTGAACACTATAGCACTGGTATGAGTATTGGTGGCCATACTTAGAGTCCGGACTAGTTACTTTTCATACTCTGCTCGTCGCAATTTTTTTAATACACTTTTTCTATTTTATTTCGTTTGCAAACACGACGAATGCTTAGATCATTGGCCAATCATATTTTTCCTACATATTTCACCCATTCAATTTCTATTCGCGTTGAAAAGGGGATTGGAGAATATAGCTCCGTGGAGGGCTCAGCGCGCATATCTTAGGATTATCTCGGATTATCCCATTAGAATATGATCGAAGAAATTACGGTAAGATTTTATACAAATGGGGGAGATAAAAGTCTTGCATGGA
Source organism: Dyspetes luteomarginatus (assembly GCA_963669185.1). Taxonomy (NCBI): domain Eukaryota; kingdom Metazoa; phylum Arthropoda; class Insecta; order Hymenoptera; family Ichneumonidae; genus Dyspetes; species Dyspetes luteomarginatus. Next base: position 23,804,012 of record OY769905.1, read on the forward strand.
ATGTCACGAAGGTATGCGTGCCTCGAATGAGCGTGCCAAGGTGATGAGGATTTTGAACGGATATACTCGACAGAAAGTCAGATGAATAAAAGTCTTTAGGGAAATACGTAAACGCCTCAATGGCTAGGGCAAATTTTTTAGCACAAAGAAAAGCTACACCACATAATTTCTCCCAGTTGATGGCGAGGGGGAGAAAGTTTGGGCTTTTTCAAGAAGATCGGAAAAGCTCTCTGCGTAATAAGTCAGTGGAAGTGACATGAAAATCAGCAAACTAGTAGAGCGTATAAAAGAGGAATGAATCTATTCAGCCAATGAATGAATGAATGAATGAATGAATGAATGAATGCATGATTTCGGGGGAATCACTTTCGTCCGAGGTAAAAGGTACGAAAAGATTTTTCGAGCAAAATCTCGTTACTGCAAGTGAAGGCACATAAAAAACGGAAGACCGAGCATGAACTATGAGGCTCGTTGCCTTTAAGGTAGATCGTCCTGAAGCCAAACAGTTTCATGCTCTGTTGGTTAGGATGTGGCTTTTCTGCCAGTTTTCTCCTTTCTTCTCGCTATTCCCAATGAGAGGAAACTAAAATTTAGGTGAATCGTGTCGTATATATAGTAAGCTCCGTCGTGTTCTGAAGTTGCGATCGGTACACACACGCTTGGACGGCATCACCCGGACGCAGGGGGTGTAAGGTTACTCGTTCGTTCAGTGGCGTCGGGAACGCTCGTTGCATTATTCAACAACCACTCCTATTTATCAAGCAGATAGCGTGCCGCTGCTCCCTCGCTCTCTCGATCTCTCTTGTCCAGAGGTTGAGGCATCTGCGCGTCCCGTTGCTTCCCAGATCGCGTACAAGAGGGGTGAGAAACGCGTGTCCCGCTCTCTCTCTCTCTCTCTCTCTCTCTCTCTCTCTCTCTCTCTCTCTCTCTCTCTCACCCCTCGCTCTCCCTCACCCCGTGTTGTATTTGTATTTACGTATAACGTTACGCGAATCCACGAAGCATCTTGTGGTACGTCAAGAGTGAACGAAGAAACCTGAATAAGGCGACTAACACGATTAAATATGGCTGGGGTTGTTCTCTCTTATCAATTCGCCCGATGTGTTCACATCTGAACCCTCGGCATCACTTAAAATCTTTCTTGATTCGGTTTTCTTCCTCTCATTACCTCGCAAAGTTGTCTTGGGACCATTTTCTTTTTCAACAGTCTTGCCACCATAATATGGCAAGCTGCCATCTCTCGCTGAAAGCCATAATGAGAAATATTTATTATTCAATGGAATAAATATGAAAAAAAAAATAGTCCAAGCACATTATTGAGATTTACTTGCGCAAAGGCCAGCGTGTACGAGCATGGGGGAACGTACAGATGGAGTTCGTCGACAGTCCACCCTTAGTGGGAGACGATGAAGGATCGAAGATGATTCGAGAAACAGCACCAAGATGGGTAAATTATATTACATCGTTGTCCGCAACTTCGGGAAGAATGTGCGTCGATGGTTCAGTTTGATGGAATAGCACATGGTATTCATGTGATATTTCAACAAACTAAAACTGATGAAATATCACATGAATACCCGAAGGTGTATCATTGACAGATGAGAATGAGTATAGGAATAAGTATGAGGGGCCCTTTCATGATTGCAGAGGGAAGAGCCCAGACATCACTTGCCACGGTGGTGATGGATGTCCGAGCGAGTAGTTGATAAATTAACTGTAACTCGGTGAAGAGCAAGGCGACTATATAGAGGGCTGGGGGAAGTCTAGATATACACGAAAACTCTGTTGAGTCAAGCGTTGCAAGGCTGAGTGATAATAGATGGATCGGGCAGTATAACTAAGTAAAGTTGGTGAGACAGGGTCGTGAAAGTATTTCCAAACTCGGATAATACAATTACGAACGACATTCTATTCTCAATTTAGGATGATCCCGTAAAAAATATTTTTACTTCGAAATTATGGGGTTAACTATAGGCCCGAAAAATACAATTCGTATTCAGCAGGAATTAAATTTTTTTAATAAATCAAAATCAACCATTGGCCTGAGTCAGATCATACCAGGCCAGGTAGATCATACGTACACCAACTGGAATTAGCCGGACTATGTAAATCAAGAGACAAAAATCAGTACTAATTAAATCTGTATAAATGATTTTTGGTTAATCTTCGATAACAAATTTAACATGGCAAAATGTCTATAATTTTCTTCATCAAGCGATTTCTGTACATTGAAAAATCTCCACCAGAAATCCAAATCTCACTATAACGCAATCCGACTAAGACAGCAGAACAGAATCTTGTTCACTGGATGCTGCAAGATTTTATGATCCAATAACTTTGTCGGTTATCCTATGGAAGGACCTCTCAACGTGATAATATCCCATAGTTTCCATACGAGTACTAGTCGTAGAACGTGTAGCGACCTTATACCGTACGTAAATCCAATCTCGTCCCTTTACCATTGTTAGAACATCCCATATATAGCATTCCTGTATTCTAATCTCGATCCATAGTAGAGGAGGTACTGTGTCCCGGTTTGTTGGCCAATATAATTAGTTCCACGATGCTTCCGATATATATTAAGCCCCCTGGCACATACTCTACATACGTAATGTACCAATATCGTATTATGTGTACGTACTGATAGCTACGAGAAACCCATATCCGGGTCTGTTAACTCGCAATAAAAATACCCATAATGCACTACATCTTTTTTTTCAACTCTCTCTCGATGATCATGACAGCGTAGACTAGTCAACGATAAAATAAATAATAACCATCTACTCTCGTCCCAATTCGAATAAGACTTAACTCCGTTTTTTTGAGTCAACTTAGTTGAGCTTTGACAAGTGGATTAGAAGATTGTTGGTTCGTCTATTGTTTAAAAAAAGTGTAGTTAAGCCTCTTTTTGTAGGTTCTCTTCAAGTGACCTGAATATCAAAAGACGTTTTGTATAATAAAACATTAAATAAATACTAAGATAAGTATAATAATCATGAACGTTCATTGTAAAATGGAGTCAAATTGATTTTTTCCAATCATGCGAAATACACGTATATGTATGTTCGAGTAGTCTTACAACAAGTTACTTCATGCAAGTTATACGTGAATTTTTACTCTTCCGGTGTGAAACGAAATTTCGCATGCACTTATATTTCATTCTAGAGTCACAACAGCCACGCAGCATGTATAGTTAACGTCAAATAAGTGGAAACAATGCTACGATATACTCAGGACGGTAAAAAGCAGCGTTCAATGAAAAAACGTGACAGACTGACATTTCGTAGCGATTTTTCGCTGAAAAAGAATTCCTCGCGTCAACCCGAGCTTTTTCCCATCAAATAGCCTCAACCATGTCGATTTGAATTTCAAGCTGCTATCCAAAATTTCGCTATTCTCTCGATCTCACGAATTCCATGAGGATTTTCATCGTGACCGACTCTTGTGACAATGTCACGTTTCGACCAGAAAGGTTTTCGTCGTCGACGTTACTTTCGAGGACATCAAAGCGTCGTCCTTGATATTCGATCGTGATGCAAGCATACTAAATTACGATATACGTTAAGCTTCGGTGTAAAGCGTGTCCCACTTCCGGCAGATTGTTCCCTCGGAGAGGAATAGATGTTGCCAACATTTAAAAATAATTCTTAAAAAGTTAAAGCATTTCGACACTATGGATTACAGGGGAAAAATGACAAGAGAATAAAACAACGTGAAAATGTAAACTTGTACGTGACTTCCTCATAATTGCCCCTCAATCATAAAGTCCTTCAGACGAGAAAATCGTTTTGTTCATAGTCGATACCTCGTAGAGAATTTTTTTGTTAATGTCAGAAAATGATGAACGCGCAATGTACGTGTTCCAATTTTCTGTAATCCATTGACGTTCGAATATTTGAATATTTGAAACGCCCATGGCTAAAAGAATTTAAAAAAAAAAATGTAATCCGATGAATTCTTCATGTATGGATTATATTTAATGAAAATTGTAGCTGGGGGTTCTGAAGATGCAGCCGTTGCATACTTTCAATTCAGTATCAAACACGCGTGTCAAGATTTATTGGTAAAAGTATTTCCAGAATATTTAGAGCATTTCAGGCTTCCTGACGTTAAAACTGAAAGAAAAGGATCATGAAAATATTGGAAGCATCAAAATCCGAGGGAAAAGAACGGAAGCGTAAAAGGAACGAGAGAGGGAAAAAGGAGAGTTTCCACATTTTTCCAGACTCACGGTAACTCCCGCAGAGCTGAGTGACTCCCTTCATCTGTTCTATCTTCTATTACCCTGAAGTCGAACCGCGCGAGCTTGCGGAGACCAGCAGTGCTGTATCCGCAAGCTCATCCGAGCCCCCTCCCCTTGCCCTTTTCTCCCTTCCACCAGTCTCATGATTCTATTCTCTCCCCTCTCCCCTCGCCCCGTCAGCTTTCGCGAATCCTGAACACGCCCACTACGAAAGCTGGTGGGGCGATGGGTCGACAGGGAGGGGGAAAGGATTCGCTCTGGTGGAAGAGAGTTGGAAAACAACGGACGGATGAAAAGAGAGAGAGAGAGAAGAGAGGGGATTGGGGATGCCAGTGGTAGTGGTGGTAGAGTTGGCACGCAGCGGGGGTAGTTTCACTACCGGCAGTCGAGTCTGACCGTTACGGCGCCAGTACTACTGTCGCCACCATCACGACCGCAGGCACAAGACGCCATGGACATACTGGGTATGTCCGTTTAAACCGCATGCACTCTTGACGTGTGATATCCCTCGTTCTTAGCATTTCACTCGAATGCCTAAGATCGAGTTATAACAAATTTATTTGTTGTTAATAATCATGAAAGTAATCATAATAAGACGTGAAATAGTTCGTTATTCTATACAAAGCTATTTTTTCTTTTTCGATAATATTTCTCAATTTTCTACTCGACGAGTTGTTTGAGAATAGTAAAAATGTATTCCTTTGACAGGGAAAATCAAAATCGGATAAAAAAAATTTACGTGCCAGCTGTATACGTGAAAATACGAAACAAACTAATTATACGTTTCACTGATAAGTTCGCATCGTAATAAATGAGGGAGAAATTCTACTGACGATGATGTAGAAACACGCGACGATTATATATGTATATATACTTGAAGTGGGTACAAAAGGGTGAGAAAGAGAGAGAGAGAGAGAGAGGGAGAGAGGAGACGCAGTGCGCAAACCTCTGAATATCGTACATCGTAGGAGCCCTCGTATATAGACGAAAAAGTTTTCGCGAGTGGCTGAGAACGCCAAGAGACACCCCATAAACCGCGAGAGAGTGCGAAGGGCGAACGGAGTGTGCGGAAGGGGTGGATGATTTTGGTTGGGCTAGGTCGTGCACGACGGTGGCGCGCTCAAAATCGCTATATATTCGACCCTATCTGCCCCCCCCCCCTCCAACATTTAGCTCTGCCAAACTTGCACCCCTCTTTCTCAACACCCACGGCCGTCTGACCAAATCGTTTTTGCTCTACTGATATACTGTTATCCCTCGTGCCTCACCTCGCTAACTTTTAAAACCATTTTCGTACCACCTTGTAATTATTTTTCTTTTTCTTCCACGCAATATATTTTTATCAAAGTCCGAAAATAGGGCGAAAACTCGTTGCGTGTTTAAATTTGCCTTAAAACGAATAAAGGGAATATTCTGGGCATCGTCATTCTATGGACTCGATCCTTTCAATTAGACTTTGGCTGACTTACTTATGTTCGAAAATTATTTTTGTAACGAGTTATTTCTTATTTACATTGACAAATGGGTTATATCCGTATTCTTATCGTTGATTTATTTAATTCTGAGTCCCGGCAGTAATCGTGGCGAATGTGAAGCATTCAAGTTTTTAAACTAATCGTAAGAATTCATGAAGTACAAAAAATTCTGTGCTACTGATTTCAACTATGAGATATTAAATATGTGACAAAGTAATTTTGTCAAAATTGTCGATAATTGCTGAGGATGTTCACCCTAAATATTTCACATTACCCTGAAAACGAAAAATTGATGTTAAATAATACATGGAAATTTCTTGTTATTTTTGCGCTTCGCTATATAATCGATAAGTAACCAAACTCGTATTTTTATCACGAAAGCTGTAATCGTTGACAATTTGAATCGCTGGTCTTACATTTCTCTCAGTCGAAGCCACAATAATATATAATAAGCTCTCGTCGAAAATATTTTAAGTAAATCTCGATTTAAAATAAATGGGATGAAAATTATAGAAGGAATGTATAAATATTCTTGCATCAAAATCAGCGCAAAATTTCTATCTCCTCGTGCAAAACTCTAAGTATTGTACATAAATCAACGTAATTATTCAAAAGTCTCAGTTGATTGGGCTCATTTCGAAGATTCGGTAAACTCTAATGATGGTATAAAAATATCCTTAAAGTATCATAACGGAGTGAAAATCGAGGGTGCGTAACGTGCAGCTTTGGCACAGTGCCAGCTGTAGGGTGGGTCACCTTTTCCTCGTCTCATCTATTAAAAAAATATATATATATATACAGTTATCATTTTTTTTTATTATCACACCCCATGCCATAATGCTTGCCAATTTATCACGTGAATGTGAAAAACATTTATTTGACCATGTATTTTTTCTTAAAATGAAATGAGAAATTGTATATTTTAATTATATATTTAAAAATTAAATTGCTGTTAAACGAGCTAAAGAATTTTTTTTTTACGCATGGAATTAAAATCTTTTGTTACAAAATGTTTCGGTGTAAAAAGATTGTGTGTTCAACCATCTTAAATTTCTTACACCGTCAATGCTGACACCTATAACTATACATCACTGTATGCATCGTCTGGTTTTCTAACTTTTGAGAGCACACTAGTAAGAGGATCTTCTCTTTGTACCTTCGTCAGCAACGTCGTCACGTACACGAAAAGCAACCTCGACTCTGCCAAAACCTCCACCACATTGAATACCTGATTTTTCTCTCTCTTTCTCTCCTCCCACCCTCTCTTGTGTGCAAAGCATTTCTCTCCCCTTTCGCTCAGTTGTAATTGGAACACTCTGCCGTTTTTCAACTCCTCATGGAGAACTTGGCGGTTTCTGCTCGAGGCTCTTCTTTTTTCTTCTTCAATTCGTCCGACTCTTTGAATTTCGTTGAAAAGTGAGCCATTTTGAATGAATGACAGAGCACAGTGACGTTGCATTCAACGAATGAAAATACATATTTTTATCTCCGAATTAAATGCAACGATTGTTTTCTATGGTTTCTCGTTTACTTTTACAATAAAAATGTATATAGGGGATGACACGAAAAAATAGGCCAGTATTAAAATTCTGTAAATTTCGTATAAAATTTCGCCCTAAAAATAATATCCAAAGAAATATTTATCTAAATAATTTGAAAACTTTGCTAATATTTTCGTGACAAGATATTCGTTGAAAGAAAAATCGAATTTTTAAAATATCTTGCCACCCTCTCTGAATCACAATACATAAATATACACATAGATAGACAAAAAAAACCATCGATGTTTATCCAGAGCGTTTTGTTTCCTATCTACGATTAACATTCAATTTCTCTCTTTATCGAGCGAATTCAACATATTTGCCAAGATATCACACTTGTACGGAGACGAGAGGAGAAAGTATAAAAAAAATTGCAATGAATGGAGACAAAGAAGAAGAGGTAGAGGACTGAACAACTGCGCTCTCGTTCCGGTATGAGAAAAAAATAAAAGAGAATAAGAAAAAGGAAGGAAAAAAAAATTGTCTACGATGACGCGAAAGATCGAATGGGAATCCAATTCCCCCAGGGAAGTAGACGGAGACACGGCGTGGTCGGGGGGTAGTAGAAGGGGATGGGGTAAAAAAAGTAAGATAGAAATAGCTGTGAATCTACGAGAGCGAGACGAAGATGCGGTCGCGCTCGTCTTGTGATGCTCCTCGCTCGCGTCTCCAGCACGGAGGAATCCCTCTCGAGGATCGTATAACGGAGAGACTGAAATTCCACAGACTCCAAACCCCCGAGGAACTCTGTGTTTTCCTCTTTGCCCGCGAGAGTGAGAAAGAACGGAAGTGTCTGGTGCACCCCCCCGAAACCCTCCTCTAGCCCGTCGGATTCTCATTTCTCATCAACCCTTCTCTGTTCTTTGGCAAACCTTTGGAAAAGTCACGCGGAAAGAAAATACTTTTCAGCACTCCCGTTCATTAGATAACAATTTTTTTCCCCATCAAATCAATCGATTTTTTCAGTCACCAAATATGTCATATTTTCCACACCGAGAAAAAAAACTAATTTCTTTACTTTAAATAAATTTAAATATTGCAATGAATCGACATTCACTTAGCTTCATTTTCGACGTAAATTGTGCAATTTTCAAATTGGTTACATTGATTTTATTTAATTGCAATGAATATTTAATAAATCAAATGATCATGGACGTAAGCAAAGTTAATAAATTTTTCTCGATCTCAGGGCTGGATATTTTATCTTCGGCTGGTGTTAGCGGCCTTTTGTCTTTTCCGAAATATGAGGGCAAAGGTGTAGGAAAATAATGAATAGTGGACAAGATTGAGGAGAGCGCTAGCAGAGGATAAATTTTTTCGTGTTTACTTATATTGGTGGTGGTGCTTATAGTGTAGTCTTGATTCACGGAGATCAATCAAGAGTGCGTTTGCGTGGCTAGTGAGCTTGGTAATTGATCGTGAGAGTACAGTACAAAAGATACCATGTGTATAAAACTTTGCTCTTTTGTTCAGTATTTCATTAAACATTTTGTTCAATCATTCTAGTGCATATAAATCGTTCTAGCACACATACACAAATCCATGTAATATATACATCGCGTGCTTAAAACCATAAGGGCGTATGCGATTTGTATAAGAATAGAATATACGCCCTTATAGTTTTACACACGTGAAATATACATACATATACGTATAAACGTCTATGTATATATATGTTTGTATAGGTGAATGTTAAAATCGGTAGTAAAATTGATTCGGTGCTTCCGCACTTCGCCTCTCCCTCTCTCTCTCTTTCTCTTTCTCTCTATTGTTCCAGTCGATGTATAAAGTTCGTTGTGTTTTCCCCTTTTTTGTTTTCGTTTTCACGTTTGTTGGTCCCCCCCCCCCCCCCCCCCACCCCGCATCGTCGATCTATAATGGGAAAAAACAACGAAAAAATCTCCAGAGCTTTCGTGCTTGCACGCTGTATTCGTGCATCCTGGCCAATGGTATTAGCCATTGTTAACGGCAATACAATCATCCTCTCCGTGTAAATGAGTCACGACTCAACGGTATTTGTACTTTATGTACCACTAGCAGATTATTATAGCTTTTGGTGCTCTCGCATTTTCATAATACAAAAAATAAAAAAAATGTTACATTATTTTTTCCATTTTTTATAGGATTTTTTAGTTATTCACTCGATATCTGAGTTTTAATTCTGCGCGTGATTCATAATCAGCTGGTTATTATCGTATACTTTCTCAAAATAGAGAAAAGCCAAAAAATAGATTTTTTACATAGGAATTTAAAACTCAAAAATTCCGTCGTCACGAAACTTGGGTCAGCTACTGGCGCGTTGATTAATAACAGGGAGAATGACAGACACTTTTCTATAACATCATTTTATTACTATTTTCAATATAATCGTTCAATAATAATAATAATAATAATTTTAAAGAGGATTTGAAAGTCAACCGTTCACCTCAAGGGAGACAATAGAAACTCATAATCGTTCCCTTGTTGTACATACTCATTTGATCGAACGACGATAAAGTTGCCAACATTCAAAGTGTAAAATGGAAAGGGGTTGTGGCAATAGGGAATATATGAGATAAATTCAAAGCATGTATGCCGTTGATATTCGGCAATACCAAGAGAGGGAAAGGCTAGTTGGTGTTCAGTGGGGTTGTAAATAGAGGTCGTTCGTAAGGAGAATTAATCCCAGTGGTCTGACTGTACGTGAATCCACCCTCGAAAACCAAGCCCGAGCCTCGTTATCTCTCCCCGACCACTGCCAGCAGCACTGCTGGGTCTCATATACATTCACTCTCGGCTCGCCGAGTCAATGCACATACTGCAGCATATTCCTACCCTGGAAAACTAAAGAACCACGTCTACCTTCTAGTGTTCTACCATTTTGAAACAATATATTTTATCAAATTGGATATTATTCTTTGGTTGTACGCCAACAATAATTCGATAAACATTGAATTACCATAATATATTCCATAATTATTCAGGGGACCATAATTATTCAGAACAAACAGAATATTAATTGGAATAGTTTTTGGATAATCTCATTTTCTTTCAATCAGCTAAAATCCTTTTTTTTAGAGCTGCATGAAAGTATATTGATAGGTAAAGGATTATATTTCTTCAGTATATCATTTACGTATTTGGTGCCTTCCAATTTTTCTTGCCTAATTTCTACTTATCTTTTTCCGACTTATTCGTGCCTCAAAAGAAACCCCTCTATAAATTCTCCCTGTCTACCTTTTTGAAACAATATATTTTCTCAAATTGGATATTATTCTTTGGTTGTACGTCAACAATAATTTGATAAAAATTGAATTAACGGGGACCATAATTATTCAGAACAAACAGAATATTAATTGGAATAGTTTTTGGATAATCTTATTTTCTTTCAAACAGCTAAAATCCTTTTTTTAGAGCTGCATAGAAGTATATTGATAGGTAAAAGATTATATTTCCTCAGTATATCATTTACGTCTTTTGTGCCTTCTCATTTTTCTTGCATCATTTCTACTTATCTTTTTCCGTCTTATTTCGTGCCTCACAAGAAACCCCTCCATAAATTCTCCCTATCTCGATCTTCGCAAACCCCATCTTGCACATATATGCGAATCACGCGATTCTAGAAGGAAACTTTTTTTCAACGATCATTTGATAATTTGAATACATAACTGCTGGCTCCACACGTAACTGTGAGAAATTATAATCCGAGTTGCAGGCATGCATTAATGCCTCGGTAACTTTTCACATAGGGGTCGATTTTGCACGCGACAAACTTCCAACTTTTTTGCATTTCTACCTCTCATGTATGAATATATGCATCGCGAAATACTTTCTCATCGAGAAAATATATACATATCACATAACATTATCATATATTTGTATTTGGACTGCGTTTACCATCTTCTATAATTTTTCATTGTTCTCATATGTGTACAAACTTATCATACTATTTACTATCCCACCTGATGTGCAGCTAATACGTGACTATACTTTATTAAAAGTTGTGTATACACGTGAGTAGAGACAGATCGAGAGAAACAGAAAGTTACTAACCTCAGTCGTTTATTGCGCCACGTGCACGTGCCAGAATATATCTCAGTCACGTACGAATTTACCGGTGGGGTAGATATATATATATATATATATATATATATATATATATATATATATATATACATATAATACACGCGTAGTATCGCAAGCTCAACACAACTGCAAAGCTTTCCTTCCATGGCGGTGGATTAATTGCAATGAGAGTTCGCAAATTGTAGACTCATTTCAACGTAATATATACACAGCACAATACAATTTATTCTGGGGAGAAGGAAGAGATTTCGTACGATAGATACTGCTAAGAGCGTGAAGTAGTAAATTTTACAGAGAAATCATGGCTAAACAAAGGATTAATCCGATTGTCGAATAATTTATTTCAAGTAGAGATACTTTATTGTATTGGCTGTTTCATGCTGTCAATTTTTTTTTTTTAATTATATTAAATTTTAGTCGAACAATGAGAAAGTTTTCTGTGTAGTAAATTGTATTTTGATGAAATCTGATTCTTTCCAATTAAGACAATACTTATTTCATCTCAATTTACAGCCCTACCAAATATACTTTACAGCCAAATAAATTTTACTTGATCCAAATAAATTTAGTATTTTTCATATCTATGTTGACTATATATTTCGGGCCAAGAAATATCTCGATAGAGCACGAGATCGTCGACCCGAGGTCAAATCGATTGGCACTGCCTTAGTGGCTTTGTAGCCAGCTAAACTCTACTTAAAGTATATGATAGACATTACAAGAATTTTTTTTTTCTTGCCAAAAGGCTATAGAGCGAAGCTCTCGTGCTAAATGATTTATTGCCTCGTTACATTCGTACAATTCGTCTGGGATTTTACGAATTCCAATGTATACCGTCAGAGTTATCAATCTTCAACGAGATATATCCAAGAATGTTTTGCAATGATCATTATATCGCCGGAAAGCACTCTCTATGATGGGTCGATCGAGGTCACGCTAATTAACAGACATCTTGAGAAGTTTCGTACTCTCCATTCCCAGCATTCCATACATTTTTCAATTTTTTTTTTCCACCAACGTTTCCTCCATTATGAGGAATTTCTTTCCTTCCTCGTATTGAAAAAAAATTCTCGTCCTCTCGTCGATAATTATTATTCACTTCCACCCGGTCCTATCAAATAGAACTTGCTCATAATAATTTAAAAAAAAATCATTACGAATTGTTATCGTGGAATAAGTGAAAGTGGTAAATATTGCCAATGATTGTCGTTGAATAATTAATATCAATAATTTAATCGGTTATTTATTTACGACTATAATGTTATAAAAAAAAATTAATTGCTATTTTATTCGAACGATACTTCTCTCAACATTTGACTCCATGTAGACCAATTAATTGAATAGAGATTAATCTGGGCGTATTTTATATACAAACTTTCAGCAGGCGTATCATAGGCAGCGAATTCTCGGAACGAAAATGCGAAGCTTCGGTTTAATTGCCGTTATGTGTCATACCGAAGGCCGATTACGTTTAATGGAAGCCGATGAAATTCGAACCCGGTAAAATGATGATCGGTTTCGTTTTATCCCCTCTCTTGCACACAACCGACCGTATACTATCGCCAACCCTGTACTACTATACCGATTCCTAACGGGTTATCTGATACTTAATGGAGAACAAAAATCCCTCGCAGTCATGAATATTCCACTTAGCTTGTTCGTCCCAACAAAATGATAAAAAAAGTCTTCGATTTTATTAGCATCAAATCACCATAAGCGAGGTATTATTACTCAATTAATATTCGACCGTCAATATCGTGACGATTTAAGTGCATCGATATTTTTGCATATCTAACTGAGCAATAAAGTTCAAGTCGAAAAAATCTAACATAATGGACATTTTTTACTAGCTATTTGATTTTTTCATAATTTATTCAATTCACCAGTTTTCAATTATTTTATTTCTTTTATGAAACTGTGTCTTGAATTTGAAAAAAAATTGAAATTAAAACGTCTTTTCGTACAATCAAGAATTATTTCGAATGATTACTCTTTCCCAATTAGTACACTTTTGTTTACTCTCAATGGAATTATTATTCATGGCTTCAAAGGACCCAGTAATGATATTTTTTTCAATAATAATTCAAGTGCCATCACACGATAATTATTTCGTTAAATAATTTCGATGAGGTTCCATCGGAATTTTATAACTGTACTTGGCCCTCTTGTGTAGGCATTTCCCTTTTCCTCCCCCATTTTCATGGCTGCCGCAATACAGCCTGATAGATGGGGCGAAGGGCTGGAAAATTCGATGGAATCCGAAACGTTCAAGCCCTTGTGACCTATGTAGGTAAAGTCTCGCATCGTTTCTCATCCATCGTAAATTCCCCGAGTTGTGGGAGAGGCGATATTACCAAATTAACGTATAAAAATTTTATCGAAGGAATATCAGCAATATTACGAGGGGGATGGTTGAGAGGGGGAAATATTTACCCTCGGTAAGAATTTCATGATATGAAGGTGGAGGTGAAATCCTGAAGAACAACGCCTCGATCGAAGGTACAGCGAACAGGCGGTTTACCATCACGTGGGTGAGAACAAGTATTGATAGAGTACGAGAACAATGTGCCCGATATGTTATACTGTGCGATAACATAATTCGACACCTGGCAACGTTAATAAGGACCTTAACCAAGAGGAGGAGAGATTTTAGGTGCCATATATATATACCTTAACCACACACTAGTTCATACATAGATATACCCATATATGTATATACATATATATCGATATACATATAAATATATATATATATATACATATATATATATCGATATACATATAAATATATATATACGTATATATGTATATAGCGTATATGTGTATATGTAATATGGCAACCAAGGATGTGGGAGAACCCAGCACAGGCAGGAAACTCACATTATATGATGTAGACGTACACGTTTGTGCCCCATCGTGGGTGTAGATAATATATGCGATATGCCAACGAAGCCACATTATATAATTAGCGAATAAACTGCATCAAATTTCTCCCTACCCCCAATCGCACAAAAGCTAATGACAAATGCGAAGCTTTCTGCATGCTTGAATCTCAATTACGCGTTCTCGAACAATGGGAGAATTTTTGGTGATGGACAATTTTTGATATCGTTGGGCGAATTTATTCTCAAAATTGCTACGATGGTTCTCTCTAGTTTGTAGCAAGAATAATTCATTTGTTTGGTGAAATCTATTTGCACGAATGTGAAAAAATATATTTAACTGAAACGAAATTCATTTTGTTCAATTAAAATTTATTTTGGTTAAATATTATTTATGAAAAAGCACGTACGTTGCTTTGTATAATCGAGTGACAGAAGCAATATCGGGAACAAATTCGTGCACTTTATGCCAGAGCTTTTGCTCCTCAATTGATACTATTGGAAAATTGAAAAAAAAAAAAAATGAAAATATGTTCGACTCGATCTGGCCACCGTATATGTACCTTTTTTTTTCACTCGTGATCGACAAATATATAAATTGAGAAAATATATGTGAGTTCAGCTGTATATTACTTCAATTGATTTATCGCATGTACGTGGAGCAAAATAAAAAATTTCTGGAAGAATCATTGTCCACCAGCATTAAAAAATATTATACAACGAGAAAGAGCAAGACATAAATGAAGGATTTCTATCGTAAAATTATGAGACGAAAAACAGCTGCTTATATCGCATAACTGGTTGTACAATGGAATACCTTTACAGCAGTAATAGATATCGTCTATACACTCCATACATTTCTATTTCTTACTGGAGATATTTCCAGTAAAAAAAAAAAAAATATTTAGAGAGGGAGAGAGAGAGAAAATCGTGTTCCCATAAAAATATGTACGATATTCCAAGAGCAAATGGTAGACGATAAAATAAATAAAAGAAGGCTTGCGACATCCTATATCGTAACCAGGCACTCCTGGTTGCACGATTGTAAAAAGTATAAGCTTTTACTTTGCTTTATCGATACTATCGACTTGTGCACACATTATACTATAGCTACGATTATGACGGTCGTCGTCGTTTGAGATCGAGAAAGATTTCCACAGTTACACCATGTTATATTTATATACAAGGTAATTCTAAAAAAAATGGGATACCAGGATAGATGGGACAGTTGCAAAACCGACAAATGCATTTATGAAAATAATTTCAAGTATTCCGATATGATTCAAAGGAAAAAAAATACAATGCATGTGATTCAATTTGCAAAAAAAAAGTTAATACGACCTTTGACTTTTGACCACACGAAAAATATATTTCAATCTTTTTATATTACTTGTCCAGGAAGTAAAATTCGATAAATTTGTTTTATATTAAAAAAAAAGTGTCTCAACTATCCTGGATTTAACTCGGATAGATGCGAGTATTGAGCTAGTAGTAGAGGCAGAAATAAGGTAAGCGGGTCACTGCTATATGACGAACAAAACCAACGTTTTATTATTTGCACGGTCGATTCCTCAACATGCTATACCACCGAAGTATTATATTTTTCCCGAGACTTTTTCGTCTTGTTATGACAGTTGAAAACTGTCTGAAGATAAAATCATTTACAATGATTTTACTATAAAATAGATTATACTTTTTGTCAGAAAAAAAATCATAATTTATTCTCGAATAATCGATAATGATTTAGGATAAATATGCTTATATAATAAATTTAAAGATATATATTTTTTTAAATTATACTATTCGTATGTATTTAGCTGCAATTACTTTCAATGATTTTTCATTCGAATCTGTATGCTCTTTAATTTAATTCGATAAAAATGAGAGATCTTTATTGAGAATTAACCATTTTCAGAAAGATTTTAAAAATTAAATACATTGAAGGAGAAAATTTCATATAGCAAAGATACTCGATCATTATATCACTAATTGTGAAAAAAAAAAAAAAACGTCACCATGAAAAAAAATTACTTCGATATAATCGAGAAATTGAGAGGCCATCGATGTTGACACCTAAAAAAAATTCGACAATTTGAGAAAATATCATAAAGTGCTGAATTAAAATTTCGTATGCCGAGCTCATGTGGCGAGGCTCTCGGGTGGATATACAATTTTGTAATCACTGCTCGCGGAGCTCCAAAACGAGCCACGTCGCTAATTAGGTCTCGTAGCATTGGCGCTTGTTTCGTGCTTCCCATATTTTATCCTTCGCGAAATGAGAACGTTTACTCTCGTTCGCGTTGTACCATCTATCCCGACAGAATCATCCCTAATTAGCGAGGAAAACGAGTATTGCATACGTGTGTGCATGATTCGAATGAGAGAGGAACAAAAGAGAATGGGTCATAAGCGACAGAATTTCGCGAATTAGAGAATATGGAAGGACTAAATATTTATACGTGTTCATATATAGGCTCTGTATCGCTTTGAATTTCCATTAATTTTATTCACCCAAGCAATGATCAACGATGCAGTAATCAACGATTGCATGAAACATTAATATTCACGATACACACAGCATATGGATGAACGAATAATACACACAGGATATATATATATATATATAATAGAGAGCAGACGAAATGCATACAGAGAGATACAGATGGACACAGAAATCGAAGTGATAAGAACTGTGATTAATTGTGACATGAAAAATATCTGCATGAAGCAAAATTCGGTCTATAAAATTTTACATATATCTCACGAATTAAAAATATTACAGTATCGAACCTTATGCTCATGTCAAAAGTTAAGATTCGTCCTTTACATGGCCCAAGACCCATTATTGTAGCTATTTTTCTTACTAAACTATCAAGCTTTGTAAATGATTCGATCACCTTGTCTATCGCTAAATAGAGGACATGAACGTAAAATATTTTATTTGAATGACAAATTAAATTTCTAAACTTTTTACTGCTCGATCATTTTCGTTGATAGATCCATGTCTTTTCGTTCTATCTCCTTTAACTCGTCGTCATTGAGCCCTCTGGGTCACGAGTTCTCGATTAGACCAGCCCAGCGATGCTGAGAGAAAAAAGAGTTGAAAAAAAGGAATAGGCAAATAGGCGAGAGGTTGAGGATTAAACGCGCAGCGTCGGGGATTCTGGAATGATTTGAATAGCATCAGAGAGTCAATGATCGATCGATCGTTAGCTTTGTGTGTGTGTGTGTGTGTGTGTGTTTGTATGTGTGTAAATACACGTTTACATATGGAAGGGCGAGTGTATGTGTGGGTAGGTGTGCATGACAAATTCACGACGACGAGGCGAGAGATGCTGACACCGGTCACGTACCGGACGTGGATATAAACTGCTGAGGTTTCCTCTTTCCCTTATACTTGTCCCACACGCTCCATTCGCCACTACCCTTTCTCTCTAGGCTTCTCGCTCTCTCTCTCTCTCTCTCTCTCTCTCCCCACTCTCTCCTCACCGTCTCTCGTTGTTCATAATCATGAACAAGACGCCAACTTTGAGAAGAAAAAATATAGAACTTTAATATACAAGTGCACCAAGCTGGCCTACGTTCACTGAATACAAGGCATAGGCCCAACACTTTATCGGCATGATAAATATACGGGACTTACATATAAAAGATTCAGAGAGAAAGGGAAAAAAGAATTATTGGTTTTTTTTAAATTTCATCTTATTTGCATATCACGCGATCGACAAGAAAAAAAATCCAACGTGCACTAAATTTAAAAAATATTCAAATATAAAAGCACGAAAAAGTTGCAGCTATAATTCAAATATATATTTTTTTTATATATGTGTGCCAAATGTATGCTCTAAAATGGATATTTTTTATTCGAGGTCGAAATACTCGGTGAAAACTAGAAGGACTAGAAGAAGGTCCATGAATATGACGAAAAAAGCTTACGAGTCACAACCATCTGTGTTGGACTACCCATATATATATATATTTACATATGCAAATACTGCACGATGGTGACCCCTTTTTTCGCCTGAGAACTTGCATCCTCAACACTCTACGCGCTTGAACTATGCCAATATACCTAGAAAGGCTGCGACAGAGAATTAAAAAAAAAAAAAACTATTTTTCAGCATGTCCTCGAAACTTGTAGTCCGTGAATTTTTTAGCTCAGTTTTCAAGAAAACTCATATATGCCAATAGACAATATTCCACGGAAAATGCAAGATACATACAGTGTGATATTTATTTCATAGTGCAATTATCATGGTGCAATTAGATAAACGATTTTCGGAACAAGAAATTTTGAACGCAATTTTTTTTCGATATTTTAGTTTGAAAATGAGAAAAAAAAATTGATCGTTTGATATTTTTTTCTAAATTGTTTTGTTTAATTTAAAAATGATTTCATAGAGAAAGTTTTGCTTAGATGAAAGAAAATTTACCGTGAATTTTACGCGAGAGCGATTTAAATGTGAAATGCGTAGAACATTTCAAGCGTTATATCATATTTCGACAAAGGGCCTAATAATAGGACACATGGACCGTGCCAGGGCTGGCTGTAAATCTCAATATTTCCGACTCGTAATGTTCAGACCGAATTCGAGCTGAATTCCTCGATTATTTATCGAAACATCACGATCAAATTTCCGCCAGGGCAGCATAAATTCAAAATACAGGATTCAATACTGTAAAATTGTGAGGAATATTTTTCCATCTACCCGATCCTTCTGTAGATTACCGATAAAACCGAATTCGGCGGTGAAAAGAAATTGCAGATGCCAATCTCACTAGCATGATGGACTTCTTTTTCTAGACCAGAGCACAGGGGGTTGAAGAGTATAGGGTAGATGAGGTAGTTTTTTTTTTTGAGATAGAAAAACCCTCGTGGAAATTCAAGCAGCCCGAGGCATTCGTAGCGTATGATATATATATATATATATATATACATTAGTCTGTTTCTATGGATATAGAAAAACCGAAGTCAACCACTGCACAATGACTTTCATTTCCGGAAAATCCCTTTGAGGATGAAAAAAAAAATCTTCTTCTCTCTTTAGCGTGGTTCCATTTCAAATGGATTTCTTTTCTCTTCGTTCTCGCAGTCCGGAGATTTTCGTAGGGCAAAAAAAAAACGCTCACTCCCTGAAATTCCAGCTTTCGCGTTTAAAAAGCTCGTGTAAAGCTATCTGGGACGTGAAATTCAGACCTAGAATCTTGAATAAAGATGTAGAAAAAAGGCAAGGACGACAGACACCGAGTTTCGTTCAGTACGAGAAAAAAATAAAACTAAATTCCTCATACGCATAGAAGTCGTACACATATATGTATAAGCCGGAAGTTTTATGTTATCCTTTTTGTGTCTTTTGAGCTAGTGTACAAGTTTTATATGTCAAGCTATATTATTTTTCTGTTCCTGTATTATTCTTTTTCATAAAACTAAATTACCCATATAACACAGAAGTCGTGCATACGAGATAAACAGGGTGCTTTATGTTATTCTTTCCGTAGCTTTTTAGCTTGTGTACAATTTTTTTTATATCATCCTACATTATTTTTCTATCCTTGCATTTCTCCTTAAATTGCTCCAACATCCTTCCTACGGTTGGGAAAAAGAGATTTTTCTTGGTTTTTCGTAAAAATTCAAATTGTCAACGACATGAGGCAAAATTGATTAATTTTATTTAAATAAAATTTCAACAATTCTAAAAATGATCAATTCAATATTTTCTTTTAAACGTGCAGTTGTATTTCAATTAATTTAGAGGTCACAATTATTTGCAGTGAACTATGCACTCTGGGGAACTTTCGTCAGGACAAAATATATCAATATAAAAATTAAACTTTTTAATATCAATAGATAAAAAATGTCCCCACTAATTTTTAGAGGGTTTATTTGAATAAATTACAATCACAATTCAAATTTATTTTCGTTGACTCACATCAAATGCGTTTGAATAGTATAAATCAATTTTTCTCCATATTATCTCGGAAAAACTGAGGTGAAAACTGTTGTGTGCAGTGCTGAAACGAATTGGCACATTATTCTGTAAGATTTCTGTGGACACATCTGTGCTGGATCCCTCCACTACTCATGTTGCATAACTTTATTTATCTTGGATTTTTTTTTTATCGTGCAGGCGCGCTCAACTAAAACACGATAAGCCAGCCACATTTCCATTTCAATTTTGTACAAGTCCCATGAGATAACTCGCAGTGGAATAAGAACTGACTACTAACGATTGCGTGGGTGAATAAAAGGAATAGAGCCTTCTGGCAATATTTATCATTAATAGTATCGTTGCACGTAAACGAGAATCACGAGAAACTCAAATTTCCCTCGAGAATTTTCCATTGCCACGCAGAGACATATCGAATTTCGACGCTTTTTCCGCTCCGTATTCTCGCGTCTTTCTTATTCTTTTGTCGGACCTAAAAAAAAAGAAAAAGAACTATAAATAACAATTCGCGGCGGAAATATATTCGAGACTCGACAGCACGCAAGGGAATTTTGTATACAAGCAGTTGTGCTGGGCCAGCTACGTGCATCACGAACGAAAGCGATCGGTCTGTGCCAAGAGGTAAATCGAGAGGCATGAAGAAAAAGGGATGAAACAAAAAAAAAAAAACAATCTCGACCAGACCTCCGAACTCCCGGGGCTATTGTCTCGCCAAAGTATAATATCGCGTGCAATACAAATCGCGAGACCTTTAACTCCCAAAGTCGTTCAACCACCAGGTTAAAGCTTGTCATAAACGATTGGGGTGTCGAGAAAGTGAGAGGGATGCAGAGTACGAGAGGTCAGACGTATAAAAAAATAACCCAGTAGATGGGCTGCAGTTTACAGATTTTTATTTTTCTTCACAATAGTCCGACGGTCCATTGACCCCGTTTGTCCATCGATCTCATGATCAGGAACAATAAGCAACATGATTAGAATGAAAAAATGTTAAAAATTATTTTTTTTTCAGTGAAATAATTGCAAGTAATTATAAAATAGAAATTGAATAAAATTATAAAACTATTAATGTCCTTAATCAGGAAATATCTATTTCAAGTTATTTTTTATTTAAAAAAAAAAACACTCTTCTAATTTTTTTTTCACAATAATTCTTCATAATGCAATTTTGAATATTTTTTTATTCGTGTCATGTCGTCAAAGCGTTAGCTAATCTGACGAAACTAGTTGGAAGGAAGAAAAAAAAAGTAGGGTATGAGTCTAAAGGGATCTATTATCTTTTGCTGTATAAAAGCTTTGTGCACCTCTTTGTGTCTATCTAGACCCGGAGCTCGCTGATACTGTTACAGACGGTAAATTGAATGGGGAAACGAGGGAAAATTAGGCAAAGTGAGGATTAAGGGAGAGAGCGATGTACGACAAAGAGGAACGAAGTATAATAGATAGGAACATAAAATGGATGAACTGTATGTTTATATATATATATGTATATATATATATATACTACGCCAGAAATTCACCTCATACCCATCCTTCGCTCGTTCCTCTTTTTCTTCGCTCGACCCAACAGTGTCCCTCATTTTGTGCAGGTCAGCGTCGACTTTCGACAAATGTAGTTACAAAACTGTTTTTTGCTCTCTGACAGTATTACCATTTTTGCATATGCACAGAAAGTCCACGTTTATGTTTGAAACAAAAAAGTTCGAAACGTACTCCGTCCATCAGTTTCACTTTTGGCATATCAGAGAGGACAAAATTGTAAAACGTAATACTCGACAGTTTAGAAATTTTAGTTTATTAAATTATTCAAAGCTCTACATGAACATCTCATTTCATTTATAATTCGACTCACGTTTCAGCGACTCTCGGCTTTAGTCCATGATTTTTAATACCATTATTTCAATTTTAAAAGACACTCAAATTTTTCATATATATTTGCTCTAAACTAACATTAAAAAAAAAATCCTTACGTATATTATTTTATTTTACCTACGTACATCCCAGAATGTGATAACCTTTATATCCACGTATTAATTCATAAAATCCCCCAAAAAAAGGTTACATTTTTTTTTGCAATGTCTTAAATATTGAAGACAGAATTTTCAAAATTTTCTTCACATGTCTCTATACGCATCATGTATGTTGTCTATATGCAGGTGTCAGGGGTTCAGTCTTTCTCTCTTGTCATCCAAACGACGAATAAAATAGATCGAATGAAGACACACTCAACGCAGGGAGAGGGGTTGTTGGTATATGAAGGTTGTTCAATTTCTCTAGCTGATAAAATGTCTGTAGGATTTCTGTTGGGAGAGGGACAGAGGAAGAGAGAATGAGAGAGAGGAAGAGAATTGCGGAAATTTTCGAGGGCACTCACTTTCTCACACTACGTATATATATATATATATATATATATATGCACCTCCATCTATCTCTCAGCACAGGCTTCTCTGTTTCTCGCCCTCCGATGTATATCACGATTCGTTACCTCTGTATCGGATGATTTGCTCGAAATGGAATCTGGGTCCGTATAGAGTTCAATTACAGCTCTATAGAGCCAGACTCATCCCCACGTTTTTGGTTTGTAGAGAAGCAAGCTTCCCTGTGTATTGGTGTACTACGTAGAGTCCTTGGCGAAACGATCCTTTCAACGCGATCTGTATGTCGAACGACCAGTAGGTACGGGAAACCCGATTACGTCTAGTTCGAAACGATGCGAAGTGGAAAAAATAAATAACGAAAAAGAGAAAGCTCTCTCTCTTTCTTTTTCGTTATTTCTCTTTTAGTATTGCGAGTATTGAGAGAGAGAGAGAGGGAGATTGTCGCACGTGGCACTAAAAAGCCTCGTACTATTCCGTTGAATTAAAATTCGAATGAAATCGGCCACTTGACAAGACGGGGGTGTGTGACTGGCACACTATATATATATATATATAGATTCTACCGTTTGCGGAACACTTGGACCAGCTAACGAGAGTAATATCGTTAGTTGAGAGAAATGAATTTTTTACGTAGTTAGAAAAATAGAGGGAAAGAAATGAAAATTTCGTAACCCCAATGATGATAAGAATTTCCTATAAGTAGAAAAAGTTCTCGAGATGATAGCTTGGATACCCAACGATAGAATTGATGGCTTGAATTTTTTTTATAACTTTACATCAGAATTATACCGTTGACTTAAGTTAATGCTGCTATTTATTTCCAGATAAAATTTTCCTATCATGATGCCCTTAAAAAAAATCTCGTCTATTTCTATTATTATTATTATTATTATTATTATTATGGGGAAATTATTATTTCAAGGATGTCGCAGAAGAAGCAGTTTTTGTTAAGAGATAATGAACTGGACGATTGAATTTGAACCTTGGGAAAACACGATTACTCGGATATAATGAAGCGAGTGAATTGGAAAAAAAAAGACATTGCGATGAGGCTGCAGTTGTGCAAGAGTTGAATTAAAATTCAAATTAAACCCCAAGAGAATTCGAGATAGCGGGAACGACGAAGATATGGACCGAAAAGTCATGTCTCTTTCGTATACAAGCCGCGTAGAGTATCTCGTTCTGTGAATAATGAAAATGTCTTTACCTGGTCAGACAGAGGGAGCTGTCTTGACACAAAAGAGAGAATGGCTATCACGAAGATGAGGGTTCGCGACACGTTTCGCCCAATTGTGCTGCCCTGTACCGAGCTCTTATCACAATCTTGAGGTTTGCTCGTGTCAGCCTAAATGACGTATGGGCTTTTGCTTCATACTTTTAGATCAAAAATAATTTTGAAGGAAAAATCAGCCATGAAAATCCTTAATTCATGTCCTCTTTAAATCGGTTAGATCGTAATTTCAGATGTCATGTTCTCAATTATAATTACAATCAAACCAAAGAAAAATCGAGTGAATAATTTCGTAGATTGTTGTGAATGCTATCAAAGTATCCACATGAGAATGGGCTAAAACAATAAACAATAATAATAAATTAACAATAAATATTAGTGAAAAATAGCAGCAACCATATTTATTCCAAACTCTGCCAATTACTTTTTAATGATGAAAAATGTGCAAAAAAAATGCAATAAACAATTGATCAAATTCTATCGTAACGAATTGATCGTTTATCTGTGTTTCGAAATTTTATCAAAGATGTGCAGAATTTTCTACGATTTAAGGATCAAATGATTTTTTTTAACCATCATTGAATTAAGAATCGTATATGGATAAACGAGCAGTGAAAAACTGTAATAGGATTTTTTGTATCAGTGAATAAAGGTTTGAATCAATGCATAGATACGAAAGGACGACGAAATCAATGAGAATATTCGTAGAAGGAAAATTATTGGTAGAAAAATCTTTTCAAGGTGACATGAGAGATATGAATATAATGCACGTGGACGTGGAGAAAAAAAAAGGAAAGAGAAAAAGAGATCGAGTGAAACTTCTGGCGTGACGAGAGAGATGGATGCGGGAGAGAAAGGTAAAGCCTTGTTGGAGGTATATTATACAAGACTGACACGTCGAGGGTGTAGAGATGAGGGTCGCGAAGAGTTGAAGGGGTGGTGTCATCCGCACTGCGGAAATTTTGTCGACCCTGGAAAACTAGTTTGCCGAAAGATGGGAGTCCCTCTTATCGCGATACGAGGTTACAAAAAAACTAGTATGGAAAGGGTTGAGAAGATTAACTAAAAACTACAACGAGCGTGAAAAAGGCTCGTCGAGGGTCAGCGATTAAAATCTGCTGTCACTTAAAAAAAAAACTAAATTAAATTTGAATAAGAAAATCCCGCAGAATTGGTAAATTTAATTTCGAAATTTAGGATGATTCTTCGAGATAAACAAACATCGAAGCAGACCAATCAGGTAAAAAATGGAAACATTTGAAAATAAAATAATGGACATTTTTTTTTTGCTCGGTTTTATGAACCTTTGCAATTGGAATTTTTCTGCTGTTTATAAATTCTTTTTCACATTTTTGGTACTCTCCTACTATATATAGATAGTCGCGCGTTTAAGTAACGAAGCTTTATCGACAGAGGAGTAAAAACGACAGGGAGGCTGTGAGCTCAAGAAGAGAGAAAATACAATTTAAGCAACGAGCGTCCGAGGTCCGAGTTCGACGTCCGTTTGCGTTAACGTTTACCAGCCAGTGAATTATGCTCGAGAAATGTTTTATGCATGAGAACGAAGAACTCACCGGCTAGCTATACACGTGGCCGACTCGATACAACGTTATTCTTTATATCTTCGAAGCCCTCTCGTTTTCCGGTCACATCTCATTTCTCGAAGGAGTTGCTGCTCGACGAGCACGTCGACTTTTTCCCTTACACTCCAATAGAGCCATTTTTTTTTCTCCTTCGATCCTCTTCGTGCATCGTTCGATCCGTTACGATTCTAGCATCTTCGATGCAATTTATTCCGCTCTACCCAAAGCCCGAAAGCTCCAAAATTGTTGTAAATATTGCAAAGTATCTCGGGAAATGCCCATAACGAGGGATGAATGTCAGAGAAAGGAGAAAAAATGTTTTTACAACTTATCGTGTAGAGAAATTTGAGAAAAAACTTTTCTGCTTGCGTCCATTATTAATGTTAAAGCTCTCGTAAACCAACGAACGACTCGTCCTGACAAATATTTATTTTGACTTTATACATAATGCAAGAGGCCCTCAACTAGGATATTTCGAATCTCCTAACGTCCTGATTTCGATTACACAAGCAGATGGTATTGCAAAAAATTTAATATAACATGACTCATCACAAAATCATTAACAATTTGTAATTATTTTTAATTTTCATCATTTTTAATTATATACCGTAATAAATATTGATTATCTTACCATGAAATTATTCTTAACGATCTTTTCGTTGATTCGAGTCACACCCATCCCACCGCTGTTACAAGAATGGGAAGAAAAGCACGGAGTAAAATCTCAACGAGTGAAAAACGTCGACGAAAATGAAAGCGACAATTATATTGTGCTCGTCTCTCCTTCTCGACTTTCTCTCTCTCTCTCTCTCTCTCTCTCTCGTTCTTCCTCGTGTATGCCGCATTGCAGCAATTTCGATGCAATATGACTTCTCGAGGCGCGAAATCTCGAGTTGCCCGATATTTTCGCAAAGAATAGCGGCCGTTGAGGGCGGAGTGGGGGAGGGGGGTGTGGAGCACTTTCAGTAGAAATTACTGCGCTCTGGATTCTCGAGAGAGTCTCACTGCACTCACGCTCGCATAGAGTCCACCGTACGTTTTATGTGCAAAATGTATATATATATAGACACACACATGTAATATACATATACTAAATATATGTAATATATATATATATATATATATATATATATATATATATATATATATATATATATATATATATATATATCTATATATGCGTTATGTGTTTATATTCGCAGTGTTCATCAGAGCGATGCATACGCACTCAATTGCGAAGCAGAAAGACGATAAATATACATTCCCTCCTGCTTTTCCTCTGCGGTACAAAATTTCTCGTGGTAATGTGCGATAGGAGCAGCCAGGGTGGAAAAAACGCCAAAAGTAATTATTATTCTCTCAAAGTTTGCCAGCATTAACGCTGGCGAGCTTTTCTCATGAAAGAGGTGAAATAATACACAGCAGCTCGGGTGCTGAGAGAAAGTGGACACAAGTGTACAAAACGGTACATAAACAGATCCCCAATACCGCACATTGGTGCATATTTCCACTCAACGAGTCCTCGCACAAATCTCTCTTCTCTCAACCATTTTTCTCTCGTTGCAACGAACGATTGGAATAAAATTGCATACTGATCGACGCGTTCGTTTCTCGTCGTCCGTATTATACAGAATTCATTAAAAATCAATTCCATTACAGCCATCGAATACTCGGTAAACGACAATATGATTTGTTTGATTTTTATTTTTGTATAAAGCGAAGAAATATTTTTTTTTTCCCATTTCATTCGGTAGCTTGAAAATAAACATTTGTGTAAATATAATCAACTAGCTGCTACTCGTGGTTTCGCAAGCGTTGAATCAGTGTAAAAACATTTTACCCCTTTTTACCCCCTTAGGGGTTGAATTTCGAAAAATCCCTCTCCCAGTAAGAGTTTACATTATAAAATAAAACTACTGACCAAATTTCATATTTCTAAGTCAAACGGTTTCGGCTCGGCGATGATGAATCAGTCAGGACATGCGTTATTATGTGTATGTAGAGATAAAGTTATTGAGTAAATTCAAATTTCGTTGGTTCAAATATAATTCAATAATTCATTCACGTGAATAACATTCAATTCTTACTTTGGCATTTTTTTTATGTACAATGATATTTAAATAAATGATGGTTCTTGGGTGTAATTCGAATTCTTTCATGGGCGATGAAGTATGGTTGATTTTTCTTTTTTTTTTTTAATATGCAATTTTGCGTTTCATTGAGAAGGAAAATGCTTTTTGGAGTGCATGCAAAAACTCGGATGCGTGCGGTGGATGTTTGGTGGCCCTCTGTCTGCCATTGGGTCTCCAGCATTCAGCACTAATACATGAGTATATATATATGTATATATTCGAGGTAAATCTGCTCGTTTATCCGGCTCTGTATATAACTATATAGATTCATATGCGGGCTTGCACGCCGGCAAAGTGCTCCGAGCTATACAAGTTGAGCTTGTAAAAAATTTAGTCCACGTTTGTCAGTCCTTTGGCCAAAGTCAGCCCATGTAGTCCCCAGCAGTCCCCAGCTCATCTCCATATCTGTACGACGAAATTCTCGAATTACTTTTTTTTTGCGTGTATTTCTCTCGCAATTCTATTCATCTAGAACTTTGACATTTGACATTTTCTTACAATTTTCTTTGCTGTATCAATGAAAAAGTACGCATAGGCATGCGCGTACGAACATTCTGAAGTTTTTAGTGCAAAGGCAGGAACATTGTAAAACGAATTACCACATAATTATTTAGTTTTTGTAAATGTAAAATTTTTCGGCAATATCTAAACCGACAATCTCGCTGAGATAATAAATTTTGCCGCAGAACAATTTGAATTTAGTGACAGGATGAAAAAATAGCATGCACGATTTTGGTCGAAAAAGTGGAAATTGTGAAAATATGTGATGGCGAGAGAGAGAGAGAGAGAGAGAGAGAGAGAGAGAGAGAGAGGGAGAGAGAGAGAGAGAGGGAGAGAGAGAAAACAGGTGGTATAGCAGACTATACGACCGACAAAATAAAATGTCTGTTTCATTAAATGCAATTTCCCCGGCTACACAGTAGATATAGTCGAGTTAACTCGCATTTCGGGCTGCCCTATAGGAAAACTCACATAAAGGGTACATCCCTCACATGGTTTGATTGCCTCCTCCTCGCTTGTACGCAGTAGAAACGCGTTCCAATTTTCATCACAAATAGCACATACCTCTTTTGCAAAAAAAAAAAGGCTCTTTTTTTCCTATCCTATCCTAAGCGAGCACGCCACATGTGGGTCTGACCAATATGTCTCACTATATCTCGGTCTTGTTCCCGATTGAGAATCAAAATTGAATGTGCATTTTAAACGGATTTTAATCCGGGAAAGGAAATTATACGGATATAGGATTGCTTGGCCACATTTTTAGATAGATTTTTAGATATATATATATATATATATGTCCCATCTAAAAAAATATATAAAACGGGAACACAGAAGTAAATTCCATGTTGCCCCCTAGCAATGGTGACCAATCACCCGCCAGATGCGTCGTCTATCCGCAGCTACAAACGAGATTACAGAGATCGAATTCCGAAAACCAGATGGAAAACCGAATGAAACTGGAAGCGAGAAATAATACAGTGAAACTTTCAGTATACGTTAACAATTTGAGACCGATACATCCCCTTGAATTCAATTTCTCCTCTTTTCCCTACAGTTTTCAATTGCCCGGTAAAAAATGAAGCCTTTTTCTGTGCGTGACAATTCTATCGAATCGAAAATTTTACGGCGATTGCCAGTCGCATCGAATATTTTTCACCGTGAACTAAAAAATTCTCTTTGAATATACAAAAAATGTTTACGTATTCACGTTTTTTCCGTTTTACGGAAATGTGTTGGGGGGGGGGGAGGACACGATGGCATCTGGCGCTATAAATGAAAGCGAAAAATACGAGAGGAATGTGTGAAGAAAAAAAAGATTGAGATATAAAGCCAGTTGGGCAAGTCTTTTTCACTCTGTTCTCTCTGGAAAAGCGCTTCCGTAATGCCAACCTATATATACACACATATTACATATATATATATACACACACATATTTTATATATATACACACACATATTTTTTATATATATATATATATATATCCTATATACTATCGTAAATGTGATAGCGCAGTCTCGTGTTTCCATTCTGGAGGATTAGCCGATAACCGAAGGGACACCACGAGATACGAGAGGATTATTCGTTTCCCTCGAGCTCTCGCTTGGGGCTACTGAGCCAAGTGAATTCCCCTCTCTCGCTCTCCTCTCAAAAAGAAAAAGATACACACAGGTGACCGCGAGAAGGATCGAAGCCTGAAAGATTTATAACGGGGGCTAATATGGCCCTTGGTCCACTCAAATTGGGAATGAACGAGAGGTTCGATAAAATTGGCAGGAAAATCGAGCAAGTTCTATATATGTACACTTAGTAATGTGTTGGATCAAGGAAGAAGCAGAGACGAACTTTCCCTCCCATTTATTCATCGCGTCGTGGTTTTCTTATCGGGATGAACTAGTGAAATCAAGCGAAAATGGTCGAGATTCTGTATATCCACACACATGATCGCTGCTTTGATCGGATTCGGCAGCCAAATGACTCTTTCACTCAATGCAAAATTTTTTTACGATATGGAAAAAATTGACAATAATTAAATTTGACAAATGGAAAAAAATTATTGTTCCCGGAAAATAAACCGTAGTATCAACTTCTGATTACATCATGTCACATTACATGATATCTCGATGATGATTTACAAATCTTAACATTGGCTAATTTTTTTTTAAATCCCTTTATTTAATTCACTTTTAATTGTTATTAAAAGTGAATTAAATATGTTATATATGTTGACAATGCAATTTTTTGTTCAGCTATATATTTAGTGCAAGCTGCGAATATTTTTTCATCATACGATATATTAGTTCTTGATGTCGGATCCTATACAAACACGATAGAAATATTGAAATATATTCCCCAGTGGAAAGAGCCGCGATATGGTCAGACCGGGCATACTATAATACTCTCCATAAATGCTTGAGCTGATGCAGCATCAGTAATTACGAACATATTTGTCTTTATACCCCCTTAAAATCTATTCTGTATCTGTTTACTTTTCCCCCTCTCCTCACCCCCCTAATGCGCAATTTAACAGCTGACTCTTCATCCCCCAATGTTGGCCTTTGTATCCTCATTCTCGCTCATCATCTCATCGCCTTATTTTCTACCCTCGCCTCCCACCCTGCCCTCTGATGGTCATGTAAATGCTCACTCGACATTTTCATCGGAAAATGCACATCTAATGTAAACATTCGAAAAGTTCACAACGCCATATGTACAAGTACAACCTGATTATAAATTCTCGAATGGACAATGATAAATAAGTTTTAGGACATTCAGCCTCGCCCGCGGGTGAGATTAAATTACAAAATATATATTTGAGCATTTAAGTATTCCAGGATTCATGGTAATCTTGTAATGAAACCATGGCAGAAGGTTATAAATTTTTTTCAACTTCGATTTATCATACTCAAATGAGTCTCGTGCTGATCAATGCGAAAAAAAAATCGATTACATTATATTTTTAGCTTCTTTGACCAAAAAGAAATTGTCAATTATGGCAGACTAGAAATGCTTCAAAATGATCTTCTGAGTACATGAAACAAATTTAAGGCAGAAATATCAAAAATAGACAGAGGAATTAAATTTTTCTCTATTTTATCATTTGTCACAGCGTGCAATAAACATTCCAAACATATTATTTATTACGTAGATTGACACTATAGAAAATTATGAGAGAATTCTTTATAATCAGTGCTCTATATAAATATGCATATTTATGGGGAAAAAAAAAAATCTTCGTTAAAAATAATTGAAAAGTTCTTGAAGAATATAAATAATTTCACAAAATTCTAAATTACTCTTTCTGTTGGAATATTTGTGCCCCATGTAGATCCTTCCATACACACCCCTGACAATATAAGACAACATAACTATAAATTAAACTTTTGAACAGTCTTGTTTCTATCTAAGCATCCAAGAACAAGAGATATCCGTTAACAACAAAATAAGAGTTTACGAAGAATCTAGTAAAACTTTCAATGCCCCTCTTTGTCGACGGTGAATGTCTTTAGCTTGTACTATCTTATCGCTTTTTCATGACATAATTTTCTTCTCAACAGTATATCGGTATAAATATACTCTCTACATTTCTCTCGACGTTAAGATGAAACTCAGGGGAAGTGGCAAAATGGAGTCCAACTTTACTCCTTATACTCCTTTTTTGCATTATTCTTCACCCTTCTTATCTGTCGTATTGTACGATCGTAAGTACTAGAGAATGAGCTCACGTAAATATCAAAAGGAAGGAAATGAGATCCTAGAAGGGAAAAGCAGAGTGCAGAGTTAGTGGAGAAGAAAGGGAACAGGAAACGACGCATGCAAAAAGCAAAGACGTC
The DNA here is from genome assembly GCA_963669185.1 of Dyspetes luteomarginatus. NCBI lineage: Eukaryota > Metazoa > Arthropoda > Insecta > Hymenoptera > Ichneumonidae > Dyspetes > Dyspetes luteomarginatus. Next base: position 23,835,822 of record OY769905.1, read on the forward strand.
CCAAGAGGATGGTACCTCGTTCCATCTATCTTTAAGTTATTTCAATGTTGTTGTTCTCTCGCTGTCGCGATTCACAGTTGAAATAGTCTTTTTGGAACAAACACAATTTTGATACTCTCATGTATACTCCCTCGTGACTCTCCATTGAGCACAGCAAACTCTCAAAAGCTCGACAACTTGGATTTCGTCTTTTGCTGCCCATGTTTTAAACAAACGTTGCCTCAATCTCAACAAATACAGGGAAATGGGGACAAGGAAAACAGAGTCAATGGTTGAGTTGAGTATAGTCATAAATACCAGTAAACTTTCGAGACTGTGAAAACTCTATGTATAGTTTTTAAAGTCAGAAACGATTCAGCCGAGCTTTTATTTTACCTAAAAGCGAGATAATAATGGTACTCGAGGGAAGAGATATATCATGGTAATAACACGCAGTGGTGATTCAGGGGGTTTTGATTTCAGTTGATTTATTTTATTTCATGGCATATCCGAGTCGCATTATATTAGCATGCTAGTCGTGTTAGGAAGTCACGCGCTAAGCAAATGCTCCCAGGGTTCAAGGATGAGAGTGAACGGACGACCTGTGGAAAAGGACAAGGGGGAAGATAATATATACATATCATCTATATATATATATATGTATATATACTACACCCAACCGACGTCGAACGAGGAGAGGTGAACGTGGAGGGCACTTAGGGAAATTATCGGATCATCCAGCAGACTCTTGGCGTTCGACATCCTTCACACCTTCACCCCTTGAGTCTCTCCCCATTAGGCTATGTGTCTTCTCATGTCCTCCTGCACCAGCTTCTCTGTCTCTCTCTCTCTCTCTCTCTCTCTCTCTCTCTCTCTGTCTCTCCCTTTCTCTCTCTCAGCTAAATAGTCCCTCTCGCGCCTGTTCGACGTAGACGAGCTTGAGGATCCTCTTTGTCCTTCGACGATCACTCGCCCGAGATAGTGCTCACAGTTCTAAATATATATATATATATATATATATATATATATATATATATATATATATTGAAGCTGAACAAGTGCACCGTGTACAAGAGCAAGGACCCCCGGCAAGAGCCCTTTCGAATATTTAAACTCCGACAATAATGCATGACCCGAGAATACGAAAGGAATAAAGAGAAGGCGAAGAGAAGGGGCGAGAATATACGAGGGATCGTTTCCGTACCTGTTTCCGATGGCCTCAAGGCTCCCCTTAACATATATGCATATTATAAATGTATACGTTTCAAAAAATATATAGGCTGTTCGATTTAAACTGAAGAGTCGACATTTCTTGAAAAATATTGTTCTGATCGAAAAAAAAAATTCGGCACAAATTGAGGACTCTTCTTGTTCAGGACAAATAAATATTTTCCAGGAAATTCGTCAGTTTAGCACATAGAATTATAGTAGAACTTGAGAGGAGAAATTAACGAAAGAATAATAGTGAAATAATAATCATAATAATAATAGAATATGCATGAAGCTTTAAAAGCTAGAAAGTCAGAGAATTATAGAGTTCAAAGTGCAAAGACTGTTAAAAATCTATTCGCATTATCCAACTTGTCATAAAATATGAGGACTCACGGTCTCTGATGCCCGCAATACCTTTTCTTCACACTATCTTCCTTTTCTTTGCGGGCAACGAAAATTTTTGTATGCAATATTGGCTATGCAATTATTAATGATCCAAACTCATCTCTCAAAGTTCATATAAATTGAGAGAGAGAGAGAGAGAGAGAAAGGGAGAGAGAGGGAATATATCTATACCTCTCCTCTTTAAGCAAGTTTTGCAATGAATTTACGTTCACATTCTTCTATGAAATTATTAATGATCCATAGCCAAACTTACCTTATAAATTTTATATAAATTGAGAGAGAAAATAGAGAGAGAATAATAATGCAAATCTCTATTTTTTTTTTTTGGACTCATTCAGAAAATTCTTTCGGAAAAGCCCATATGAGATCCATGGACCCTTCGAGTCTATGTATAATACAGGAGTGAAACCGCGAGGTTTTGAAAGCCACATCATACAGTTTTTATTGGATCAGTCTCTCTGCTTGTTATATACATATAGTTGTATTATATATATATATATATGTATATATATATGTATATATATTATCAGGAACCGACAGCGATAGGTGCTCAGTCGGCGTGTGGCTCTGGCGGTCACCAAAGTGCAGAAGCGTTGGACGCGGACAGTACTTGGTGCGGTGACCGCTTAGCCGTGAGCTGGATGGCGCATCAAATCGCTGAGCTGGAGGTAATCTTCCCAGAGTTTGGTGATTCCTTGTAGGAAGACTACAATCTCCCGAAAGAGCCGACTGTACCAACACAGGTTTTCCGCTGTTTCCCTGTGCCCATGGCGAATGGGATACAGTGCAGCTAAGTCTGCTGCGGACGCACCAAAAGTTAGGTTAGCTCAGCAAAGTGCGGGTAGGGAGTAATAGGAATGGGAAGGGTACGTAAAATGCCGCAAGGGTATACGATGGAAACACAAAAAAAAAAAGATATATATATATATATTATCAGGAAAATGCACGAATTTGGGTTTATTCGATATAAACCCTTCGTTTATTCCACTCTCGCGATTTTTGCGCCAAGTGGAATACGACAAAATATTCTCATTGTTGGAGAGCGAGAGAGCGAGAGAGCGAGATTAAATCACACAAAGCCCTCCTCTTCGTAATTTCCGTTCACGAGACGCTCTTCAGCCGTTTTGCTCGACGCTTTGTATTTTTTTCGATTTTTTTGTCCGTATTAATATATATATATATATATATATATATATATTGTTTTTTAAACTTCTCGTACCCAATTACCCGTCGCAAACAAGTAGTGCGGACGTTGCCAGCGCCTGCGAGCAGCTCACCGACTAATCTCCGAAGCGTCGTTGTTTTATATTCTCTTGAATCCGTCTCTCGACGATCCTCATTTTCCCTCCTCTTACTCATACACATTCTCGCGAATTCAACGTGCCATCTCTGTCCTTCTCCTTCTTTTCATCTCTGCGCTCTCATTCCGCAATGACGATTATATGCGGCAATGCATAAAAATGCATACTGAGGTAGAGAGAAAGGGAGAGAAAGGGAGAGAGAGGGAGAGAGAGGGAGAGAAGGATCCCGTCAACCGGATTTTCCTCCGATTTTTCGACACCCTCCCCTCCCGCGAGTTAACGAGCCAAGAGAATTGTCCCCTCGCGATTTCCACCATTTTTTTTTTTTTCTGCTCAAGCGAAATCCCAAACGGATTGAACTTCTCCTCCCTGCTACTCTTTCACTCCTTCCTCGATCCACGCTTTCAAGAGACTTTGGATTATTCCAATTAGCGTTGGAAAATTTATGCGTGAATGCGACATGAAAATGAAAAAAAAATAAACTAGAAACCATTCCAAGCTGGTGTGCAACCACTCCATCAGTCTCTCTCTCCTCCCCGATCTATCGTCATCTACACGACTTCTATCCATATATATACGAATGAAACGGACAAGCTTTTTGTGGCTGGACGTAAAGCTCCATCGCGAAACTTTCACAAACTCAATTAATAATACTTGCAAAATGCAAACGCCCTCTCGGCACTCGTGGTTATTTTACTGATAGGAGAACGGAGGAAAAACGGGCACCAATGCTAAAAATAATAATTTTATCCAAATTCATTTCTTGTTCATTCATATCGATGTTTTGTGAATCAAGAAGATACGAAAATGGCCCAATTTTTTTTCCAACCCAAACTGCTATATACAGCGCTCAATCCAACCTTTGGTGGATTCTGAATATAATTCGTTGCATAATATACAGAGGGCAACCCTGGTCTTCTTTGTCGATTTTGGACCCTACCCTTTCGCCTTTCTCTTGGTTTAAATAGACTAAATTCAGGATTTCTTATTCATAAAAATAATATTCATCGAATTAATTGCTTAAATTGTTAATAAGCTCAATTACTTGGGTTATTGTCGTAGATCGACGCAGAGAGAGGAGTTTGAGACTATTGCTCTCACAATATACCGGTGAACCGTAACATTTTAATTATGCTCATTCGATAATTTGTCGAATTCCCCATGTGTTCCGTGACACACAATTCTTGTTACACATCGCGAAATTAATAATAACGACAATAATAATAATGATAAAATTTATAATAGTAATAGCAATAATTAGAACCCACATTAACCACGTTCGAAAATATCGTCCTCGAGTTATAGAGACCTCTTCTGCCTCGTTCACTGGTGTTAATGATCTCGTTTATACTAAATGATAAAATTTATAATAATAATAATAATAATAATATAATAATAATAGTTCCGTGACACACAACTTTTGTTACACATCGCGTAATTAATAATAATGGCAATAATAATAATAATGATAAAATTTACAATAATAATAGCAATAATTAGAACCCACATTAACCACGTTCGAAAATATCGTCCTCGAGTTATAGAGACCTCTTCTGCCTCGTTCACTGGTGTTAATGATCTCGTTTATACTGTAGCCTACATACGAGATTTTCGAGCAAAGGCGTTTCAACTTTTTATTTATTCACTAGGCTTTCGAGGGTGAATTTTTTTTTTACCAGAGTCGCGTGTGCAATCGCTCGTGTGTCGAGCAGGCACAAGAGCCTTCCTGTTACTCGCATGCACAGGAACCTATAATCATGTATAAAAGTTAACCCAATTGCATCGTGTGACCTCTGTGTCAGCGAGCGTGAGAAAAAGTCAAGTTAAACCAATCCTGACCCCTGGAACAATTTGACTCAACTCGTTTTTTACAAATTGCACTTTGAGAAAAAAAATAAAAACTTTATTTTAACAATTTTTTAAACTTTATTAACACATCGATCGCTCGAGTGATCGAAAAAGCTCACTCAAATCATCGTAATGTCTTTTTCGCAATTAAATTGTGGGATATATTTACGTCAACTGTAAAATACACCCCCTCTCTCAATTTTTTAAGTATTTTTTTCCTCGTAACTTACATACATTCGTACAATGTGAAAAATATGAGCACATCCATTATTTGTACGGATTCCTCTTGTGATTTATTGTGCTGCTTACAAAGTTTCTACAAGTCCCATCCATTGAAAGCATTCAACGTCTCTGACGGATTAAATAAACTCGTTCATCCGAAAACAACAGATACTATTAAGGGTTGAAGTGTTCTTCGACTCGATAGAAACTCCACGAAGATTTCGTAATCTTCTTGAAAACTAGTATATACTTTCAGTAAGAAAATTGTCCAAACTTTTAGACAAAGAGGGATTTTGAATGGCGAAATATATAGATAGAATGAGACTTGTAGTATGTACGAGACTGCACTCAGATTTCTGTATTCGAGTTCGGTAAATTTAGAGAACTGAAGTCACATAAATGCACGAGCCTAGAGTTACCAAAGTCGTCACTAAAGTACTCTTTTCGAGAGAGTTTAGTCGATTGAGGTTCAAGATGTAGTGGTGGGGTGACACCCTTAAGAATGCGAGGAACATGGAAGATAATTTTTCACAGCATCTTTCTCACGGATTATTGGTGTTTGGGACAAATACAAAATGTCATGCCCTCCACCAATCAATTTTTCTGGACATGAAGCTTTTTTCCTCGAATGCCAATACTCGCTGAGGAAATTGAATTACAGTTTTTATTATCAGCCGCTCGTATTTAACGGGGCCTTAAATACAATTTATGACTATTTGACTAAAAATTAAGATCGATTTGCCGCCTGTCATTAGCCTACCAGTGAAACTCATCAATCACAACGATTTAATTCTTTCGATTTTTCTTGATCACTTTTCTCATATATAATAAGCAAGAAAAATAATTCAGCTGGAAAAAAAAGGGTAAGCCGTTAATCTTTGTTTCTTTATTAAGCACACACAAATGATGAATGGCTGCCGAAAATTCCATCCGTAAAAAATCGTTCTACTTCGTGTGAAATGCTGCATTCAATTTTTTTTTATTCCACCTCGAAGAGCATTCTCAAAGCGAGCAATTTTCGAGTTTAAGAATTTTATTCGAGTTATTCGAGAATCGTGAAATTTTTTTAACATAAATGTACCCCCTAATGCGACCGAGAGGAAAAGTAGAAAAAATGTAAATGGGGGATGAAGGAATAAAGTGAGCAGCGGGGAATACCGGAAGGCACGAGAGTGGTATTAATTTCTCTAGGGCAGCCGGAGGCCCTTGTCGAGGATCATTCTCACATTCCCTTCTCATTTCATATATATATATGTATATTTGCACACCCATTACTCGCTCTCTCTCTCTCTCTCTCTCTCTCTCTACGTGACAAACTCGACGTGTAATAGGCTACACGCGTCGTCTCGATGTGGGAAAAAATCTTTTCTTTACTTTTTTTCTTTCTCCTCCACTCTCGGCTGATAGTCTCCAACCGCACAGACATTAATTCTCTCTTGACGCTCTCGAGCAGTTTTTTCCCATGCCAAATCCCCATAACCACTCGCGCGCTCGCGCGCGCGATGAATGAAGAAACTCTCAGTTTTCCAGCGATCCCTGAGGGATCCGAACAGTCGTAACAGTCGCGAGAGGACGTGCGAGATCGATGCGAAAGAAAATCCAAGAAATGAGCATAAAATAAATGAGAGGGAGAAAGTATGATCGTTTTTTCTCGTGTGAGATGTTGATGAAGAAATGGAAAATTTTTCAAAGCTCATGAACTAAATGAAGTGAAAACGAAGCTTTGACTCTATGTACGATCTTTTTTTATTTTCTCTCGCTTTCTCAGCCATTACTGCACTGAATGGAATATTGTTATATTATTTTTAATTTGTTTTTAAATTTGATTATTTTTTTTTTCAAGGATGTGACGCACGTTCGATAAAAATACAAATGAAAAGCTCAAAAAATGAAAAACTAAAGTAAAAAAATTACAAATTGTATTCACATAGACCCTAAAATAATAATAAACTTTTATTTGTTCGGAAACTACTCTGGACCATCCTCAAAACGAATAAAACGAAAAAACATTTTGTGATTTACAAATATGTTTTATTATTAGATGAAATGGTACAAATTAATTGATGCATCTGTATAATGTACATTAAACTGATCTAAACTCGTGACACCTTTTTGTCCATTTGCATTTCTTCATTTGACATTGTCTTGTCGACCGTAAAATATATATAATCTGTATAGTTGAAAAGCTTTATTCCTGCGAGAAATGGCGCCCGCATTGAGCCAAAGAAAACCGGGTAAAAAAAGGACAAAAACACACACACACACTTGCATATATATATATATATATATAGGACAAAAGATAATGCAAAGGGGCGCAGACGCGTCCTCCAAAAGCATATAAATGGATTGTGCATGCCGGAAATTCCCTTCGGATCGTCTGTATATCTGATTCGAGTTGAAAATGGAGATTGCGAGAGATAAAAAGATGAGATAGGAAAAGGAAACGTGATAACGATATATGTATATATAGTGGGTATATGAGGGAAAAAACGATAAAGAAAGATAGAAGGAAACAAAGGAGAGGTTGAGGTGATATATAGCGAATAACGAAAAGGGAGAAAAAATTTCGTATACGCAAGAAAGTAACGAGAATTTTCACGGGAGCTTTAATCTTTCAGCGAGCCAATAAAACTTCGTTAAGCCAAATACTCTGGTGGGGGAACGAATAAGTTTCGACGCCGTGATTTATCGCATTAAACTAATGCCGTGGAAATTTTTTGGAAATGTAAAATTATTAGGGTGAGTTTTAGTATATTATTGACCTTAAAATTTTTCATCCATCGGTAAATATTTATAGCCTCTATATATAGCTCGTAAAATATACGAGAGACGAAAGGACGAAATATGCTAGATCCTCTTTTAATAAAGTACGAGAAAAAAATATAGTGCCGCATAGTCTCCCTTTTGCGTCCCTTGGACGAGATGATTTTTGCAGGAAGGGCAATGTGGCGTTTCGCTTTAAATCTGGTCGTTCACGCTTTATCCCTTAATGGAGGCACTTGCACACGTGGCCACTTGACGAGGTGTAAAATTAATAGTCTTCGAGGATGGTAGAGTAATTTAATTACGTTGAATAAATTTTTACCTACTGGAGACAAAAACTAGAGATCATCGTTATTCCATTCACCTCGCCATGGGTTTTTATGGAGACGCCCATTATTCCATAGTGAAAATACGCTGTTTGAAATGTGACAGAAACTATATATATTAATAATTCAATTTTCCCTAATACGCAAACTAACATTGAAAGAATAAAATTGTGATTGACAATTATAACAATTTTAAATTAGTTATGTGAAAAATTTTGGTAATTCATTGAAGAAGCTTTGCCAATATCGACAAGTCGCCTCAATGTCACTCTTGACTCTTTGAAAAATGGCTCACTTCAAAAGCATTTCTCGAATTATGCAAAATATCGAAGAAAAGCTCGATCAATTTATTTTGATAGTATCAAGGCGATTGTAAAAAAAAAAAGTATTATGTTTTTATGTGTTCATGTACTATTTGGTATTTTGACGTTACACAAAAGCACGAATAACCAATTCATTTTTAGCATCCTTCCTCGATTACATCACTCGAATTAATACTACACATTACATTCTGTATATGGATCATACTGAAATAAAGCTGTCACATCAATATTTGTCCAGCTATCCTCGACAAAAGCTTCACTATAGCCGCGAATCCGTCGAGTGTACTTCTAACAACGCCGAATTCAAGGGCCTCCCTCTCTCCTCGTTCAAGGGTTCGAGGTCAAATCCTCTCTCATGCGGCTTAATGATCTCTATATCACGGCTCTAGTGGGAAAACACATTATGCTTTCAGCTTGTCTCTGTTGGTGTCACAATTCGTTGGAAGGGTCCAAAATTTGACGGTTGCGATATACTCGGAGAATATTCATTGACAAAATATTAATTTACTTTTACGGTTAAACACGAGACAAAAAACGCAATAAATACATTTTTTTTAAACTACAAACTATGAAAAATAAAGGCAATAATTCATTTTATACCAAAGCAAAACTGTTCCATCTCAAAAAACAGTTCTGAATAAATTTCATACTTTTCATTAAACAAGCAACGTAAAAAATAACCGATCGTCACCAAACATTCTCGAGATTATTTAGTAGGATATACGTGCAAGTCACCCAATGACTTGTAAATTTTTCACGTGTAATAAACGAAGTGCTTAAATTTTGAAAGCATTAAGCTTTCGATAAAAAAGTTTTTTTTTAAACTAATATCCTTTAAATGTTTTGAAATTCCTTCTAGGGGTAAATTTTGAATATTTCTCATGGCAATTTCCATCCATCTTTCCCCGGATAGATCTGTCTAGCCCTCGTTTTAAGCCACGAAATCACCAGGGCTCTTTCACTAGAAGTATCGACTTCCCCTTTAACCCTCGAGAAGTTGTGAACCCGTTGCTAATTTCGAGGTCATCAAACAAACGATGTGAGATGACGCTGAACCTCAGGCTCGTGCTAATTACCACTTTTATATAGTCCTATATATGTACATTGAACAAAACTGTTACTGGGTCAATCTTCGTGCCACGAGTCATAACATACACCAGTCCAATAGAATATTTCTGTCACGTCAAGGGCTCTAAAAATCCCTTACAAAACGGATGCCAAAAACTCAACGTCCCTTTAACTACGTCAAGGATGGGCATAAAAATATTCAAGAATTTTTTCGTGCTTCTCAACGCGATATGAATCGACTGACCCTATACCAGCAATGTAATTGAGTTGAATATTTCAGGACTCGCGATAATTACGTTATGAATATTAAATTTCTGTCAATATTGTTGGTTGAATATTTAATTTTTCATGCATACTGATATATTATATCACGAAGACTGCATACATGGAAGTCTCGAGTATTTATCCTTATACTGTGTATAATTATACGATCAATGTAAAAAAAAAAAAAGGTCCTCTGTGGTATTTTTGGCCAATCGTGCTACATTTGTCTAAAAATTGTTTTATTTTTTCGTCTCTTCTTTATATTATTATTAAAAATGTGCTAAAGGTTTTTTTTTTGTTGTGTTTTCTATGCTACAGGTGCGGTAGGTGGGGAGGGTGGCGACGAAGATGACAAGGAGAAGGAGGAAGAGGCCGAGAGGGAACGGCAGGAGGCCATCAAAGAGGCTGAGGACAGAAGGAAAGAGAAGCATCGTAAGATGGAGGAAGAACGAGAGAAAATGCGACAGGAGATCAGAGATAAGGTCAGAATTTTTACATAACCCGCACAATAATTTCAATAATAACAATGATGATAAAAATTCTTTACGTCATTATTTTTAAGGGCGTAAATTGTATTTTAGCCAACAATACAATTTTAATATTATGTAACTGTTCTAAAAATAAATATAAATATTATTCTTTATTATTCCGTGAAATACAAATTTAGTAATATCGTAGAGAAAAATCTCGTGATAAACTCGAGACTCCCACCCCAAAGATTTTTCTCACCCCCTGCCGGGAGCTTTACACCACGCTAATGTCTGATAAAATTTATCGACAAACCTTGAGTTTTGGCGGTTTCTTACGTATTCGTTATCTCAATAGAAAATCTTCATCCACTTTGTGGCCAATAATCAGGCAAGCCCGATAAATATCGATGCTCTTAATACCACAAGGGCGTATAAGCTGTCATAAGCATAACTCATACGCCCATTTGAATTAAAATTATCGATAAATTTAACAGGAATAAGAGCAAAGAACCAAGTCTAGATTAGTTATGAAGATAATTATAGAATTCGCTTATCTTATAAATTATGAGATACCATAGTGTAAAGGTTGGATGATGATGGCGCGATGTAAGCGAACGGTATATTATCCAGCGTTCTTCTCACGCTGACCTGAATAAGGGGAGTAATTGAATCACCGACGAGTTTCGAGAGTGTACCCGAGCGATTAATGTGCCTCGTATATATATATATATAACTTCTTCTATATATATATACATGTATGTATATGATCATTATCCGCATATAGTTTACAGGCTGGATAACACAGATTTTGCTGTAGACACGAGTACGCTTTTAATGGCTACGTTCGAGCAGACCCTATATATATATATATGTAGAATATTGTACAGGTGTGTTACACAGATATACACATTTGCACCGTACGATATTTGAACCAATGATGGTGTTAGTGACGACAAAATTTTTATATATGAAAAACGACACGCCAACCACTCAACGGTCGCCGTAAAAATCGTAAATTAAAATATGAGGAAAGAAATAAAAATGCTTCGGGGAGGGTGGAGATTGCTGTCCAGTGGAAAAATCGTCAAAGTCGAGCAGTTTGACCTGTAACCCGATACTTTATTCTTGATGGTTTCTCTCGTATACGTGTATGTATATGTGACGAAAGTGGAGTAGTATAACGATATCGTCACCCTGACAATATTACATAGCATGTTGGATCACCTTACATATTATAAAAAGGATTTCAATTACAGTCTTTTATAAAAATTGAACAGAATTTTATTTTTTAACTAAATCCTCGAAAAGTTTTCAGGTTTTCTTATTTCCACGACATTATAAGTGAATAATATTTATGATTATTCATCACTCAAACTACTAGAAAGTATTTCAACCTTAAGTGACACATTTTAGTTAAATTTATCATTTATTTCATTGCAAATTTTGCTGGAAGATGTACAATTTGATTTTCGTGCAACAACTTTTATACTTAAAATATTCAAAGTAATTCTGGCATGAAATTTAAATGTCATCGTTTCGATTGGTTTCCTCTGTAGAAAATAATTATGCGTCTGTATATTTTCAATCTTTAGTTCGGAGAGGTCAAACGAACGGTAGAGTAGGAAAATTTATTTACTTATCGTTATAATCAGGAACATTTTTGCTAATTTTTTTTTTTTCGTCGGGCCTCCATTTCTGTCGTCATCATATACGAGGATGATGAAAGGAGATGAGAGGAACCGTGGCAAAAAAAAAAAAAAAGGATATTGCTCGTAACACCATCGTCGGACGCGATCCTCAACTATGACAGACACTCACACAAGCGCACACATGGCCAATCCCGTAATCCGATTGCCTTGTTTTAAGCTCCAACCCCGTAGATCCTCGACGCTTCACACGTTGCCTCTCTGTACACGGCCCTATCTCGCATTCAGAGAGCTCTCTCACTCCCTTTTTCTCACTCGCATTCAGAGAGCTCTCTCGCTCCCTTTTTCTCACTCGCGGGAAAGTAGTTTTAGCAAAAATTTTCAACTATATTGTATCAGCGAATATACCAGAGTGATAAAACTCGCTCGCACTATAACGAAGAGTTTTAGCCCGCTCGTCGAGTACGTCCTGCTGATGTGAATTCATCTCTCTTGCATTCCTATACTTGCATACATGAACTATATATATATATATTTTCGTGCATATGATATATTCATCCCCCGAAGCCTTTGATCATTATTATCCTCTCACCCACTCGATATGATATCCCTTTGACTTTATTGCTCGGATGTTCGACTAAATTTTCGTTCACGTGCAGGTCTTTGACAGCCTGAGTTTGGGGTCACTTTCACTTTGTGACCCAATTGCAATTCGATGTATCTGATATGGCACACGAGACGAGAATATAAAAACTTGGACTCCGATAAACGAATCAAATGGCCTTCAGATAAATGAGATTTTCGATCGTAAAGAGCTTATAAATCTCTCATGATTGTAAAATTTACTGAAACGTGAATTAATCGGTCAGCCATATTTTGCAGTAAATTTTAATCAGCATGATCCAATTTTTTTTTTTTTTTTTTAGTATAATCAGAAGTTGCTTTGCTATATTTGACCATTTTTTTAGCCAAGGAGTTACGACTAGTCTGGACAAATACAATGGATCCGAAATTTCAATATATTTTTACCAAACGAATTCTTCGTATGGGAAAAGTTAAAAAAAAATGGTTTAAAAATTAGACGACATATATACTTCCCAATTGATTTTTTTCTCTTTCTGGAAAAATATTTAAAGTGGATTCGTTAATTATGTTTATCGTTCACTTTATGTTTGTTACCATAAAATAAATTTCTTCATAATCTAAATCGATTTTTCTCAGTCAATTAATGTGTTTAAATATTTAATGGAATTTCAAGGAATTTAAATGTAAGAGAGCCAAACAATCGACTTATAATCATGGTGCAACTGCGATAAGGGTTGATCGATAAATGCGCTTGAATTCATACATAAGAGAGATGCACGTTGATTGAGAAATGTGATGTGAAATTCTCCTTTCGAATCACGTTTCTATTTTCATTTTTTCTATTTTCATTTTTTCTATTTTCATTTTTTCTATTTTCATTTTTTTTCTATGATAATAGCTTTAGTATTTTATCGTTACGCTTTTATCATGCACGGAAAAAGAGCCCCATCGTCAGAATAATCACCCCTATCTGAACCACAAACGAGTTATAAGATTATATCTCGTTCACTGTTATATATATACAATGATTAGCTCTTTAGTAAAGAACGCGCCGAGAAAAAACATCAGAGGGGATGTCTTGTACAAACCCTTCACCTGCTTTAAATAAATTTTAATTCGTTTATTATCCGCGTGCATAATTTGCTTTCGGAGCGCACTATATTTAGGTCTCATGTACGTGGTTTGTTACATATTTACGCCGACATGCAGTATATTTATTATTCAACCCTCTTGTACCAGAGCCAAGGCATATTTACAATGACGTTGTACAGCACCGTGTACAAGAAAAAAACGTCTCTCGAGAGGTTAGCATCTTGTTTATAGCGACCGAAAAATTCTCATAACGAACATCGTCTATATGCAAATGATCGATTAAAAATATCAAACATCACGAAGCTTATTCGTTTATTTTTTTTACCATGGATTTTCATGTTCCCGATAAAATTGATCTCTTTGTCAGCAAAAAACAAAATAGTGATAACGCTTCATTGATTTTTTTTCCCCACTCAAAATAAACTTTTCATCGTCTCTCCGTATTTACATGGTTTTTTTTTTTTTTTTTCAAACATAAAATCATTTTATGGACGGCGTTTAGTGCATGCAGAGCATAAAAGTGTTCGAGTATCTCGGATCTACGGGAAAATGGACGTACGAAATTTCACGGACAAAAGATAAAAGAGTAGTCCGCGAGCTTTTCGAAATGCGATGCAGCGTCGATGGCAGAGAGAATGGAAAAAAAAAAAAAAAAAAACATGAAAAGTTCGTGCTCTGCATAGAGTAGTAACGCTGTAAGAGCTCGACAGAGAGGGCGGCCAAATGCTAGTCAGATGTCGGAGGGGCTTTGTAAAAATAAAAAAAAAAGTACCAGCGAATAGACGCCACTTGGACTGCATATTGCTTGTAAATATTGTAAAACAGCATAGCGTACTCTACACACGTGATCCGTTCTCTTCTCTTTTCTCGCCCCCGGGTGAATTTCTCGGACCCACAGAGGAAAAACCCTCGGGGACTAGTGAAGCGTAACTTGAATCGTTTTTTTTTATACTTCCAAACGGAATATCGTAAAAAGGAATCCGATAAATTTGGCGCGCGATAGGTGTGTTGAGAGTTTTCCAGTCACGTGGGCATTTAGTGTGTATATAAAACACATTTTTTTTTTTTTTAAATCCACATCGATATCATGCACGAAATTATGCCTTAAACAAAATTCTTATGCACAGAATTAACGAAAATAGTTGTGATCAGTATTAATTTTCGAAAATATAATTCACGAAAATCCACATATGTTTCATTTTTTTTAAATTTAAATATCATTTATGAATATATACTGGAAGGAGGAATTATTGCTTGTTGGTTGATTATTATTTTATTTTAAGACGTAAATATGCAAATTGTAATATTGAAATAAAATGGTGGTAGGACAGTTGCTAATTATACGCTGCAAAGTCAACTGTCTCTCTGGGTCTATATGCCGTGTTGTGTATTATATAAAGCTTGAATATGGCTCACTTATTTCCCATGATACTTGGGGTTTGTAGATATAATAAGAGTGAGAATGGTCCAACATTGCCAGGTAAATCGGGTGGAAGGTGCATATAAATATCTGTATAAGCATAAGGAATGGAGAGAAAGAGAGAGAGAGAGAGCGAGAGCGGCTTAAAATGCAAATTCGATTATAAAACGTCGAGTAGAGTCGAGGCAAGCACGACCTGTCACGCGCAGACGGTATCAGGACTCTTTTCATGCATAAAATAACGCAACAGTTTGTACCGGACGTCGGTTTGTACATATAAATTTATACATATATATCGTATTGAGTTGGTGTAAGAAGAGTATATAGCGGGCTAAATACAGAACTATATATATATATATATATATACAGCAGAAGCTAAGAATTAGCAATATTATATTTGGCATTTGCCTTTTCTTGCTGGCAGTGATGCTAACTCGATATGGCGGTCATGGTTTGTCATCGGTAATACGTTCATCCAGAAGATTTTCATTTGATAATTCGTGAAGACCAGGGTGATATTTTTTATTATCTACGTTTATTCTTCTTTTCATTTTATTTCATACGATTGATCAATAATTATTTCTAGTTATAACTAATAATCGGAATTAAAAATCTGTATCAGTTATTGACACTTACAATCGATAATTCATTACCGATTTTATCGTTCGGATGAAAAATGAAATAAAAAAATGTATTTTATTGGGAAAGATCATTCTGCCGATTTTAGCCGAAAATTTTGATCATCGAATCATGGCTCGTATCTGAGCCTGCGGCCGTTAATAATCATTGACGCGTGGACGGAAGTTATAGTTATATGACGTGGCCGAATTGATAGGCGATAGCGCTCAAATCGAATAAATCAATTCCAATGGCCAGTAAAAGCAGAAACGCTGCGTAGAATCGCCAGGGCTGGACGGAGAGTGGAATTGGAAATCGGCGACATGGTTCAGGCAAAACCAGCATATATATAACTAACGGATGTGTGGTGATAACGCGCGGTCACTCGCTGGAGGGATAAGATAAATACACTCTCGACGCTATAGTATATGCATAATCCCCATTGCACCGTAAAACTTTTGAGCTTGAATCTCTCTCTCTCTCTCTCTCTCTCTCTTTCTCTCTTTCTCTCTTTTCGTCGCATTCAATAGTAATTGTAAATCCACATGTTA
This sequence comes from Dyspetes luteomarginatus, assembly GCA_963669185.1. Lineage (NCBI taxonomy): Eukaryota > Metazoa > Arthropoda > Insecta > Hymenoptera > Ichneumonidae > Dyspetes > Dyspetes luteomarginatus. The sequence continues at coordinate 23,851,915 of OY769905.1, forward strand.
TTTCGAGCATTTTCAAAGTGCCAAATCCCTGGCGAACAACGAATGAAATTGACCTCTCTATTTATTATATATCTACATATATCTATATATATATATATATATATATATATATATATAAATATTCATGCCATATACTTTTTTTTATCTATTTATTTTTTGTCAATTTTTTTCTCATTTATTTATTTATGTATTTATTTATTTATTTATATCGAAAGAATGTCATTATTCTACAGCACATATTTCGCGAGATCAGAGATTTGTGCGATAAATCTTGTAACGTTGTGGCAAATCTCAATAGAGCTCTCATTCATCAGCACTACACTGATCGCTTCTCTAATTACAATCACATAATTATTAATTTTGTATTTTGATAGTTGAAAATTTAATTATTAATTAATAAAACGCAAATGGAGCCATTCAAGATTATGCTTATCGTATAAAATTCGGAATTCAAAGGAGTTAAAAACTGCAGAATATTTTACACGCGAATTGAAGAGAGGCAATAAATTTATTATTATGAGTGATAAAGCAAATTCTCGTTAAATTAGAACAATGGTAATAAGAGTATTGGGAATTTATCTTTTGTGCTTTACCTGCTTTAGCTCATTAAAAGAAAAGTTAAATTCGTTCAACTCACTGACAGTTTTTGTTAAATTTATTTTGAAATTCTATTTGTCATCGCAGAAATTATTCACAGCTTCAGCTCATTTTTAAATAATTTGTTCTATATTCGTCTAAACAAATTAATTCACATGGATGATCTAACGTCATAAATACAAACCAGCAATGCTCAAATATACCTGATAGGCTCCTTAAACTTTGAGCCTTCGATATAATAAACGAAATTCAATATTTTACATATATATTACCTTATATATTTTTCTATTCGTTATTTTAATTTTTATCTCATTTTACACGTGTTTTCTCATCACAAAAATCATTTTTTCCTGCTCGTAAATTCTTAGTGTTATTGCGAAAGATTTTTGAAAACTCCAACTCCAACTGGAAAAATTTCGTATGTGTTTTTTTTTTTTTACATATTTAACACGGCAACGTCGTTGGTTTTTTCGGTCCGCGACGTCCGCGTGTACATCTCGCGCTCTTTGGCGCAAACAGAATAAAATATTCATGTATAACCGCCGGTTGTGTATACCAGCAAACGGAATTGTTTATCGTGATGAGGTCCAACAAAGCGGCCCACAGTTTGCACACTTGCGAATCTCTTTCGTAAAACGTTTCGCACATGGCGTCATTTTCACATATATATATATATAGATGTACAACGATGGAATGAAAGCTCTTCATCGCTTTTCCAACAGCCATACACGCGCAAACAGACCCTCACGTTCTCGCACATTTTTTGCAGCATTTCTTGGTCCTTTTTTCAACTTCTGTGTCACAGCTTTTCAAATACTCATTCCATTTCTCGTTTCTTCATCTTTTATCGTTACTCATTCCTGACCCCCTTGGCGTGCACGTATTTTTTTTTTACTTTTTTTTTTAGTAAATTCTTTTTCAAGCTGACAAACTTTCATGTTGGCTGCAAATTCGCTTTTTACTCACAGCAGCGGTCTCTTGAAACTCTCCGGTCTATCACACGAGAACGGCCATTTTCCATCGAGGCACACGTGAAGCGATTTTTCCACAATTGTCGAGAAATTGTGTATTGAAAATTATGAGGACGTACGTGGCATCGTGTAACGTCAAAATTACACTGTTCGCACTTTTCTATATAACAGGAATGGACTGATATAGTAAATATGTGATACATACTGCAAAACACTCCTGACTAAAAATAATCAACGCGTAACTTTCCAAGCACATGATATTTATGTTTTTCTCTTAGTACCTAAATTTTCTTTGTTTCATTTATTTGTATTTCCAAATCAGCAATTCGTTATCAAGATGAATGTGAGGGAAGATCTTTATCTCCTTTCAAACACATTAATTGGATATAGTAAATATGTGATACATACTGCAAAACACTCCTGACTAAAAATAATCGACGCGTAACTTTCCAAGCACATGATATTTCTGTTTTTCTCTTAGTACCTCAATTTTCTTTGTTTCATTTATTTGTATTTCCAAATCAACAATTCGTTATCAAGATAAATGTGAGGGAAGATTTTTATCTCTTTTCAAACACATTAATGGGAATAATTTACATAGAGAGATGATTTTATCTATATAATGATTCAAATATTGATTGAATATTTTTTTTTTTACCAGTATGACACATTAGCTATTTATTAAATTTCGTTTATTCAAGTTTTCAAATGAATATTTTGTTTTGAAAATTATAAGGACGTACGTGGCATCGTGTAACGTCAAAATTACACTGTTCTCACTTTTCTATATAACAGGAATGGACTGATATAGTAAATATGTGATACATACTGCAAAACACTCCTGACTAAAAATAATCGACGCGTAACTTTCCAAGCACATGATATTTCTGTTTTTCTCTTAGCACCTAAATTTTATTTGTATTTCCAAATCAGCAATTCGTTATCAAGATAAATGTGAGGGAAGATCTTTATCTCTTTTCAAACACATTAATGGGTATAATTTACATAGAGAGATGATTTTATCTATATAATGATTCAAATATTGATTGAATATTTTTTTTCTTTTTGCTAGTATGACACATTAGCTATTTATTAAATTTCGTTTATTCAAGTTTTCAAATGAATATTTTGTTTTTCGAATCAAAACGTGATCATCCCGTTTCCATGGCACATATTTATATTATTTGCACTTCTATAATTTAGCAATTTCTATTGATATGTAAATGTGACGATCGAAGTTGAATAAATGAAACATTCGTTGAGCAGCCGTCGATAAAATTGGCAATGGACGGTTAAATTGAATAATTACACTTTTTTCCACGTACATACGTTTTCCTCATCATTTTATTTGAATGTACAATAAAACGTTATTGGTCATCCCATTCACGTACGTTATATATATATGTATATAGATATATATCTACTTTCATGTCCTCATTATTATATCGTCTCAATGAAAAATACTCGGGAATAAAATTTGTACATTTTAGCCACGTGCGATAATAATTCGTCGACTATTATTCCCAATTTTCGACGGATAGAGTGGATGATCGAAAGAAGTAATGACGCATTGTGTGCAGTACAAATGAAAATGTTTTTTTTTTCTCTCAAAGACTTTTCTTCTGTCATCGGTGGAATTGAAGCACAATTTTTTCGTGCTCCAATTGTACCAGCAATGGACAAGAGAGAGAAGCATCGACAAAAAGTGGCTCATGTGCGTATGGCTCAAGTGTGACCGATTGAATGCACGAAATTTCGGAGGGACAAAAGTGCTGACCAGCATCAAAATAAAAACTGCACAAATTTTTGCGAGCTATCCCAGCGAACGCTCTTCCCTATTCTATAGAAATGATGATACTCCGACGAATCCACATGTGTGCATGGAAAAAAAAATGCAGCCCCTAGCGAATTCCATTGAATTCAAGCTCGACAGGAGCTGTGCGTGCAAAAAAATCTAGAACAAAAGCGATGATAAAAATGCACTGCAAATCTCATGGCAAAATATGCGAAATTAATATTTACGTTCTACATTTTTTCCCGGATTTCTACGAATCCAAGGAATATTCGAGAGGAAAAACACGAACCGTCGATCACGTAAAAATTTCGTACAAATAATACGATCACTTGAATCGATACATTTTTTTCAAACTTGAATCCCTCGAAAAATTGAAGATATTGAAGAGAATATTTGAGAAAAATACTACGATTACTTGCCAATCATTATTTAATTCCAAATTTTTCATTCAAGTGAATTAAAGTGTAAAATTCCAAAAATAAAATTTATTCTCTAAAATTCTATTAAATTGTCATATATACGAGCGAGATCATATAATCGAAAGAGCTGTCGATATTTCGGTCAGTTTGGTAAATGACAACCGGAGTAGCAGACAGATTAAAAAATCGGCTAAAAAATACGAAATGAAATTATTGTATCACATTTAGTGTTGGTTTTGAATTTACCCGATTTTTCAATTCAGAATTCGCTTTGATACAGAAAACTCAATTATCGTTTCGTACACTCGCATTATTTTTTTTTATTTTTTAGCATATGAAGTAATATGCTAAAAATGTGAAGTAATATTTTGGAATCGCTCTGAATTTCCTGGAGCAGCGTCAAATGCAAAAATTCTGCTTTGCTTTGTAGTATGTAATTATTAATTAAATATTATGCCACAACGAGATGAAATAAAATCGAATCTTGTCCATTATTTAACAAGATGCTGTATCATTTTAACGAAGGAATCATTTGAAATCGACGATTTTTGCTTACTGAATACTTATTCTCTTACATTAACAGACACTGCGGAAGGATAATTCTTCCAAATTGCTCGAAAATCGTTATCATTTTCATTAATTCCACAACAGAATTGTTCGTAATTGTTTCGATATTTTACATTTTTAAAATAAAAATAATTCTTAACTTTTACCTGATACTGAAATATCAATCGAACGGGCTGTTAGATAAGGAGAATTCGATGTAATTCCTAATCGTAATAACGTGCCTCTGTTGTATAGAGTTTTAGTAAAGCTGCGAGGATTATATGCTTTACCTTCTTTAGCAATTTCTCATCGTTTGACTCTGAATAACAAAAGCTCCACGCTGAAACACGAAAATCGGATAAGCCCTGAAGCTTTTCTCATACGCTATTTCGGTCGTGCGAGAATCTGGTGCCACGTTAAAATGAACAGACCGCAGGGTTATCGGTTAGAGCAGCATGGGCGAAAATCCATACAAGCAGAGACCCCGTTTCATATAGAATATAAACACAAAACCCTGCTTGCTCCACCGCCGAAATTTAACTGATTGTGAGCGAAAAATAACGAATAAACGATAAAAGTATGCTGGTATATATTTTTTTTATTTGATTATTTTAGTCGTTTACTTAATTTCCGGTTGAGTAGAAACAAAATGCAAGAAAAATGAGGGTTGTTCGCGTTTTCCGATTATTCCCATTATTTAAAAAAATATATCTACTTTAAATTATTCATTAATAAAGGAATGAGTGCTATACGAATTGTTCGTAGACTGTTTTTTTTTTTAAATTCTTATTTCCTATGCTACCTTTTGCCGAATCATTTCATTTGATGAGGAACCCCATACAGATTGTGCCATCTAACAAACGTGTTTGATTTTTTGAAATTAATTCAAATATTGGGATGAATGAATGTAAGCAAAGAAAGGAATAAATATGATCGTCGAGGTTAAATAAAAACAATAGTTGTAATTAAAACGAAACGAACCCATACAATGGATGAGAAGAAAATCATTTACCGAAGAAATTAAAATAACTGTGGCATTGGGCATGCCATTAGGTCGTACAGGGTACAGTATTGTGTTGGATGAAAAGTGCATGTATATATTATTGCGACACGAGACCTTTCCACTCTTCTTGCATAACGTGTGACCCAGATGGCAGGGCCTGGGGGCTCATGCAGAAATTGTTGGAGAAAAAAAAAAAAGTCAAGCAAACGCTGACGATGAGGAAAGCTTGAGAAAATGATGAACAGAAAATCTGGAAAAAATGTACGCGCAAAGTTGTGAATCCGAGGTTCCAGAATAAGTGAGAATGAATGGGGAAAAAAAGAAAGAGCGTGCGATATATATAGAGGACTGCAAAGAAAAATTCATTTCCGGTTGGCAGTCACGAACGAGAAATATGAGGATATTTTTTAGCATGAAATATTGCAATGTGGTGGAGATATGAGCGATCACGTTATTGACAATGCAAAAAACACACAATGTCAAAAATCAGTCATGGAGAGAAAGAGAGCAAGAGAGAGAGAGAGAGAGAGGGAGAGAGAATTTACTGGGGAATAAACTAGCGACAATTACTGAATTCTCGTTACCGTGACACAAAAAAGCATACAATATCCACCGATTCCAATTACTTGTACACCTTTTGTTTTCCCCTTTCTCTTTTCCAATCATCCCCTTGATATACGAAACTTTGCAATTTGGTGGGATTGAACAACAATTCTCCGTCACATTGCACATGCCAATTAAGTACTTTTGTTTCCAAATCATTCGACCCTCATTATTTAATCCACAAAAGCGACATAAAATTTAATTACAGCTCGAAAAAATCATTCACTAATGATTTTCAAATCTATCGCGTGCCCATTAAATTCAACTTAATTATTACGAATGAAAGATTTTATCGTTGAGAAGCTAAACGCTCGAAAATTCTAAATATAATTTGAAAGTGAAAAAACGTTAAGTACAAAACTCAATTTTTATCCTCGAAGATAAAACGAGGTAAAAAATTGGGAAATAAAAATTCAAATTTCATGGTGGAGCGATGAAAAAGGTGTAAGGATATTAAAGAAGAAAAATCGAGCAAACAACCTCCAACTGTTCGCTCGTGAGATGTGAATTTTTTTACGAAAGAGAAAGGAAAAAAAGAGTGATCGATCGTAAGCCATTAAATTCCCATTCGTGTTTTTTTTTTTTTTTTTTTTTTTTGCTATCGAGTATTAAATCGGTCACGTTCACGTTGTTTACGTCGATAGGCCTCGTAAAGGTTTATGATTTTATTTCCACCTCATCGTCGAGTGAGCAAACAAAAGCTCTGAAAAGGAATTATTTTTTTTATGTACCAAAAGAATATATCTCGAATAAAGTGTGTTTTCATCTTTTCACGATAATTTATCGCCAACGATCGCATTTTCACGAAGATAAAGTAACGTATTTAAATTGTCGTCAAGTGTCACTTGAAAAAGTTTCCATCCATCGGACGTTGAAAATTACGAAAATATCAGACTTCAGCGTCCAATCTTTCATAGAATTATTATGCAAGAAATCACTGGGTCCCGAAGAGAAATTAACAATAAGAACTACATAAAGAAAGAATTTATACTTTTAGGTCTCCTCATGACTTGACTGTTTGCTAATTAGTAAGAAAGCACTACAATCAGATTAATCATCCTTTAATTCTCTGAACGAGCATGAATGTCACTTATTGTTAGCTGAAACATGGTCATTGCTTCATTGTTTTCTGAGTCCTGTATTACTTTTGTGTATCTTTTTTACATAATTTTCTGTAACAAAATGAATGCACTTAGAACAATATAATTATTTATTTGCACTAATTATTTGCAGTTCTTGATTTACAACACACGGAATTAACTGAAAAATCTTAGTCTCCTTCTCTATAAAAAAAAGCCAGAGATTCATGATTATCATTCAGATACTTAAAAATCTACATGAAAAGTGTATTTGATGAAAAAAATCGTCCATGGTTGAATTTTTTTTAAAGCCAAAAGTTTTATCACTGCGTCGAGGGTGCTGACTTTGAATATTTAAATTTTAAGGAAATCTCGCATCGGTTTTTCCCTTATTGTAATATAATGTCGATAAAGTTTTTGTCTTCTTCCGTGATACGCAATTTTGATGGAGTTGACACTTCTCCCACAGAGGAGATGACGAGACGTTGAGTGGAAATTACGACGTTCGCTCGGACAATGGACGAGACATCTTACCCAGGATATATTATTACTCGTTAGGCAATATGGTATGGTAACTTTAAGCCCCGACTGGCTAACCAACAGGGGTGGGGAGAATTATCAGAGATATCGCGTTACGCGATCGGATTTCCGACGCTGAAGAGACCGTCAACCAACTCCACCATTACCAATCGCTCGTGCCTCACTAACAGGGTTTCGCGACATCTTAAAATAAGATTCGATTTGTCTCTCTCTGTCTTTCGTTCTTTTTCTAACTAATAACTCGAGATATATTTCAATAACGAGTAGGTACCACAGGAATGAAAATAAAAACATTCAAAATGGCTCTATGATAAAATACAATGATGAATATTAGTTGCAAAATAAATAAAAATTAACAAACAATACGATATGAAAAAAAATCTTGCGTTATGCATGCTCGAAAAAATTACTATTATGAAAAACGTTTCGTCTCCTCCGTTTTAATTTTCATGATGTCGTTCGAGTAAACATTTACAATACCAAAGGCAAATATGGATGTATCTCGCACGTAATACTCGAACATGAATGGAAATGAATATTACAGAAATCATATAGGAATAACCTGCAAGAGGAAAAAAAAATCCTTACATACACGAGTAACAGAATAACGTGATAAAATTATTCATAACGTAATAAATATAAAATATATTTTTTAAAAACCGTCATCAAATTTAGATTCATGAGAATACCTTTTTGTAGTTGATTCAATGCCCTTCAAAAGAGTTTTTTTTTTTTATGATCACAGCGATATGCCATTAAATATTTTAGTCGTTGCACATTTGAAAAAGAAAATATTAATCGATGACATATTCCATGCTGTACAGTGATGCCTCTCTGGCCATGTAATTTATCCTTGTAATGCTATTTTATGATATTGTTGTTTTTTTTTTTCAATTCGAGATATGTACTTTTTTTTTAACGATCTTCTAATGAACATGTTGCTCGTTACAACGACGGATAAAATCTATTGCAATTGTCGACAAAGCAAGAGGCAGTTCGGACATTGCTATAGGCAAGGTCTGACAACGACTGACCATTACTACTGATACAATTATCCCTCTTTGTTTGGTGTTATCAGTCGAGCTCACGTAGGAGGAATCTCAATTTGCATCTCATATTCTGCTGCTTTTACTCATCCGTGCACAAACCCATCTTGTTCGCGAACAATGAGAACATTAATTCTGGTAACATTCGCGTATATAGTACACTGCAAAATTCCTGCCACGAAATGCAATACAGCAGCTTAATCGAGAATGTTTTACAAAGTATGAGCCAGTGGGAAAGCTCTCAGAGTAGCATTTCGACATTTAACTCGTTTCTGTGTTGCATGTAACGAAGGAAATTTACGTTTCACGATTCATTGTCTTCGTAACAATTCCACCGTTGATGAGGCAAATGATAATTGAAGAAAGGTACAGAGAGAGAGAGAGAGAGAGAGTGAGATTGAGAGCTTAAGAAAACTCAAAGGAATCGACGAGCTGCAACACTTGACAAATTGTGGAAATTCAGCATTTCATATAGGCAAATATAAATGTATATGGGGCATTCGATGCTAATTCAACCAACATCTGACCCTGATGAGCCTCATCCATTAGATTTCGCGCTGTTTAAATTTATTTTAAATTTTTTTCATTTGGGCAGACAATCTCTTTTCTATGAACTTTTTTAAATCAACCGAAACCATAATCGTCAGAGTTGTTATTTTTTTCTTTTAATCTCAAAAGTTTCATACCAAATGATCATTAATTTAAGTAACTTTCGAGAGTGGACAGATTTTGTTTGATAATGAAAACAAATATATAATATTTGTTGAAGTGTAGAAAGTTGTTGAAAAATACTATTTTCACTGAATATGGATAAAGATCATACACGAAAACAACTCTTTGAAGCTCGTATATATGCGATGTCTCTATACAGATAAATGTGTTTTTTTGTATAAACATCTATAGAGAAAATATAAGCATGGAAAGTTTCAGTCGAAGTAACCGTCATCGTCGACGTTACGTTCGCTGGTCACCCCATCGTGCCGTTAAAAATGTATATATAAATTTATTTATATTTATACAGTGCAGAGATACGTGACGAACGAGAGCAAGAACGAGCCAAGCGAGAAAACCCAATAAAGTGGGAAAAACTCGGGGCTGTGAGCCCAAAAGTGTGAGGGGGAGAGGGAGAGAGAGTCGCCGAAACCCAAATGGGGAGAACAATAAGCAGTAGCTCGTAGCAGGGGTAAAAGAAAAGTTGTGAAGAGCGAAGGAACGAAGACGATGACGAACGAGGGAGGAAAAGAAAAGGAGAGAAAAAACAAAAGCGCCACGTTGACGACAAACTCCCAAGACTTTGAATACAACCCCAGAGCCAAGATATTTTTTTACGATGGATCTCGAGACCCATTTTCTCCCTCATCCCTTTTTCCACCCTCCTATGTTTACGTAAAATAGTGCGTTGTATATTTCGCTCTTTCCTTTCTCTTTCTCCGACTTTTCCGCAGATCGAGGTCATTATTATTATTTTTCGCGTTCTCTCCATCATCTCGAACTATGAATGCGTTACGCGTCTTATTTTTTATTCACTTTAAAGCAGCTAAAATGAGCGTTGTAGCGCGACAAAACAAAATTAACCGCGCAATGACTTTCACCCCTCCGTGCTGCCACCGCAAGCATTGCAAGTGCCCGGGACTCGTGAAAAGGCCCTTGGAGAAGGGAGGAAAAACTCGCGAATCTTAACTAGGGGTTTATCCACCCCTTGCAAAAACAATCTCATGGTATCAGCAAAGATTATTTTATTGACGTCACCAGTTTAATAAAAATTACGTATTATCATAATTATTTTGCTTCTCAAATTGCCAATTCACTTACCATTATTTCAAAAAATATATTAAATACGATTCCAAGCTCGTAGTGGCAATCATGAATGAAAAAAAAAATGTGCGAAGATCATATGGAAAAAGGGACACGTGGAATAAATTTATTATTATCATTACTATCATTATGTTTTTGTTAGAATTATATTAACATATTGTGACAAATTTGGCGTGCATATATTTGTAATTATATCGACGTAGCCATGTTGGCAAACGCAATCAGTGAAATGGCCTCGGCAAATTTCGTAATACTATCAGTACGAGAACCAATTTCACAAACACTGCCACTGTGCACACCTATGTGTATATTCTATAATAGCAAAACCCGTGCGAATGCGCAAGCATGCTCGGCATATAAATACTGCAAGCTCCACACAGTTAAACATACATACAGTTTTATATACCGACCAATTAGTCGAAACGAGGGAAGCTCGTCAAAATTGAAATAACGTTTCAATGGCCAAATGATATAAATCAACATTTCTCATGACCGTAAAATGATTTCCAATTTGTCGCGATAAATTAAACTGCAGTTTTCAAAAATTTTATTTCTCATTCTAAATTAACAAATAGTTCATTCCACTAAATAATGAAATTTTGCCCAAATTTCTACCTCGTATGTTATCAAATTTCCCACGAAAAAAAAATAAAAAAAATAACGAAAGTGCGAATAAGCTACTGAGGGATAGAATACTCCAACGTCAGTTATTCAAGAATAAAACGACGAAAAATCGACGATGCCCAGGTCCAAGGAAAGTTAACACACAGAGGTCTCAAAATTCTGCACAGAAGAGAGACTTGGCGGAGCTCGGGAGATCGATGAATAATAAGAAACGAAAAGTTAATCGAGCGACGTGCTCTCGGGCTATGGAGGCCGTCACTCATCGATTCAGCGACGATGCTCCAAGCGGAGCAAGACATGAGAGAAAAAAAAAATGGAGATCGATAACAGCGATCGATTTTTTCGTGAAGGCTTCATAGACTGTAGCTTGCTTGTGATGTAATTTTAATGGATAGATGCATGTAGCGATATACTGGCGCTGCTATGTACTTGGAAAAAGCGACGAAGTGGAACCCTCTATCGTTATATATAGATATAGCCAATAACAAGAGATAGAAAAAGCTGGTTAGTCTACATGTATTTTAACCGCACGAATAACCAACCGATCGAACCACTGCACACACATACACACACACACACACACAAACACAAACTCGTCCCCGTCGCTGCAATTCACCCACTTTTCCTTCCTGTCTCTCTCTCTCCCTCTTTCGCTGTGGCGTATTCCTCTCGGGAAAATGAAAACCGCGCAGCCATCGACCGGAGGCCAACACGCTCGACCTCGATTGGAAATCAATCTCTGGCATTATTTGCATTATTTAGCAACGGCTTTTATATTCTTCAAACCCTCTCCCTCCTCCCTCCCACCCTCACGCTCTATTTCTCTCTCTCTCTCTCTCTCTCTCTCTCTCTCTCTCTCTCTCTCTCTCGCTCCCTCTCGCGTTTAGTTGCACGCTTCTCGTTTTTTTCATTTTTCCTGTTCTTCTCCTCTCTTACCACGGGGGCAAAACACTCTTTTCCGGCGGACGGAGAAACATATAGGCCAGTCACGTGTCTGGATTTTTTTATTTTTCATTTAAGCTAAAAATGGTAAATCATCTGGTTTACCGGAAGTATAAACTCGTTCTTGTTGAGGTTTCCATTGGCAACATGACAGACGAGGTGCGAGAAATATAAAAATTAAAGTTTCTGCTGCATCAATTTTTGGAGCTTTTAGAATGTGATTCACATATTTTTGTTGAGTGTCAATGATGTTAGAATTTTAATGAAAGATTTCACAGGCAAAAAAAAAATCGACTTTTTGACAAATTAGACAGTTTTATTTCCAATATTACATGTTTCACCATCATTCATTGTAAAAATTTCCTTTTATGTCCTGGCAAGCACAAAAATATCACGAAATACTTCGAAAAAGGTAATTTGTATTCATGTTAAAAGTGTCAGGGGCGCTTATTAAAAATAAAAAATAATAAAATGCCAAAATGTTTGATTAAATGTTGGCCTTATTAGCAACATAATAAACGAGAGATAGAAAAAAGTTAATTTCTATTCATGTTAAAAGTGTCAGGGGTGCTTATTAAAAATGAAAAAAAAAAGAAATACCAGAATGTTTGTTTAAATGTTGGCGTTATTAGCAACGGAATAAACGAGAGATATGTTGGGAAATTAAACATTTCATGAAAAAGAGAAAATGCCAAGGTCCGGGACATGATGGCTGAAAAACTGGGGTGAAGCGAAGAGTCGTCGTTGTCGCTGTCGTCGACGACAAATTACCAAGCTCGACCTAGACCGCCGTCTTGTCGTTTCGCGGTTACTTTCTTCCTCGGTTCTCCTCCCACATCTTTGAGCATAAACATCTAGACATATATATATATATATATATATATATATATATATATATATACAAATTGGGCATATAGTATATATATTTACATAAATTTTCGAGATTTCGACAACGTCGTTGACTAACCAAAACGTCGCGAAAAGTATGCTCGTGAAAGTCACGTACAATCCTACCTACATTTTCCAAGCCCTGATTAAAGAGGACGATAGAGTCAATATATATATATACAGTCTAACTGATAATCTCAGTTTGGGCTTTTCGCGCTCTCGCACTTTCACAAAATAATAAAATGTGAATATTTCACATTATTTTTGCACCTTTACGTAAATTTTGTTAAATTCTCGAGAAAAATTATGATTAATATAACCAGCAAAAGAAATTTCCGATTGCACATCATTTTGAAATGCAGGAAGCGACTGAAAAATATGAAAACGAAAAAATAAGTAAAAGGGCATTAAAAAAATAGAATAACCACAAAGAAAAAGAAATTCTACTGTTACAAATAATTCAGACGAGAACAATTGAAAATACTTTACAACAATTATTAATAATTACTTCATCAAATATTGTCCACGCTCACTTTTTTACTCGGTATGAGGATAAACAACTTTTTTTTATAATTTTTTTCGGATCCCCCCCTACAATGTTACTGCGACGATTGTTTGGTGTTTTCCATATATACATGTTCGTATGAGAGACTAAAATATAAAATATTCTTAATGCAGAAAAATAGCGTTTCAGTGAACTTTCACGTACTGTTATAATGAGTTCTCGTATTCTTCCTCCCTCAAAACTCCCATACGTATAAACACCCCACGGGGCGTTTGAAGTGGTGCGTTTTCGCATGCCGGGCGATGTGAACGAGAGGGCCCCGCCAAGGCACGCAAATAACGCTGGCTCATGAGCTTTCTGGAAATTCAAAAAATAAAAGGAACGAGCGAAGCAGAGCGTGCCATGAGAGGGTGCTGAGAGCCTGTGTATACATTTTGCAAGCTGCAATTTGATCCACACACACACACACACACACACACACACACACACACATATATATATATATATATGTAGACATGTGTACATATGTGTTTTTGCATCGTCGGGGACACGAGTAAGATCGTGTGGGATATGCCCGCAGTGCGACGTCGAGAAGCATACTTTTCTCCAACTAGATGACGCGCGTCGCTGGGCGAAGCTTTCGACAAAATTGGCCCGATGGTTGCACTTTACGAAAGGCCGAAGCGCTCCGGAGCTTTTTACTTTGCTCTATGCACACACATACACACTTTGGCATTTGGTGAAGAACCCCAAAAGACAATAACGATGAGGACAATTTTCTTTCCAAGGAAACGTCTCAATGCTGTTTTTCGTTTCTACGCTTTATACCACATTTCCCGTTTTTTTTTTTTTTTTTTTAGGTAGCTTTTATTTACGAACCATTGGGGCAAAGATTTCTATTCTCCTGCATGCCTCTCGTAAAATCTCAAAATCTCATACGAACGAATTACCAAGAAATTTTTTCCACATTTTCACTCCGAGCATCTCGTTCCGGCTATATGGCGAAAAATTACCATTAAGAAAGAGATATTGCTATTTTTCCAAAGGTCACGAGCGAGTAGGAAGAAAATATGGGCAATTGAATGTTGAAACAAACAATTTTTCAAGGGCATCCTATTTTTTAACGCCAATCTTTTTTTTCAATAGAGTGAAAAATTGTTCATCAATAACTAGAAACACCATTTGCTCTCGTCAAGCTTTATCCGATTCGTTAATGCTGATAGAATTGCAAATACTCATAAAATTGTAACAGAACAAAGGGCTTGAAAAAAAAAAAACAAGTTGAAGAACGATTTGAATGAAATAACGAACGATACTTTGCCTACTAAATCGATTTATTTCTTGGTAATTCGATTACTTTCGTCAACAAATTGCGAAATTTTGTTTATCAGGTTTTGGCGAATACGTCGATGGCAATAGAATGTCAAACACTTTATCAAACTGTACCGGGATCCGATAGAGAACAAATCTCGTTTCAAATAATCAGCACACTATGCCCGAACGTCAGCGCACATGGTTTTTGTTAGTTGAACCTCATTAAATCGATTTGTGCATTAATAATCCAATTCGTTTCGTCAATAGTGACATACAAACTTCCTTTACTAAATTTTCTGAAATCCATGCCGATGTCAATAGCAAATATTTTATCAAACTTTGATAATTTAATTATTTTTATTCACAAATAAATATCAAATTTGTTATGTACACTTTGCCAAATAGTTAAATGCCAGTAAAAAATCCAAATACTTTATCAAATAAACAGAACGAACCACTTTCATGAAAAAAAAAACTATTCCACAGAGCACCCTCCTAGATATTATCAAAAGTACGCCCGTCTGACCAATGCGGGACGTTACTACTTGCATCCCAAACAAACTTTCCACATTGAGTATCTCCATCAAAAATTCAATGAACTGTGGGCCCACGCTTTTTTCTCATGAAATATAATAATGAGATAACAGGGAGAAATATAATTGTCATGAATTGCCGGACACATTTTAAACAGACATATCTCAAGGGGAAAAAAGTCGTGCGGTGTCCGGCCATGCAGGGGGATACGAGAGTTTGTATATCATGCAGATTTTATCCGCGAGTATAATTGTGCTCGTGCAGCGTGCCAGAACAGAGCGAGACGACTTTCTCATCGTGACATACCCAAGAGGGAAAAGCCTCCCCTTCCCTAGTAACTGCCCCACGTCCCAGAAGCCAGTTGTGCAGATGGAGGAAAGCTTTTAGCTTGCACGTGTACATACTAACGATACTCGGCCGGCATGCTGATTCGGCTTTAACGAGTGTATTCAGGATAACGTTTGCATTTCATCCGATTAATGAAATTTCAACCCTCGACGAAAAACCGTTCCCGTAAAATCGGACTGTTTAAGGATGAAATTCCTCACACCCCTCCTCGAAGCTTTTAAACTACCAATGGACAATAATATTACGCTGGCCGAGGGTAATCGCTTTCCCACACAAATAACAAAAATTCCATATTCCATCTGTAGCGAAGGCCCCTCAGTCTCGATGCAGCGGACGAAGCTTGCAATAATTTAAATGAGAAAATTTTTATACGTTCGTTTCGATGGTAATGAGAAATTGAGATAGCTCGTACTTTGATATAACCTCTACGTGCTTGAATAACAGTGACGGGCCCTTTGAAATACATTGAAATAACCGCTTTGACCCAAAGTAAATAAATTAAAAAAAAAAAATGAAACTCTGCAAAAAAAGGGTACACGGATGTCGGGTTGAGACATTTTTTTAACCACATATGTCATATTCCCTTCGTTACATCGTAGTGACCAAAAAAGAAATAAACCTGAATGGCACGTTTCCTTTTGAGCAGTCAGGCCACGGATTCGTCGAGAAGTAGGTCGGTGGTTTTGGTTTCGCGTGGTGAGGCAAAGAGAAAAAAAAAAAATTTCACCGAATCGTGCTAATGACAAAGCTCGTTTATTATTGTTACAGCACGAATTCTCTGCTTCGTCACACGGTAAATAAACGCCATGCCCGGATGTAATGAATCTTCTCTTTGTTAACGGATATTGGTTCTGTTCCAACCCTCCAGCACACACAACGACAAATCTTGCGCTATCGCTCATTTGTTAAAACAGCTCGAATATTGTTATATATATATATATATATATATATGATACATATGACGCTCACATAGCACATGACTTGTACATATTTACGTACATGATTGCATAAAAATACATACGCAAAATAACAAAGACAGAATTATTCAAATAAACAAACAGTTATATATATATATATATATATATATATATATATATATATATATATATATGGAAAAGCTTTAGAAAAGCTCTGATATTCTCTGACATTCTCTGAGATTTTTAGATTTTTCGCCTAAGATTGTCTCACTTACAGACTTTTTGGGTAAATAAAAAAAAAAACTGTGCATTTCAATTTTTTTTCCAATTCATTTTCATATGTAAAGTAAAATTGTCACGATGAGTTGAAGTGATTAATTTTTTGAAAATCTCTAACAAAGAGGCCCCGTTGTTCATTCTCTGGTGACTTCAGCCTGGTATTATCCATGCAGGAAACTGTGGCAGCCAAAAAATGTACGTGTTTTAGGTGTAGACTGTGCTATAAGCTTTGTGTGTACGCGATATACGTAACCACTGCACTGTAATCATACGTGGTTGGGTGGGGGGTGGGGGAGGGAGTGAGGGAGGAGGGCAGGGGGTCGGAGGGCGCCCACGATCGTTATCGCCGTGCCGGGAAGCTTGGGAACGGGGCCTCTTCAATTTTACCTCCACACAGCTGCAAGTCGACGTGCGATGTTGAGCACGCGAAAACGCTGGCTACAATATGAAACGCGACCCGGGCAAAATGATAGCGTCCATGTGTGCATGTCTATGTGTGGGTGTGTGTGTGTGTGTAGATTTATATATGTAAGTATGGACTAGTACACGTAAATGGATCACGGAAATATCGCCTCAGCACTCTCGCGCGCTCGAGGTTTTGCGATCAATCAGGATAATGCATGGATTGCCGAAGAGACGAGGATATATGGCCTCTGCGTTATGTTATATATACATTTATACAGGCTAAAGTCTTGAGAAACAATTGAATTTTTTTTCAACTCTCTTTCTCGTGCGTGCATCTAGTAATTACTCTGCTCGAGTCAAATTTTTCTTTTGATTAATTTACTCGTTATTTAGTTTCAATACATTCGTCTTAAAAACATCATAATTTAAATATATGTGATCGATACGATATAGATTGAATCATTTCACGAAATTCGTTATATCTCTCGAACAGGAAAAGACTTAAGGATTTTTTCACATTTTCTTTATGTGTTATAAAAAAAGGTTATAATTTATTTTGCGCTATTCATTATTTAAATTGTCTTCCTCTTTCTATAATTAATTAGTCCTCTCCCTCACCTCTTGAATTATTCATCTATAGATCGTTGATGTATACCGAGAGAAAAGGCGACAACATCTCGATGTCAAGTAATAACATCATACAAGTATATCTATATACATAGACAACAGGCGTTGATCTTCGTCGATTTTATCTGTTGTTCGGGAAAACCTATTTTCCCAGCGACAGTTTTTATCAGGTTTCGTTTCACATTTTCCCGATCGCTTTTACGTCCGGTTCATACGTTATGGTACTTCTCCATGTCACATATATATTTATTTAGACATATCTGGATCGGTGACATGCACCACAAGCTCAAAAAAAGAGTACGTGTATACCTATATATCGTGTGGTACTCATCACGCAACACCGAAACGTTATTGACAGACGTGAACTCAGCCCTCCTCCACCCCCAACTACTTCACTTCTTCCTTTCCCTTTACGGCGAACCAACAGCGATGCGAGTGCCAGCATTCACAGGCTACATACACCCGATATTCAAAAGTTCGATCATCGATATATCGCCTCATATGTACAGTAAAACGCATTGGCTGTATCATATACGATCGTCCTTTTTCTATATATATATACATCTTTCGATACATTCTGAGCCCTCTTTTTGCCATTCCCTTTGTAGTTTTCGTCCGAAGCGTGTCGAGTATGTTTCTCGAACGATCTGTCTCTGCTCGTATTTGAAAAAATGTTAGAAAAGTGATGGAAATACAGAAAAATATCGAAGAGATGAGCTTGGAGTTTATACGAATGATTGAAATAATAAAAAAAACAGAGAAAGAGGTGAAAAAAAACAGTGGAGGAGGGGATGAGAAGAAAATAATCTCACAAATGGGAAAATGTTTAACAAGAATTCTAAAATTTTTTCACAGCTTTTCACCTCGTCAATAAAATCTGTTACTGAAGGGTCCTCTCTCAACGAGAATATTCCCCACATTTAAAAATAATTTTACGCACTATTATCTACAGATATTTCCTGGGAAAGATCGAGCCAATAGAAAAATAGGAAGAAAAAACTAGATATAAACATTGCCTTCGATTATCGCTGCAATGGCCACAGAGCTTGAAACGGGGGTGAACTGAAGAGAAACGATGGGAACGAGAGGCTCGTATGGATCCGTTTTATATCATGAGTGAGAGAGGGTTGACTGAGTGTCTATGAAGAGTTTAGCCAGTATATTGTGAACGATTCACCAGTGAGCTCTTGCTAAAAGGAGATGAGAAGGAGGGGTTGGAGGGACAGGATGTGGAGTATGGATGTAGAATAAGCGAAGGGTGCAAAATATAGACGAGTGGCTGTCCAGTCGGAAACGGACCTCGTCCAGTTTGACGAACCGTTTCGAGCATGTGTATGAACTATAAGTGGAAATGGTGAATGCTTCGTTGCATCTGGCTATTATATCCTCGAGTATTCTCGTTCATCGATAAAAATTTAATTACAAAAAAAAAAAAAAATTAGACGATCCATTAATTATGAGATCTCTCACCTCGTTGACTGAATAAAAAAGATTTCCGAATAAATAGAATTATGAAGTTTTATTGAATTTATTGAGATATAATGATTACCGTGTTGTATCGTACATGTTAACATGATCTGTGAGGCTGAAATGAGACTCAAAAAAAATTGAGTAAAAATCAAAATCTATGTATTGAATTTTTAACTCGAAAATAGTGTGAAATGTATCAAAGACAGTTTTAATCGACTGAATTCCGTGATGACGTTCTTTATTGTGTAATCGTGTACATATGTGTCACAAATACTAACGAGACTATAATCGATCGTTGTGAAATTCTATTTGGCCTCTCAGATTTTGAGAATTATAATTTTAAACCTATAAATTAATGGAAATTAAACTACTTACACCATAAAACTCTACTTTTGTACATATTTTTGAACAACTCTTCGCTTTTTTCAAATGAACTGTATTTTTTTTATTTATACCAAAATAAATAAATTGTTAACTTTTTTTTAATATTCACAAATTTATTGGCACAGCAAAAATGACAAATAACGAAATGAGATAATAAAAAATTATAAATGGAAAAATAAAATACAAATATTGGAATGTGTCATATCAATTACTATGTAATAATTATAATAATGTAGTTTATGGATAATGTATAAATTTTGTTAAGGTCATTGCAGCGAACTTTTGCTCTGGGAATTTCGTATATTAAGAGAATTTGGGCCAAGAGCTTGAATAAGTGGCCACTCTGAATAATAAGCAGTTCAAGAATTGTAAGTAAAATGAGAGAGGAAGTGTAGAAAGGACCGTAAGTTCCAACTACTCTGTGTCTATATAAGTAAAACCATCGCTGATGAAAGGAACAAGAGGAGAGACAATAAGTGAGAAAGATAGAGGGCAAAGAAGAAAGAGGGTTACTTCGTGGATGAACGAGCAGCCGAGTTCAACAGGAGGAGAGAAGAAGATTGAACTTAACTGGGGTCAAATTGACTCTAGTAGGGAGTCCCTGCATTCAATATGGCGACTTCCTAATAGAGTCAGGCTGACTCCTTTTAAGACGTTCACCATGATCTTGGCACCGCTACTTGCATCTTATTTAAGAAAAGAAAAAATTAGAAAATATAAAAAATATAAAAATGCTGCGATCATCAAGTTTTGTGTTGCTGCTGTATAATTAATAATTACAAAGATTCGTAGCGTTTTTATAGCCATAAGCAATGTATAAAATATATATAGATTTAGTATTCAGTGATACAATGAAAATATTATTATTATCTTTATAACAAAGTGCTCTGTTAATGTGTATCTTTAACTTGATCAAATGTGATACGAATCCAGTCGAGGTGCTCCGGAGAGTTCATACAATAAGTGACAAAATTAGTCCCTTTTTTAAAAAGGATTAAATTTTTTTAAAGGGACTCTTAAGGGATCGAGTAAAATCGGACTGAGAAAATAAGGCGAGAGATTGAATAGACGAGAGAAATACAAAATAAGGGTAAACGAGAAGGGGTGAGTTTATCATAGACCAGAAATTTACGATCGTCTGAAACTAGAATTTACTTTTTTTACGAAGAGAAGGTACGGGGAAAAGGATAAGGGAATTTCCATTGGAGGGACAATTTTTTTTTAATTTCAAAGATTTTGGGAAATTTTAAAACAAAAATGTATTTAAATCGCGAATAAATCGTGGAAAAGGAAAAAGGATAATTCGAGAGGATAGTCGGATTTTCGATCAATTCAGATCACCCACCACATAATTTCTAATTCAATATGACAATATGGGGCATGACAATAATGATAGTCAGGTCAAGGATGACAAATAAAATTGACGTACCATTTCAAATGAACTCAATTTTTTATATAATTTTTTTTAACATTCATAAACTACGAATAGCCGTTCCATAGCTGCAGCTTCACACAGATTGAATTTATTTTCATCGTCTGCAACAATTTTCACACATCACTATCGCATGTCCTTCTGAAGAAAGCTCAACAGCTCTTGTTCAGAATTTTTTTTCATCGTATCGTATTCACGAGATATAATTATTCACTTAAAATGACACATGCTGCATGTTCAACGTTTTTTTAATTGGTATTGAGTCCGCGTCTCGTTCCTTCATACACAAACACACAAAAATGAATAAGCCAGTACGATCGCTAATTGCGGGAGCGATTTTACAATTTTAATATTTCTAAAGGAATAAAAATATATGCATATGGAGATGCATATAGAAAAGATCACGTACATAATATATATATACCCTACTATATATTCCTGTATGCAGCATATAATGATAAATGTCTAAATGTTCATATATTACATCAACGTACACGTTGTGTGTATTTATGTTTATATATACATATATATATATATAAAATACATATATATGTATAACACGAGCATATATATATTGTCGTTGAGGACAAGTGTGCAACCACACGCTGTTTCTGCTGACTGCATTCCGCAATGCAGTGGCAGTACATAGGCGTGTGTGCCAATGTGTGCATAAGCTCGGTCTCACACCACGGGTGGAGGGAGGGGAGAGGGCATAAGGAGTAAAAACCTCCCCAGCCAGGCACCAGCTCACATCTCGTTAAATCGAATTAGGCCAATTAGATTAAGCCTTTAATTTAATATGATGAATATATATATATATATATATATATATATATATATATATACATATATATATATATATATATATACATGTGCTGCTCCTCTCACCTCGTAAGAATGTGAGTGTGCCCGCGGGGCGAGACTCGGGGATGTGGATGAGCACATTCGAATACAAAAAGAAAAGGGAGAGAAACAAAAATCAGAGCCCGCACATGCCATACGTGAAAGCTGCAACAGTGGAAAAGTCAAAAGAAACAAAACGTACGGAAAAAATGTGTGTCGAAGCAACGGAAAATTGCTATACATGCACACATATATATATGTATAAAAATCTTTTACAGTTTTCATGCTGGAAAAAATTGCACTATATACACATAACATTTGGGTTGAGCTGTACACCGAAAAAATATTATCGTAATAATCTCGTACCAATGGCGAATATGAGAGTGGAAAGAGAAATGAAAATAAAAGTTTGTATAAGGATCAAGATACGGAAAAAAAAAAAAAAAAAACAAATCGTGGGTGCCTGCTATATGCAGTCATGGAATGCTCGTCCGCATTCCATGTTTTCGTTTATACTCGAATCTCGTTGAAAGTATTCGCTGACGTTACGATGCACATATTGGCTCTTTATTATATATATATATATATGTACAGAGTCTATAAGGTTAGCGAGGAACCAGCGTTTGTAACCCGAGAAACGTAGCAGGCAAACGTTACATATTCTCCATGTACCATAACGGTTATCCATATATATATATGCGCATGTGTTCGTGTGTAAAAACACGCATCAGTACAAAATTGGTGCACATGATATCGTGTCTCGAATTTCGATCCGTTTCACGATATCGAGGGAAACGTGAAATACGCATTTACGAACGCGAGAACGAATATTTTCGTATTTTCTCGAATCAGCAGAAATATATACTGTGATTTTTCGTATTCTGTAGAGCTCATCCAGTTGTTGCACAATAGAAAGAAATATAAAAAAATATATTCACCATTTCATTTTAATAATCATTTTTAGCTCTGACTCTTTTTTCTGAAACAAAAAAATTCGTTGATATTTCAGATATTAACTGTAAAATTACGTGTGGTATGGAGAATTCAGAAAATAATTTCATCACGACAAGAGATTCGAGCTTTTTTAAGGACGATAATTGACTTTTATCCTTCAGCTTCAACCCCTCCTGTCACTTTTTGTTTTTCTCTCTCTCTCCTTCTCGCGCACACACACACACACACACACTCATTCTCTCGTGCCATCGCAAATCCCTCTTTTCAATTCGCCAATTTCACGTGGAATGCTCCGCGGAAGCGATGGAATTTCGTTATGGGCCGCACGCACCGCGATTCAAAGTGCTATTGATCAGAGACGAATGCATTGCACTTCCCATTTCAAAGAGAGAGAGAGAGAGAGAGAGAGTGAAAGAGAGAGAGAGAGAGAGAGAGAGAGAGAGAGAGAGAGAGAGGAAGAGAGAGAGAGAGAGAGAGACAGACAGACAGACAGACAGACAGACAGACAGACAGACAGACAGACAGACAGACAGACAGAGATAGAGAGGCAGAGACAGAGAAAGAGAGATAGAGAGGGAGAGAGAGAGGCAGAGACAGAGAAAGAGAGATAGAGAGAGGGAGAGAGAGAAGGGAGGTATCATTTGCACGATATATATTGCTTGTACGTACAACTATATATATCTACGACGTATAGATATGTAGATCTTCCCTTTGATCGATTACAATAGCTTTTTGGTATTCATACCTTTCATCAGAGATCCTGGTTAGTCCACACACGCCTTCCGATATTCTATATGTCACACCTACAGGCGTATATTTTATTTTTCAATTACATTTTCATTGCAATTTCATTTTTTTTCGCACAATTAATTAACTTTTTTTCTGTAAAATTTTTTCTCTTCCTCCCCACTACAGATTTATCGTGATACATTTATTCTTCGCCTTGTTTTGTGAAAATTTATTTAAAATAACACAAGAAATCGTATTTTTATTTATTTTTCTTTGTATATTTGCCTGAAGTCGAGATGAACTTCTCGCGATACAAGTTAAGGACCTCTGGATGCTGAGAAATTTGCAACCCTCTAACGATAACTGTCAAATAATCCAATTCATGGAATATAATTATCGAGTCTTTTGAATGAAAAAAAAAATACTTTTCATTATGACGTAGCTCTTCAATGCCTAAATTTACATTGATGGTTACTGCGGAAAAAAGAGTATACATGAATCTAACGCCAGATATACATGGTCTAACGTCAGAATATAAGCATATTGCTTGTACCCACTCGATACGTAAATTTAATTCGATACTATCGATATAGAAAGAAAATTCACTTGTAGCTGTGGTAGTTAATGATTTTCAATTTTGACACCTAATTACTATTAATTAAATGACCCATTATTTCTCATCATTTTTTTATTAAATCATAACCACATGGATAAATTAATTAAAATATTCAATGAACTGAGACTTATTAATTAGCAATTTAAAGACGACGATTTTGCAGAGCTTCAGTCGAAAAACAATAAAGCATAATTTATTTGGTAATCAAACATATGACGTTGCACAAATGAAGAAGAATTTTTCGTGCATAACTGACGGATATCGACGATAAATTTTAAGCTTCATTGTAATATTCATGATCTTCGGTGTAAAAAGATGAATACATATAATGTGGTTCCTGGGGTTGTGAATATTTGCATATATAGAGTCGTCCGATACGATTTTGAGGAGTATTAATTAACGTCAGGCCCACAGCATCATGTTTGACGTACCATGAACTACGACCTCATTTATGTCCCGCACTATCTGTCTCCTTGACGCAAAGCCCGACCGATGCACGTGCGCCAACTCTCCCTCGTAGGTTCTCTCACGTCGAGCTCAAATATCACACATATACACTGTCATCCTCGCACATTTATTTATACGTAACGTATACCTCGCTAGTAAATGTGTGCAGTACGTTTATGATCATTGTATACCCAATTATACGATATATAAATTTATACAGGATGATTCAGAATATAAATTAACCAAACGCTATTGCAATTAGTGTTAACAATCAAAGCTTTAAAATCTTATGAAACGTTTGCATTAAAAAATAATAATAATAATCCTTTCATTATAATAAGATAAAGTTGGAGTAATTGGAGACAATATTTTTTAAACAATATAAAGCAGAGAAATCTGTCAAAGTTATTCTGAACCATCTAATATACTGTATAGCTGTATATATGCATTTGTCCTGATTTTTGCAAGCGCATACCCTGCAGAAATGTGCTGGTTATGCATAGTGTTCAAGTGATGATGGTTCTTTATACCCTCTGTGTGTATTTATATATATATATATATATATATATATATATGTATATCCTATTACGTCCTTCATCTGACATTGAAGCCTCACCCTTCATTTCGTGTATCAGATAATATACTGATACATACAAGTATACATATCGATGGCTTAAGGGCATAGAAGCTGTGTATAAGCATAGCAGATACACCCTTTTGGATTTACACCATCGATATACACATAGCACGTCGATGCATCTCTCATTGTACGTCTATCCATAAATGTACTGCAATGGCACTTCTAACCTCGTCAGCTCTTCCTTCTCCTCTCTGGATGGAATGGATATTCGCCAGAGTTTCTCTATATGTGTATTTAGTGCTTTTGATGGCCAATGATGCGTGAACCATCATCTATATTCTCACCATAACTGCTCGTAGCCTCGATAGATAAGCTCACCGGGGCCACTGCCCTTGCTAATAAAGCTCATTGTCCTTATCGACGAGTAGGATTAACTCGGCTGTATTATGTTTCCACTTATATATGTAATGACTCTTTGCATTAAAGCATTGATGCTTGACTTTTTTTCACATCGGTCTCGATGGTTTTTTGTTTGTTTTTATTCGATGTATTTTTTAAATCCCATGAAAATTATTCGTTTTTAGTACCTTCCAGCACCTTCCTTAAAGGGATATTATTTTATTGTTAGTCAAAATTGCTTACTTCAGGGTTAGTCAAATGGAATATTTTTTATATTGTATAAATGTAATTGCATAAATTTCACTGAAAATCATTGACTGAAATTATTTTTATTCATTAACTTTGGAAATCATAATAAGTCTAAAATATATTTTAATTAAAAACTCCATCACCCAAATAATATTGTTGGGGAATAATGCATAGTAATGATTTTCTCATTCTTCCATGAACTTGCCCATTTCTCTCACAAAGTTTCTCCTTTTTTACTTTTTTAACTCCCTGGGAATTCGAAAATACTGATAATACTTTATTATATGTGGCAAACTAAAGGTTACAGTGCTCCAGGACTCTTTGGAAATCCCAGACGATGTCCAACCATACAAAAACCTGAAAAGTTACAACCGCTTAACAAAAAAAAATGTTACACGCCTAAATTTTAGATCGGACTGAACGATAACGAGATTGCCCAACTTCATGGGCGCAGTTTGCAAAATTGATGATAACGACTTAACGCTTATCCCGGATACCATTTACGCGCCACATAATATTCGCATAAACATCAAGATGTAGGGTGAACCGAGTGACAAGGGTCATATATTATCGTAGATCGTAGAGGGCCATGGATTCGTAAAAGGAATACGTGATTTCTTCTCGAGGATGTGTGCTCGAGTATATATATATATACGACAGATGATATTTCTTGCAAGCTCATATATATACATATATGTATATATGTACAAACACATTTAAGACTTTATAGCTAGCAGGACTTTTCAGATACACACACACACACACACACACACATATATATATCATATTATAAAACGCTATAACTTTGATCCTGAAGATTCGAACTTGACGATAAAAATATATATCAAAAGTGATACGAGTACAAGTAGCAACACAGACCTCTCTTTCCGATATCGCCTCGTCGCCATTACACCGAAAATATTCGAGAAGAGTCTTGCAGCTATCTCTATTTTCGATCAAACGGACGTGAGCTTACTACTAAATATATATAAGCATAGAAATAGTCGGCACTTTATGCTGAACGAATTACAGACATAAATAATATTAACAGCACGATCCGGATTTGTTTGCAAGTTTTAGCCAACCAACGAGTTTTCAGAATTTGTTACATGACGATGAAAATTGGGCTTTCCTGTAAATGATGAACGAGGGATAAAGTTTGGGCAATTTCATGTGAATAACGAAAATCTCGATTTTGTCAAATTTATGATGGTAAACATGGAGAGCATTATAAATATATTGATGCGCTTGAATAATTGACATCACTTTAATATACGTCGGTGAAACGTGTCGTTGATCTACCAAACGATATTAGGATTCATCGTGTGTGTAATCATAAAAAATGGGTACTCACGATTAATTCGAAAAAACATTATTCATCAATAAACAATATGCATTTTCCACTAATCACCTAAATTTATTCGAATAACGTTCTTCATGTTTTATGTACTGTTGAAAAATGACTGCTTACTGTTATTCGAATGAATCGAATGAATTTAGTGAACAATTTAGAACAAATTAATGAAATATAAAAATAATCAAAACTGCTGTCATAGTTGAGAATATTTGTAATAAGCCGAATAATATTTATCGATAAAATCCTTCTCAGTTAGACAAAATTCTTATCGATGAATAATTAAATAACACGATATATTATTATACACTAATTCTATAATTAATTAAACAACACCAGTGAAGACCGAACATTATCATTTCAACAAAATACAACATTAGAGAATTTAATAATTTCAAATTGTTGTAAATCCATTCGACCATTTATTAATGACAATTTTTTCATTTAATGCGTTTTGCAGTACAATATAAAGAAACGGGAAGAGGTGCAGGAGATGATGCCACAGGAGGAGCCAAATCCCTTGATGCGCAAGAAGAAGACACCCGAAGAGCTTGCGGCTGAGGCCGAGGCTGAGGACGAGGATGAATTTACCAGTGAGTACAATTCCATATAATCTCGTATTCCTAATATATAATAGAGATTCGAACAAACTGAAGAGAAATCTTCCCCGATCCTAAAATCACCAATAACGTTGAATTTATGCTCGATCAAATTTCCTATTGTAGATAGAAATTGAGGAACAATTTGAAGTGAGAAGCATTATATCGTAATTTGTTCATTCCAGTATTAAAATTAATCTGGGATATTGAAGATTCAGCTAAATCTCTCTCACAACTGAATACACCCATGCATATATATATATGTATATATATATATGTATATAACGTACCTCAATACCCTCGTGCCCTGCTGAAACATCCTTGATAACTTCGAGCAGAGTTATCGAAGATTTAGTCAAAGTCTCGGATTACCCAAACTGTTATAGTATACGAAATTACGATGAATATTTTGACGATTTCAAGAAACATATATATATATATATATATATATATATATATATATATATATATTTGATTGAATTTCAAATAAGGAGTCTCTGGAACCATCTCGATACCGTAGTTCGCTCTACATATCCACGTACGAGCGTGTCAATGAACTTATGCTAAGTAGCTCGAGTTTCCTCTGGTGCTCGATGGCTCTCCCAATATATATCTATATATGTTAACTATATTCCGAATTCGTGAAGAATCGTACGATTCGCGTAGAGTTGCAGTAACGCGATTTGGCATATATAACGTTTCCTTTACCGAGCGAATTCGTGGCATAACTTTGACCTCTTATCAATATATAGCCGGGTTGAAAGTTGAAGGAGTAGAGAAGGGAGGAGGTAGAGCATAAGTTCTTGCAAAGCCTTCGAAGATTCAAGCCTCTCCCTCCCTTTCAAAAGTATATAAGAATACTATCGATAATTCACGAGCTTTGATGGACGATCAATCGAATCGGAATACATTTTCCATGGCTATAAATTCACTCTTGGCCAATGTGCGAGAAACTAGCGCGAATTCACGTAAATTCTGAGGGTGTCTGTATTATGGCATAGAATTCTCTATCTGGATATATATATATAGTTATATATGGCAACTGCATAATATCGCGTGTCTGGGTTGGTAGAATCGAATCAACGAGCGTGAATTCGGCACGTTCGATAGCTCGGACTCGGCGTCGCGGTTTAACGAATATATATCGCTCGTTCATATACGGATTCGCAATGAGAGCTAGAGAGAGAGAATGATGCAAGGGATGAAAAGCATGATAAAGCTCTCTCTCTCTCTCTCTCTCTCTCTCTCTCTCTCTCTCTCTCTCTCTCTCTCTCTCTCTCTCTCTCTCTCTCTCTCTCCTCTCTCTCCCCCCCCCCCACTCTCTCTCTCTCTCTCTCTCTCTCCCCTCCCTCTCTCTCTCTCTCTCTCTCTCTCTCTCTCTCTCTCTCTCTCTCTCTCTCTCTCTCTCTCTCTCTTTCTCCCTGCCTCGCTCTCTCTCTCTCTCTCTCTCTCTCTCTCTCTCTCTCTCTCTCTCTTTCTCCCTGCCTCTCGGTCTATGAGCACGAGGCGAAGGAAAACGAAGAGAGAAAATTTGCCACGGCGTCAGTACGCTGCAGCAGTGGCGCTCCAATCGATAATTGTTTAACGAGCCGGGGTAGAAATCAAACAGAGCAACTACCGCGTCGCCTAAGCAAATCGAACGAGTGTCGACAAACGTGTGTGTGTGTGTGTCCCCGGTGTGTCCGGATACCGATAATTCGTTACGATAGCCACGTCAAAATTTGAAAACAAAATGGTCGTAATATGCCCGGATGATGAACTTGACGTTAC
Organism: Dyspetes luteomarginatus; assembly: GCA_963669185.1. Lineage (NCBI taxonomy): Eukaryota > Metazoa > Arthropoda > Insecta > Hymenoptera > Ichneumonidae > Dyspetes > Dyspetes luteomarginatus. The sequence continues at coordinate 23,881,538 of OY769905.1, forward strand.
AAATACGCGACATGATCCTAATTTTGCCAAATGCGAATATAATACTTTCCATTAATCTTCATTTTGTACGGTTCTCTTACCTCGTTGATTGTAAAGAATCAAAAATATTTTTTAGCCAGTCCGCCATTTTCTTCGGAGACCCTCAGCAAAATGAAGGCTATGTTTGTCAGGGGGATGGTTTACCATTGATGACCTTGATAATGCATTTATTGTTTTAACAATTAATGATGAAACATTGTTTCACTATTTATTGTCTTTAATAAAACAGCCGGTTCATCTTGCTAAGATTTTTTCTTCCACCACCTGTACAAATTTTTTATAGTTTGCCGCCATTTTGATGAGCCATAAATTCATTTAATTGCATCAATCGTATCAAACAAATGGAAAAAATTCACATGAAACGTGCCTGAAGCACAATTGGCATTTGATGACTATGACGACATACATCGTCTCTTCAATTTTTTCTTCTTTTTCGTCTGTTGCAGAATTGAAAAATTCATTGGAAACGCAAGTAAACGAGATCAAGACGCAGATCGAGAACAGATGCAGCCTGCAATGAGTCAGCCAAATCGATTGGTCGAGGTCGATGATATTGTGGCATGTCATCGTGAACGTCCGTGTAACCCGATCCCTACGACCAGCAGAGCCAGAAAAGCCCGAGATTTACCTTACGATGAGAATTGAGAGAAAAAAGTCCAAGAGAAGAGCCGGACAGAGCGAAAAAAATTCTCAATGGAATAGAAATGTGACAAGTGGAAAAACAACGGGAAGAAGACGCGGAAGAAGAAGAAAAAGAGATAATACACGAGAAGCTGTAAACCTTATACGAGAGTTCGTTTCATCGAAAAAAGACCGGCGAGGAAAAGTTGTGCCAGACGATAATTCATGGTGAATATAAATTTTTTTTTTTTAAGAAATGAAAAAAAAAAAGAGTCTTCGTCGTTCAATCGTCGAGTCCGAGCATGGTCCGACGTCATCATGACCACGTAAAGATTTATACACATCACATGTATGTATATATATATATATACCTATATATATATATATATCCGATATATGACAAAAAATACATCGACATTGGGCATACACAGAAAAAAATCGGTTGATCATTGAAATCGTTCGAGATATCTATCCTGACGATTTTTACGAGAAAATTACAATTTACTACAATTCACCTATTCGACATCGTTCGCTCACGTTCGCACATGGTACGAACGATGATCATTAAGAATTCATGAAACATTTTTCTCCGGAAAAGAGTCTTTGACACGAACGTCCCTGAATTCGAAATTCGACACAGTGAGGAAAAAAAAGAGAGAAGCATTTTTCCCAACCAATTGCTGAGATACGCGAGAAAACTCGCGTGAGCCGAAAATGCGAGAGGATTTCTATACTGAATGCGCTGGAACGATGCGTCGTGGAAAAAAAATAAACATTCTATATTTCTGCGAGTAGGGCTGAATGAAAGCTTCGAATTCCCACGAGATAAACGCCAACGTACGACGAAAATTGATGTTACTCGTTGTGGCAGACGAGGCTGTGTAAGCTTTCAGACAAAAAGCCTCGAATAAGAAGAAGAAAAGTGAAAGAAAAATTCGTAAATAGACAAAAAGTTTATTGCGATCCATTCGCATTTTTTTTTCTTTTCTTTCTCATCTCTCTACACTGTTGGAAAAATTATTTCGAGCTGCGTTCATTATTGCTTCGTTCCGCCATTTTTTCAATTATCAATTGAGCCTCGAAAAATTGTTAAAAAAAGAGAAAAAAAAGGATACCTGAAAAAAAAAGCAAAATGGAAGATTGTCTTTGTTTTTCGTCATTCTCTAAATTCCCTGGGAATTCTTTTCAGTCTCTCACGTCCTCTTGGTCTGAGTCTTCACATTTTTCAATGTTTCGAGACTCGTTTTCAATAGCGAGGAGCTTGAAAAATTATCGTCGTCGTCGTCGTCGTCGTCGTCCTCGAAAGAAAAGGATTGTAAGCTTTTCCAGGAAAATTGGAGTACATCGAAGAAATACCAGAGGAGTGAGTGAGAGAAAGAGTGAGAGAGAGAGAGAGTCGTCAATAAATCAATGACGAGGCGACAGTGGGTGGGAAGAATGAGAAACAAGATGGTGGAAATGAAGAGGAAAGAGTCAAAAAGTGTCCCACAGGACTCTTTTCCAAATTACTGGCTCCAATCACCCAAGGTAGCACGAGAAGAACATGGCATAGCAAAGAAACGAGTTTTAGTACCCCTCATTGATACGAAGAAAAAAACAGAGAGAGAGAGAGAGAGAGAGGCAGCCATTGTTGATTTTCTTGATGAAACTTTCTGCGGTATTTTCTTATCTACTTTGACTCGTCTCGATCTTTCATCCAGTCAGACTTGGCAAATCTTTGTACTTGTTATGAGGGATCGAAGATACGACGATGATTCAAAATAGCTCATTGGGACTCATGAGACGAAACATTCGAAATGTGATAATATTGATTCTCTTGTAGAAAAAAACACATCGATTTCTCAACAACAATCGATTCGATACTTTGACTCGTCTCGATCTTTCATCCAGTCAGGCTTGGCGAATCTTTATACTTATTATGAGGGATCGAAGATACGACGATGATTCAAAATAGCTCATTGGGACTCATGAGACGAAACATTCGAAATGTTGATTCTCTTGTAGAAAAAAAACATCGATTTCTCAACAACAATCGATTCGATACTTTGACTCGTCTCGATCTTTCATCCAGTCAGACTTGGCAAATCTTTATACTTATTATGAGGGATCGAAGATACGACGATGATTCAAAATAGCTCATTGGGACTCATGAGACGAAACATTCGAAATGTGATAATATTGATTCTCTTGTAGAAAAAAACACATCGATTTCTCAACAACAATCGATTCGATACTTTGACTCGTCTCGATCTTTCATCCAGTCAGACTTGGCAAATCTTTATACTTATTATGAGGGATCGAAGATACGACGATGATTCAAAATAGCTCATTGGGACTCATGAGACGAAACATTCGAAATGTTGATTCTCTTGTAGAAAAAAAACATCGATTTCTCAACAACAATCGATATATCGACGGTCATCTATCAATGACGATGATTCAAAATAGCTCATTGGGACTCATGAGACGAAACATTCGAAATATTGATTCTCTTGTAGAAAAAAAAACACCGATTTCTCAACAACAATCGATATATCGACGGTCATCTATCAATGAAGGGAACTCGAGACAAACGAAAATCTAGATCTCCACAAAAGATTACAAGCCCGTGAAGGACGAGCGAGAAGTTTTGTCGTTTCGATACGTGAGAATATTTCGAGAGACGAATCTGTCGTGTCGAAGCGAGGATTGACGAATGACTGACATGTCTAAGGTCTAAGACTGGCTCGTAGGATAAAAATGCATTAAAAAATGACCACGTGGATGGAAAACATATTCGTAGAAAAAAAAAAAAAAAAAAAGATCAACTACACACAGCTGAAAGAACAGAAAAAAAGTTTCCAGCTTATCTCGATGTAATATCTAGCACAGAAGATGAGAAAACGCGATATGAATATTAGACGAAAAGTGTATCGAGTTTTCCTCATAGGAGAGAAATAAGATAAGAAAGTTTGATCGTAAAGGTCAGACGCGAGGATGGAATAAAAATGAGGAAGAATATTCGTAAATGGACTGAATAAGGAGACAAAATAAACGTCAAGTGATAACTGGAGGGTCTATGGAAAATAGAATACTTAAAAAACAAAAACGAAGAAAGTAATAAAAGATTGATGAAATCGAATAGCGAGGAATATTGAATAAAAATGTGTATGCCCTTATTAAATGTGTATGCTCTTTCTCCAAAGGTCGAACTGACGTCGGATTATCCCGAGGCGATCGAGAGTAATTAAATTATAAATATACTTAAAATACAAAGAAGAGAGAAGAATAAAGACAGGAGAATTAATTCATCGATGATAATTCACGTGTCGAGGCGGACGACGAAGATTGATGTAAATTTTTTGAACGAAAAAGTATGGAAAATACAAAGAGAATGGCTCGAGAGGAAAAGGTGACTTGAGAGAGACTTAAAGAAGAAGAAGAAAAAACATGAAGACGAGATAGAGGAGAAAAATGTATAAGACGAGGAAGACGGAAGAAGATGAACGGAAAAGGAAGAAAATTAAAGACGAAGAGGAAGAATAGGATTAAGAAGACGACGATGAGAAAAATGAAGAAGTATTTAGTCCCTAAGTTTTTAGTGAATTAGCGAATAGCATGAGGAAGATGAGGGAGAAAACAAAAGAGGGAGAAGAAGAAGAAGAAGATGAAAAAAAAAAATCCTTTTATCGATAAATATCGGAGTTATGTAGTTGTTGAACCGTGCGACGGCTGTTTGAATAATAACGATTATATAGCGAGAAAAAAAAAAGCTAGTTGACACTTGTAGTTAGGTGATTTTTGTGCAATACGAGCCCGTAAAATGGACGTCTTGTGCATGCGCGCGTGTGCGATCGAATGAGCCCCTGACTGTTTCGACTCTCGTGGTTGGATAAAAAAAATATATATGTAGTGAGTCTGCAAGCGTTGTTAAGAACTGATTTAAAAAAAAAAACAAAAAAAAAAGGTGTGTGACTGATGTCATTAGTAGGATATGTGAGAATTCCGTGTGTGTATGCTCGAGTAAGTTAATTGAATACATGAATAAGTAGAGAATATGCACGTGCAGGTGAAGCTAAATCAGATAAAGAAAACATAGAATGGAAAGAACGCGATGAAAAATCCGAATGGTAAAAAAATGGTCTTTGCTTCGTTTAATCGCTTTTTGCTCAAAGCTCAAAAATCTTATCTCGTCGCAAAAGTGGACGATGAAATGAAAAATCGGTCATCAGTTTGGTCATCTCTGTAATCAAATTTTTAAATAATTGTCCATTTTTAATCGTAGAATTTTGATCGGAAAAATAAGCGAGACATGGAAGAGTGATGAAAATAGCGTCCTCGTTGATTTGTTGAGGAATGTCGAAGCATTTGTTAAAGTTATTATAGTTTGATGTTGAGTCCAAGACGAGCCAAGATTAAACATAACGCGAGACGATATCTTGGGGAATTCTTGTGAATCAACAATGTTATTCTGTTAGCTGAAGTTTGAGGCTTTGAAGGAATGGAGGTCATAAATTCATTGATTGCGAATTGATTAATTACTTAATTGAGTATTAATTGATTAATCGGTTAATAGATTATTAATTGATTAATCGGTTAGTGGATTATTAATTGATTAATCGGTTAATGGATTATTAATTGATTAATCGGTTAATGGATTATTAATTGATTAATCGGTTAATGAATTAACATCGACAGTGTTAAAATTTTAAATGCCAGCATGATAATATATCCAACAGCGCTGCGTCGAAAAATTGAACGACACGAGCAAAAGGCATAATCGAAGCATCGACTTTCTGCGGGTTAATGCATGCCTTATATATATATATATTTAAAAAAAAAAAGGAGGAAGAATTAAAAGAAAACATACATAAATAAATTTTTCCTTGAGAACGAAAAAAAATTCTTTCAAGTCTCGAAATGAACACGAAGAAGCCGAAATTCGATGGAATAAGAAAAGTAAAGATTGCAAGATGCGAGAATTTGACGATATCCTGCGAAACAAAAAAAAAATCTTGGCTTGAACATGGGAAAATGTTAAAAATATATTAATTTAAACAAACGATGAAGAGCGAGGGTAAGAGCGTTCAGAATAATAATTTATTGTGTGATGCGACGAATAATCGATAGTTCTTTTTTGCGTACATGTGTAGAGAAACGAGTATGACGTATGGAAAAAATAACGTATGTTGTAAAAAAAAAAAAGCGAAACAGTGAGAGAGAAAGAGAGAGAAAGAGATAAAGCGATAAGAAAGTGACAATGACGCGATAATGCTAATATGCGACGATTGATGATATAATTATGAAAAAGAAGAAGACGAAGAAAGAAAAAAACAAAAAGAACAATTTTCAAAACAAAAAAAAATCGTGTAAAGCCATTTTTGTATGGACGATGGAGAAACAAAGTGTATTTTTTTATTTTCAATCTCCTTCGCAATTCTCGATGAGGCTTTCCGGTGATATTCTTCGAATGAAAGAAAGCGATTCGGCGAAGATAATTCTTTACTCGAAATCCTGCGATACGATTCTATTCCTCTCTTGTCATCTTTATCCAAAAATTTCTTCACAATTTCTTTCCTCCTTACCAAACATTTTTCTCGACGAACAAACCAGAGAAGATGAATAATATTTTTAAAAAATTACCCCAAATGACCGAAAGGGTGCGTGAAAATTTCGGCGAAACGATCTCGAATCGGTGCTAAGGAGCAAAAAAAAAAGAACGTTCGCGAAATCGATAGATTGTTTTTTTTAATTTTTATTTTATACACGAACGGTGTCAAAGTGTCTGATTACCAAAGTTTGGCACTGTTATATCTGTTTGCGCTTTTGGTGTTGTTCAAATGTTGTTGAGATGTTATACCAGCCACGAAAAACTGTCACAAGTTCTTCTCTGTGGTGGGAAATGAAAAAAAAAAAAAAAAATAACGATCGTTGAGAGAGAGAGAGAAAAAATCTTTTGGTTTGAAGATTCCAAGGTGTACGAAAGAGCTTTTATTACTCTTCTCGCAATTTTTTTATTTTTTTATTTTTCATCGATATCTTATTATTATTATCCATTTTTACGTCATCAGATTTTTCGTCTTCTCTTCGTAGAAGAAACGTTGGCTCGTCGTTTCGTTGATAGAAGAGTGAAAAAAATATCGGACACTCGAGACCAAATGGACAGAGCTGGGACTTTCACGATTTTAATAATTTTTAAAATCCATTTGCCATGCTCTAAGCCAACATATTAAACATATTAAAAGGAAAAAAAAAACAATTAAAATTGTCAAGATTATGGATCTGTCGATGTCGTCTGGAATGGCCCATACATATTGCGTGTGCAATTTTTTTTACGAGGAACAAAAAAAAAAGGCAATGTGGACGAGTTTGCAAAGTCTCGATAGCTTCGTGGCACTTTCCAACTGAAGGAAGAAATAGCGTTGAGCGTTATATATCCAGAGCTATCGTAGTCTCGAAGCTGGAAAACTTTTTCCAACCAGCCTCAGTACGAGAACGAGAAGAGACAAAATCACCAAGCTTTTTCGACCGTCCGTTGCCTCGAGAGGACATGAAGCAAGGAAGAGAGTTACAGGACACTCGAGGCGTATTTCCGGTGTGATGTCAAAGTCAACTATATATATTTTAACGCTACTACGTGCGTTTGAGCAAAAAGGGGAAAAGAAAAAGAGACCACAATAGGCGAAAAAACTTTTCAAGAAACGAAGTGCTCGACCCGCAAGTGAACCTGTACACGATTCGTTGACGTAAAACTTTCGAGATTCGCGAGGACGAAAAGTGTCAAGGAGAAAATCAGCAAGAAAAAGGAAGAAATTTTTTACCAAAAAAAAGAATTTACCAAAGAATTTTTTTACCAAAAAATTGGGTTTGAAATTTTTGTTTTGGTAATTTTTGTTTTCTTTCTTTACATATTCTTGAAAATGATGGGTTGAACCTAAAAATTCTTGGCTCTCTCTCTCTCTCTCTCTCTCTCTCTCTTTATGTCTTTTCATGTTTTTCTGTATTTTTTCTTATATATCTCTCTCACTGTTTCGTGGCAGCATCTCGATGTTGCATGCACGTGCAACTTTTGCACTATGAATTATTCTGCTACCAATCGCATATTATTAACTTCAATGCTATATCTCTACGGACCTACATGATATACATATATATTTTTTTCTCACACTCTGTGAATGTGTCTGTGTCTGTGTGTGTGTGTATACTTCTTCTCTCTTTTCTGTGTCGTTTTCACAGCTAAATGAAAAATCACTGACGCTTTTTCCGTCGGGGCGGGTCCGGCTCGTCAAGAATTCATTTTCAAAGGACTATAAATACATCCCAAAAATCTTCGTCTTGTTTTTACACAAAATAATACTCTATGATGAATTCAATGAAAAATATATATTGTTTATGATTTAATTATATAGAAATGAATATTTTTTCCAATAATCAAAACGATTCAATGAAATTTGTAGAAATCACTTTTGCTTATGTTCGTATTATTTTTTTTTACCTATTTTTTTTTTTTTGCTGTATCACATGAACAAGTAAATTCAATAATAAAAATATAAAGAAGCTCGAAGCAAATTTATTTCTGCCATACGTGCCGTACAATCGCTATTCTAAAATCAGAGTCAATAGATCTGGGTCTCACGCATCGACACACGTATATTTTTTCACACAGATGCGAAATGATGTACACGGATAACTAAAATTAATTATAAAAAATGAGGAATATATTGTATAATTATTATATTGGAAAACAAACTAAAAAAGAAAACCACGAGATTTCAGGCGAGCTGGACCTTCGCTTTTAACCATTTTTCTGTCTCACTTCGATGTCTCTGAGACTTCTTCTTCGATCCTATTCCGTCTCGATTTAAATTTCAACAAACGAAAAAAAAAATTTGTTCTTATTTACAAATTTCTTGGTTCAACGAGACCCCCGTCAAAGCTCTTTTCCTTCTTTGACTATCTCTCTCGCTCTGTTGATTGATCATCCTGATCCTAAAATCCCTTGTGATCTCCGTTCCAGTGAAAGACTTGTAAATGTACGAGTCGACCTCCTCCTCCACCCCCCCCCCCCCACCCAACCTCACAAAGACTAAAAAGGCCCAAAACTTATTGAATTATCCTGAAACAATATACTTGAAGTCAATTAACTCAATTAATCCCGAGAATATGTATATTTAATTAGTCAAAAAGTTCGCAATTCTATTCATGGTTTTTTTTTTTCTCGAATTGCGTAAAATAAAGAAATAAATAATTTACTCAATTTATTACATTATCGATCTCTCGTTGAATTGTATAAAGGTAGGGAAAAATTGCCCGTTGTTTAAATCGCAAGATTGCCATACAAAATTCCGCGAGAGATATATATATATATATCGACAAACAAAAACAAAAAAAAAGACAAACTGGACGAAAAAAAAATAGAGAAACCAATAAACAAACAAAAATAAAAGTTCGCAATTCTATGATTGTAAACTGTAAAACTTTCTGTATAATCTTGTATCGTAAAAACGCTTGGGCCTCGAAAAATTATTCGTTTCGTTCTCCGGTTACGTCACGCCGATGATAATCGACGATAAAAAAAAAAACGAAAAAAAAAAAAAAAGTTCTACATCACCGCGACTTCAAGATCATCGCGTTTTCTTATATTTATGAAATAATCGTTAATAATCAAGAAATCTGACGAACATTACTATCCCTTTATATCTAATTAATTATAAATAATTCTATATTTCATCTCTCTTTGCGATTATCGTGCAATTACGAATCGTAGAACGAAAAAGAAAAAAGAAACAGACAAAAAATGAAATGTTCTTTCATCCTCTCTTTGAGCTCGCACCTTCGATGTTTCTACGTGCATGTATTTTACGAAAAAAAATCTCTATACGTATATATTTTGCTGCGTGCCAGGCTACATAGGAGCAAGACTGCAAGAGAAAATTTCATTAAAAAAAAAAAAAAACAAAAAGAACAAAAGTTACAAAACAAAAAAAAAACGAAAAGATATCTTAACAATTTCTTTTTACTGATCGTTTTTTCTCGAAAAAGCAGTCTCGCTCCCTCGATCATAAAAAAATACATAATCAGGTGTATTTGGCTCTAATATAACACGAATCTCTCGCGTTCTCGTAATTATCTCGATTAAATTGTGCGTTCGTTCTGTAGCTTTGAAAAAACGATGCATCTTCATGAGTCTCGCGAAAATCGCGAAATAATATGGAATGAGATAATCAGCCAATAATCAGCCGAGAGTAAAGAGAATAAGAAAAAAAATGATAAAAACACTAAAATCTAATGCCTCTACTGTGTCTACTTAATCGTCTTGCGTAGTTAAACGATAAACAAAAAAAAAAAGAAATGCAATGTTGCTGCTACTGTTATAACGCTGATTAATGTCGTATGTCGTTGTTGTTTCTCGATATTCAAGACTACAATTTACCACCACAGGTATGCACATATATGCACACTTCCATATATACGTTTACATATATCGACGCAAAGTCGTCTATATATCTAACATGCAATCACTACTAAGTCCATCTTTGTGAGTGCATATTTATATATATATATATATATATATATATATATATATATGTATGTATGCATAATATTTATTTGCAAACGTTCAAAAGTTGGTGTGAATATTTATCGCGACCGATCAAATGATATCCCTCGATTCGAGCATCGTTCCGCCCTTTCGATACACTTGATAAATCGTTAAAAAAAAATTCATACGGTGGGGAAAAAAAAAATTATTATCGTCGCGGCCTAAAATTCATCGGGTTCCCAAAAATTTTCTTTCAATTTTACAAACAAACAAAAAAATCCCCCTGGGCTGCTAAACTTTTTGGGCTTTTACTTGAAAATCCTTCACCCTCTTGTACCCCTTGTCGATTGAGAGATATTGAAATTTCTCGTTCTCCACGAAATTTTTCGAATCTTTTATCATGAATTTCAGCTCTTCGAGTTCGATGCGGCAAATGAATTTGATTAAAAAAGTTGAGCGTGTACAATGGGAAAAAAATGTATAAAATCTTGTTTGAAAAAGAAATCGGAAAAACTTACTACCGTTTACAATCACTTTAATCGAACAAAACTCCTTGAGAATCTTCTCGGCAAGCACAAAAAATTTACTTATAAAAATAAAAAATATGTTCTTTCTCCTTTCTCCTCGTTCTCTTTCTCTTTTAATTAAGCCACCCTAAGCCACAGCGCGGCAACGTGGCACGTGATATAAAAAAAAAAAAAAGAAAAAAAAAAGAAAATGAATTCCACACACACTTAAGCGTTACTCGACTCGCGTTTGGTGTACATTGCAGTTGCGTACAATACGACGCTCATTATTTATGTTTAAGAAGAGTAAGAGTGATAAAAATCCAGTGAGAGCGCAACATAAGAGAAAAATAATTAATGAGACAAAAAATAAACGAAAATATTTACTCTCTCCGCTCGTTGTAATCGAGTCTCGATTACAATTGTTCGAAATTTTCGAGCATTTTGTATCCACGAATTGTCGATCGTTGATTGTACAGACAATACGGAGTTTATATACGAGCGGGGGGAGGGCAGCATCGAGTTAACAAATTGAGTTATATAAGTAACACCCAATCGACCTTAATAAAAACGTTAGATAATTATAATCGATACAAAAATGAGGAATTATTACAGCCAAAAAAAACGAACTAGTGAACAGATAAAAATTATACCCACCAACACAAGAATATCCACGCGAAGAATAGAGCGGTATAAATTGGTGACAAACGGATGTGCGAATAGAAAGAAAAAAAAAAAAACCAAAAAAGTTAAATGTGTTTGATTTTTCTCGAAAAAATAAAATAAAATTAAAAAAAAAATGCGCCGAAGAATTGACGTCGTTCTCGACTGAAACTGTTGTGTTATAGTTTTTTTTTTTTTCAAATGTAAATAGTCCTTTGTTAAAGACAAATAAAAAAAAAACATACGAATAAGACTCTGACAAAGATGAAATTTCGTGATGATTAATATAGAACAGAGTAAAATTGTGCGCGCGTGTTGCATTTGTCGTTTGAGCGACAAATCTTGCTTCGATTAACTTCGCGAAGTGAATATATATATATACTTATACATTCTTCGATAAAAAGAGAGAAAATAAAAATAATGACAGTGCGATAAAAGTGAGAGATTGAAAAATAAACCGGAAATGAGACAAGAAGCTTAATGTTGAGCACGAAAAAAAAGAATTACAAGGAGAAAAAAAAAAATGGTACGAGAAGCATACATAATATGATTATTCAGAGACAACGACACAACGCATTAATAAAGTAATAATAATAATTAACCATTACCGAAATTATTGATAACGCGATTAATTATTATGATTATTGCGATTATTGAAGAGCAAAAATATTATTATTACGATGATGATATGAGAATGATGATCATACATTATGCGTATATTATATACATAAATCTTTATGTATATGTATACATATATACATGTACATAAATAAATACGTATATGTATATTATGTACCAGTAGCGTGATAAGGTGAGCTTGGGGTTATGGACGATGTATTATCGAAAAAAAAAACAAAAAAAAAACGAAAAAAAAAAACAAAATGGCAAACAAAAATCCATGACGTAAAAGTATAATTAGGCTTTAGCTTTGTACGTGAGAAAGATAACGTGTGTTGAGTTGACTCCGGAGAAAAGGCAACCGAGAGAGCGAGCAAGAGAGAGAGAGAGATGTTGATAATGAATATATGAGAGAGAGAGATAATTGCAGAAAATGTTACGAAATGAAAAATTAAAAAAAAACAACAAAAAAATAATTGAAACGTACGAAATAGAAAAAAAAAACCGAAGACAAAAACAAAACCATATACTTGATATTGGCGTTAACCATGAACGTTGAATAAAATTGTTTCTTCGACTGCCATTTTGGTATCAATTTCGAGTATAATATACATAATATATATACATATATATATGTACCATCATCCTCGGAGCGAACTTGTGCGATTTTTAGGATTGTCGATTTGGCTTTCTAGGTTGGAGGGAATATGGGAATATCTGTCGATTATTAACAGCGACAGCTTCAGTCTCAATCAAAATATTTTACTTTCGAAATGATTAATACGATCGGATTGTGGATTATTATTATTATTATTATCATCTTCATCATTTGAGGGAACGATGTTCCCTCTTCCAAAAAGCATTCGTCTATAACTTTTGTGTCGACAGTGATCGGTGATCCGATAAACCAAAAAGCAATACTGTTGATGCCTATATATTATTATACGAGCCTTTTAGCCGAATGAAAATAAACGAAGAAAATAGATTGAAAAAAAATAAAAATAAAATGAAAAATCGAGTATGACACTTTGCCACACCGTTAATCCCCGAATCTCGTCGCAACAGCATCACCAGCAGCAGCAGCAGCAGAAGCAACTCGAAATCGGATGGAGATCGCATCAGGTGCAAAACGACCGAGCTACAATCTTGAAATAACGACAATGAGTTTTCATGACACACTCAACTCTTCGATAGGACTGAACGTACGTTGAAAAATAAAAAATAAAAAATCGCACGAAATTTGCTCATCAGCTTTAGGCGACTAAAAAATCGTCTGATTGCATTTAAAAAAAAAAACGTAATAAAATATCCTGAACGCGAAGGGATTGCGTGATTATTCGACGATCAGCATATTAGGTATACAGCATGAAGAGAAACACGAAGGTAGAGAACAAGAAGGTATACAAATATATACAGAAATACTGAAAAACATTTAAAAAAATAAAAACAGGTAAAAAATAAATAAATAAAAAACCGACGAATCCAAATGAATATATGCGAAATCGAGGAGACACTTGTATAAAGTAGCGTGCGTTGTTGCTAAACGAACAAAACAAAAAGACGAAAAACACGAGCGAGTTTGTTGTTGAATATAATATTATTGTAAGCATTGAAGAAAAAAAAATGATAAAATACAAAAAAAAAGAAGAAGAAGAAGAAGGGATGAAAACCAGTCGTGGTTACGACGATGATAATATTATATTGTTGTTAGATATATATATTATATAAATATATATACATATATACATATATATATATATATATATATATTGATATAAAAATGAAGTAATCTAAACTGTAAGTGATCACACGGAATACACATGGGAAATAATAATATTAATAAATAAAGAAGAAAAAAGAAACAAAAAAAAAAAAAAACATTAACGAAAAAATACATGCTTTGTATAATGTACACGCTGAACCTTATCCATAATACACACACATTCACACACGTCTCCTCACATTACACGATTTTTTGAAAAAAAAAAAATTACCCCCTTAAAAAGATGATTTTTTAACCCTTCACCACCCCAAATACGAACACGAAGGTTCCAAAGGATCGAGGGGTCTCTATCGATGAGCTAAACACACACACACACACACACGTTGTCTTCGTGATCCACTTGGCGGCTGCCGTTTCGAGGTAAAATTTCAGAAAGAACAAAATATCGTGTAAGGCGACGAAATTATCGAAATCAACAATAAAAAACTAGTTCGGTAATTCGGACAGTTTTATTTATGACCCTGGATAAAAAATTACACGAATTAGGAACGAATATTTAATTTCGTTTGCTCAAGTCCAATAAATCCAAGCAAAATTTCGTTTCACCAAATCTGCGATCAAAAAAATGTTGAATAAATATGAATGAGACATAAACATTCAGTAGTTCAACGTATATTTGATAGAATGCAGCACAAAAATTTCGTTTTCATTTCGCATTGAAACGCTACCGCGACTCTTTATCGCAAGTGCACAGTTGACGGGATCGCGATTTTTCAAACACTTTCGGGACCGTCAAGACCATCATGAGTTTCACATGGAAGTGCCATGTCACATATGACGACGCATAAAAGAGAACAAAAAAAAAAAAATTGTAATAAAGTTAGTTGATGCTTCAATTTGGGAAAAATGATCTAAGGGAGAAAAATTCGCATATATAGGGTAGAGTTTGACATTTATGATTTTTTTTTTTCGAGGTAGAATGTCTATATAATCGATTCGCTCAACGATATTTATTATAGATGGATACACATATATATGTGACATATATAGAAAGATTGAGTGTACACATATAAGAATAAAAGATTTTACGATCGATTTATAGTGCCGTTGAAAAACGTTAAAAAAAATTCGATGATTTTCATTACCAAATCCTTTCGCCGAGTAATATACTCTCAGAATTCTTTTCTGCCTTTGGAGCTGCATTGAACGGTGGATCGCGAATACATATCGTCATATACATGCATTCTGATACGAACTCTCGATCATTTTATTTTTTGTTTAAACCTCGCAAGCGTGTCGTTATAGTTCTTATAACTATAGTTATATTACGAATAATAATTAAACCAAAATGAAATAAGAACAAAAAAATAAGAGTTTGTGTTATTTAGTTCTAACCAATGAAAACGAAAAAAAAAGTAATAAAAAAAAAAAATCAATCATGTTACCGAATTCTGCAACGTGTTGTATAGACCCTCTGTGATTTTTCCTTTTCACTTGTTCAAAACGTCCTAAATCCTGTAAAATTTGAAGAAGTTAAAGCTTTTTTTTACTAATCAGACATAAACTGTATATTTCTGGAGATACGTCAATGGCGATGGTACCATGAGAAATTAAGAATGTGAGCTATTTTTTGTTCAATTACTTATTAATTCTACCCCATCTACTTAAACTTTTATGCTACCTTTTAATTTGATAAAGATTTTTTTTGTGATAAATTGGTATTCCGAGAAATTAATTATTCAAAGTAATTAATAATCTTTTTCTTGCCAAATTAGCAGATATAAATTTTGTAAAAAATTAACAGGTTAAATTTGAAAAAAAATCGTAGATGAATTGATAAGAATGAGCATTGTGAACTTCGATGATACCGATAACACCAATTTCATTTATCGATGAATATTGAATGCTTGACCGTTGAATATTTTTCTCGCCACCTGGCAACATTCTAGGAAAAATTATGCGTTTTACGTCTCTGCCCATTTGACCTGGCACGATACATATATGTGCATATACGTGCGTTCCAGAAAGTTGACGACGAACTCGCGATATGCGCAAACGTTTGCAATTTTTTCTCCCTCAAAGTCTCGTCGTAAAGGCGAGCAGAGCTTCGTGTGACCTAGATATGAGTCCGAGGATTGCTCAACTTGGTTAACCGGCGCGAGGGTATCCAAAGTTTCAACGAGATGCCAATTTCCAAATCAAACGTCCCACAATTGGTCAAGCGATACGTATTTTTTTTTTTTTTTTACTTTTCATCTTTTTTTCACTTCACAAATCGCAAATACAGCGAATTTCTTTTTTTTTTCCAAACTCATTCGAAAGCGCCGACGAGTTTCTCCAGTCAAAGTTGGAACAGTTGGAAAACGTTTACCGAGAGGGCACAGTCGTTGGTCTCGCGTCAGTGTTGATTTTTTTTCGTACCTCTAATTACTATCGAACTTAAATACAAAAGTTCGTGTAATTAAAGAAGTTTTGTACGAAAATATTTATTTTGTACCATGGGTGGATCGTCGAGCGAGCGTGCTTGAAGCGAAAATACGTAAAGGAAAATATTGTCAAGGGTGCATAATAAGCGGGGCAAAAAAAAAATTATAATCGACAAAGAAAGAGGGAAGAAAAAGAGAAGAATGTCCGGTCTTGCCGGCTTGCTGGCCAACGAGCCTCTCTCTCTTTTGCCTCGTTTGCTGATTGCAACTTTGATATTTTTTATCAACGTTACACACGCCGAGGAGATTCTTCTTACCGTTAACGTTAAAAAACCCTTGGCCCTGACGAGCGACAAATTTCTTAGTTATACGCTCGATCCTACCATCATACTCACCGGCAATGCTCTCACGTGAGTAAAATAATTTATAACCCACCTCGAAAAAACTATCTCGTGCTCGAATTTGAAAGACAAAGGGAGAAAAAAAAACCATTCGAGAATAAAATTATTATATGCTGCGACTATAAATCATCAAAGTAACTATAAACGAAAATTAAAGGCCATCGTCAAAGAGGCCCTAATGATGACCAAAATCAAAAGGTTCGAACACTTGTTTTTTTTCTAGAAAAAAATTGCAAAGCAATCATGTGTACAGAATACAACGCATAAAAATTTACGAAATAATTTTTAATTTTCAAACGTTACTCTTCTTAAATTTGCCCAAAAATTACACTTTGTTTTCTTGCTAATTCATTAATTACATATTTTTATAATTCAGCAGCAGAAAAATAAAAAACAAATTCAAAAATTGGTATCTTGTAGTTCGAATATTGTGAGAATAATTAATATCCTTCAAGTTCATCATTATTATTCCTGGCACTGAAAAAGAGATTAATAGAGATTCGAAAATTCGATTTTACTAACCTCCATCGACATAGTAAATCTACGAACGATTTAATCAACGATAGGAAAATATTTCTCGAGGGCAAACAAATCGGGCAAATCTAATTAAAAACACTGAATCAGTAGCTTGGTAGATTATTGATGTGGGACATTTATTAAGTTTGATCAATATCGCGAAATCAATTAAGCTCTCAATTTAATGTGACCAAAAACAACAATTGTTTTTTTTGCTGATTATCTTATAGTTTCTTAGAGATTATCTTAGAGATTAATAGAGATTCGAAAATTCGATTTTACTAACCTCCATCGATATAGTAAATCTACGAACGATTTAATAACTGCAACGATAGGAAAATATTTCTCGAGGGCAAACAAATCGGGCAAATCTAATTAAAAGCACTGAATCAGTAGCTTGGTAGATTATTGATGTGGGACATTGATTAAGTTTGATCAATATCGCGAAATCAATTAAGCTCTCAATTTAATGTGACCAAAAACAACAATTGTTTTTTTTTGCTGATTATCTTATAGTTTTCTAGAGATTATCTTAGAGATTAATAGAGATTCGAAAATTCGATTTTACTAACCTCCATCGACATAGTAAATCTACGAACGATTTAATCAACGATAGGAAAATATTTCTCGAGGGCAAACAAATCGGGCAAATCTAATTAAAAACACTGAATCAGTAGCTTGGTAGATTATTGATGTGGGACATTAATTAAGTTTGATCAATATCGCGAAATCAATTAAGCTCTCAATTTAATGTGACCAAAAACAACAATTGTTTTTTTTTTTGCTGATTATCTTATAGTTTCTTAGAGATTATCTTAGAGATTAATAGAGATTCGAAAATTCTATTTCACCATCGATATTTTTCCATCGATATAGTAAATCTACGAACGATTTAATAACTGCAACGATAGGAAAATATTTCTCGAGGGCAAACAAATCGGGCAAATCTAATTAAAAGCACTGAATCAGTAGCTTGGTAGATTATTGATGTGGGACATTGATTAAGTTTGATCAATATCGCAAAAATCAATTAAGCTCTCAATTTAATGTGACCAAAAATAACAATTGTTTTTTTTTGCTGATTATCTTATAGTTTCTCATAGAGGAAGCTTTATTTTTGTGAATCGTGTTTCGAATTCTTGACTCTGAATAGATACTATCTTGATTTGCTGTGATTTTTTTATAAAATTGCGAACGTGTAAACCTCATTTTATGGCACTTGAAATTTTTCAAAAAACTTCTGTGATCACTCTGGTTTTTGAAAATATTCAGATATCGAGCTAAAACTTTCTACAAAAATGGCTGAGGGGAGAAGGATATTTGGTATTGAGATTGTCGGCAATCGATAATGGGGTTATTGAATTCTGTATTTTATTCTAGTTTGAAAACCCTTTTTTTCAAGGCATCAAACGAATTTCTACATATATATATATATATATATATATATATATATATATATATATATAAATATATATATAAACGAAATGCGAAAATGGAACGTGCTGGTTTCACTGAATCACAAAGTGACAAACAATTGCCCAAAGACTTGACAAGTACTACAATTCCAGCTGGTGCACATGTATGAATCTGTACTATCCCTCGCTCTCGACAGGCGCTAAGGGGTAGTGAAGGGATGCGGCAGTGAGTGCCGAGCGGTCACCGCGAAATGCAATAACGGGAAAGAGAGAGAGACAAAGAGAGAGAGAGATCGACCCACGAGAGTTAGCCGCTCGGGTGCATCGATGTACAAAGTCCGGTACACGAAAAGTCCCTGCAACACGACCACCCCCTTGCCACGACTCTACCCCATCGGTTTTCCCGTTCTATATATAACGAAATCGAGTATCCGGAAGTGTGTTTGGCGTTTAAATTAAATCTTCAACACCAACTCCCTTTATTGAGGGTCTAGCTCTGTATCTCGTAACAAACGAGATATATTTCAACTACAATTTATCTGACTCGTCGTAATCACGGTTTTCGTTTAATATTACAGTAAAAAATCATACACACAATACTTACCCTTGCTCATCCGGCCATGTATATGCATGTGATTTTTTTTTAATATTCAGCTTATATTTTGCACACATTTAACAAAAAAAAAAAAATACAAGCCAATGGCAAGATAATTGAAACACTTTTTGTCAATCAACTCTCTCGACTCCCCCACTATTTAAGCTCTCTGAAAATTATCCTGTACTCGTCAGATATGCTATATGCTCTTTGTACATTTTTTTCTTCGAGGGATAAGGAATGACCTCTTGTAGAAATGATTTGAAAAATTGAAAATATTATCAATTAATAGACGAATGAAATATATAAATTTTTAGCAAAAATGTCGAGAGAAGTATCAACATGGCAAGAGCTCTCTCACCTGCATACGTGAGAATTGGTGGACCTCGAAGTAACTCGTACACATTCGAGAGACCCCATCGTTTACAGAACGAGGAAGATCCTGCTTTCACTATTACCGGTAAGTGATAATATCAGCATTCCAATGTACAAGGAAAAAACCATGAGAATGGGGTTCGATTATATTCCAATCGATGTACAGAAATTATAAAAAAAAAAAAAAAACAAATATGTTTGCTTAAATTAACGAGCAAGGAGATGTCGAAATAGTGAAAAAAAATACAGTTACTATCCCTTGCTAACTAACATGATATTCTAGTAATTACATAACAAACGTAATAGCTTCGTGTGTCAGCATAGGTCTCGAATGTATTTAAAAAAAAAAATCAGAATCAGATATTGAAAAAAATGGACCGATCTCAACGAATTATTTTCAAAGTAGATGAGCAGTTTCTACTTTGATTTTACTTCTAAATTATTAACAATATGACATCTTCACCTCAATTTGCCATTGTGGCGAAAGTTTTGTCCTCGAAAATCGATAGAAATGGACGATACAGATAATTAAAAAAAAATTGTTGTCGATGTTTGACCCATAAAAAACCGTCAGTTTGCAATAAATTTTGTAACCCTCTATATTGGGGGGTATTTGACGAGATATACGGGTCATGAGCATGGATCGTTCATCGTCCTGATAGCCAAAGGACACGGTAATGCGAGATCGTAAAGTGCACATAAAGTTTCACGGTCTTTCCGATTTGAACTCTTGCGCTTAAGTGATTTCATCTATCATAAGAAATTTAATGACTAGACACACACACACGGACACTACAGTTCAGTACAACATCCGTATATACCCATATGGGGTGTCCCATGCCAAGTAAACCATCTTGGAATCGATTGGTCTAAACGAAAAATTGTATTTGCCAAAAATATTAGGTTTAAAGATAGTGAGAGAGGGAGGGGAGGGAGAGATGGCGGTGGTATACCACCATGTATGTTTTATTTTTAGTGGGACACCCTGTATGTTTTATATTATAGACATTCCTTACACACACACTGTGTGCTCATGCCACACTTTTACTCAGCTATCCGTATATCTATAGATTCATGGACAGTAAAATCTCTGCGAGCAGCGAGGGGAGGGGTGGGGGGGCCCTCGCAAGGGAGGAGATAGATAAGTTAAAGCTCCGCAAAGTACCAATGACGTATACGCGAAATGATCTTGTCGCAGTTGCACTTATCTCGTCCTCGAGCGGACATATTGCAGCGTGATCTGCCAACAAGGCTCGCAATGAGTTTGTATGTCTAGATAAGAGGAACAGTAATTATTTAAAAAATGTCTCAGCAGATTTTATTATGGAAAATAAATATTTTCATCGCGTTTGAAAATTACATGAACGAATAATTTTTGTTTCGTTCCTTGAATAATATTTTTTACTTTCTTTGCACACAAATTTTTCCTCGTGTATGTTCGTTACACGTTATTTAACTTCGTGAATAATTCTTTTTTTTATTAATACAATTTATTTATTATTATGATAAATTATCTATCAATGATTGATTAAAAAAAAAATGCGCATTATTGATTATTTAATTCACCCAAATATCATTTGGGTATCGTGGACAAGCCCCAAACTTATAATCTTATTTGTCTGGAATTTGCAATTGGATTTTATTGTTACATGTGTCAAGCATCCCTAATTAAGTTCACAACACAGTCCTCAATTTATTTTTATCAAGCTCCATATTTAACGTAACTAATTGCTCTAGTGCAAATAATTTATCATTTAAATCGTAACGATATGTTATCGTAATTGAATTATCTCTTATCTCGATTAATAAACAAATAATTTTCAATTATATGGCATGAAAATGTCATATAACACGACACGAGCTCCCTCTATTGTTCACGCCTTCGTATAAACTTTGTACCGATAAAAATAAGCTGCGAGAGAGGAAGATTCACCTGTATATTGTATGGCAGTCCTATGAGCTCAATAGCTGTGATATAGTGCGACATTTACGAGGTCTTTAAAGTTACGGGGCCATATCCGCAGGAACCGCGAGCTTCTCCTCCTCACCCCCCTTGCTCGGATCGCGAGAATCCACTGTAGACTAGCGTACTGTCCTAGTAAAGCTTGCGGGAGCGATTTTGCCACCCTCCAGTTCTCCACACAGCTATTATGCTACTATAAATTTTATATATATATATAGCAGCTACACACTTGCATGTATCGTGAATTCCCATTATTGTATTCAACTACATGATATCTGTGGGCAAATCCCTCGCACTCGAATTCCCCGCTCGTAATCGCGAGATCCGTTCGTATCTTTGCTCATGAGCTCAGCTGAAATTGCTTTGAACGATCGATTCTGATCAGGCATCCTGGACCAGCATCGATAACCCTCAAAACCCCCTCTAATCAACATATATCACCAAAAAAGCTCATGGATTTCGCCATACAAATAAATTTTTGTACCCCCTGAGCATAGGAAAAAATTTATTAAAATAAAATTTGTATTTTAGGTAGAAAAAAAAAATTGCATCGAAGAAAATTTATTTGAATTTGAGAGAATTAATTTGGGCACTTGGTCAGCTTGAAGACATTTTACTTCGTCGAAATAAATTTAATTGCAAATAAATAATGAAAATAGATAAATGTATTTTTCTTGATCATTATTTTTAGTTATGATTAACGAACTGTCACGTTTCTCAGATGAGATCTAATTTTTTTAATGAAAAAAAAAACATTTTCCCAAGATCTCATCTACGTATTATATATATAGAGATTATTTGTCTTCAGCCCTTAGCACTCTATCATTTTCTTCCTTGTCAGGTCGAAGAGTGATGTTCTTTCTCTCTTGGAGGATAATTTCTGTATTAGATATTAGATCGATGATAATGGAAATAATATTATTCTGTCACAAACACACAGAGGCAAACTGGATAGACGTTCATCACTGGGCCGAGAATGCAGGCTTGGATATTGTAGCGTGCATCGCACCCCAACATTTCGAGGGCGGAGGACGAGATCCTGGCTGGGATTCGAGAAATGCTTTGGACCTAATATCTTTCAGCGATCATATGGGTTTCAACACCAGTTGGCAGCTTGGTTATGGTAATTAATGAGTCCGTCCATCTTATTCAACTCAATATTTTGGTTTATTACTCGCGTATTTTTATTAATTTTCTTATTAAAATTATTTCTTATTATTTCTTTATTTATTATTTTCTTATTATTTCTTTTTCAAATTATTTATCGCACATTCTTAAAAAAAAATATAATTTATTGATCCCTTCGGCAAAATTTTTTATTACAATATATTTTGATGTTTATTTAATTATTGCTAATACAAAAACAATTCCAATTCCAAACTATATTGATATTCGTTATGAATTATATTCATAAGTATGAAATTAATTATTAAAATTATTAAATGTAAGAATATTTACGCATAATTCACGTAATGTTACGAATTACTCGATCTAAATTGATGTGTCAAATATATACGAGTACTAGCTCGAGTTAGTTCGGATACATCCTCGAGTACTAGCTCGAGTTAGTTCGAATACTTTACATCCTCACAATGGGGGCCCCTGTGAGTGTCTGTGAGTGTTTGTGCATGTGGTACATATTTAGATTTCATTATTATATACATGATGGAATATTTATAATCGTCGACAGCAAAAATCCACTTGTCATTCTTCACAAATGTTACCGCAAATTTACCAATATTCTGTAAAATCTTCTTAATCTTTTTTCACACCGCTGAATTGGCAAAAAAAAAACTTTCACTGCGCATGCGAAACTCGAACACAACAAAAGTATATAAATTTGTATGGATTGGTTTTGATATATATATATATATATATATATATACTGATGCGAGAGCTCGGAGGAAGCCCGATTACAACATTCCACACCGTTGAGTGCAGTTGCGATTTAGAACGATTTATAAGGTCGTGCACTCCACCTCTCGCTATATCCTCTCTAGCTCCAACGACTGCGCTACAAATCGAGAGAGTGAAAGAGAGAGATGGGGAGAAAGAGAGAATGCGATGCAGGGGTCTCATATTTTATCCTCCTTATCGCATTCCACAGGGTTAGATCCTTTGCAATTGAGTTCCATCGTTGGTGGAAAATCGCTCAGTTGCACTGAGCTTATCCCTAATGGATAATAATGGACCTCGAGTGATTTATCTTCCAGACCCAAGATGTCACACTGAAATTATCATAAGACACAATAAAGTAACTAAAACTGATTAATCTCATCGATCCTTTTTCATGTTAGAAGCAGCGAAAAAAAAAATTAATTTCTATATACATCGACGAATTTATCTCGTTTTCAAAATTATAAAATAAAAGGAGTAGAAATCAATTTCGTATCAAAAATCTATGCAATGTATGAATTTTTTTTTAACCTCAAGAATGTTTTTAACAAATGTCTATCTTTAAAAATGTTTTATGCATCGTGAAATTTTTCCAGCCTTGCATCAATACAGCACGATAATATTTCAACGTATACAATCTAATTGGATTTGATACTCGTCGAAATATCTCCTATAATATACTTCCGTTGTTTTAAAATACGTTTTAAACAATAAGGAAAAAAATCGCAAATGAAATTTTCCTTTGCAGAGTGTCAAACTCGTTGCGACATAGCCGGCAGTGATATCGGAAGAGACGTGATCAGACTACGCAGCATGTTAAATGCATTTCCACGCTACTCAAAGAGTATCATAACAGGACCAGACGTCGTCACATATCGAACAAAACTCCAACAACAATATCTTCAGGATTACCTTACCCTCGCGGGAAATGCACTTTCGGCAATAACTTGGCATCCGTGAGTTTACTTTGAAATTTTTACATCGCCCCAACGTCATCGTTTTTTTTTTTTTTTTTTTCACCAATTAAAAAGAATCTTATTCTATAGTAAATTTTATTTTTTTCTGACACAACTTGTAAAATATTTCAGTGACTTTTCTGGCGTTACCCTTGATGCCTATGGGGTCTCGATGCACCACGACACCCTGGCAATGGACCGAGACGGTCTTTACAGGGTGGTGGGACGTTTAATAGCGAAAAAACCACTTTGGCTTGGTAAGAAATAATTCTTTCAAATAATGATGTACGGATTACCATTTGACACTATGAACTCTTCGATTCGATTAAAAAATAATTCATTCGATTAAAAATTAACTTACGCTGAATTTTTTTAATCTTGGTAATTCATTAATTTATTCATTATCTCATGTATTAATTTTCATATTATGATAATTAAAGCTGAGGCGAAACCCGAGGCATGCAAGAAACAATTTTTGGGTGCCCTCGTGTGGACGAGACGTCTCGGTAATGCTGCAAGACTAGGAGCTCAAGTTATCATGAGACAGCCCAGTGATTCTGATTTGTTTCAGCCAACACCTGTGAGTCTACGAGGATCAATTAATTTAATGTGTAATAAATTAGATTGATTTTTGAAAAATTACATGGAGATTTGATTCGGATTCGAAAAAAATTATTTCCAGGATTATTGGGTATCTGTGCTTCACAAGGCTCTGGTCGGTCGTGAAGTTCTCGACGCGAAAATCACCACTGGCAATCGAACTCATGTGCATTTTTATTGTCAATGCACAAAACCATCGTCGAAATACGAAAAGGGTTCATTGACAATTTTTGGAATAAATTTAACTCCAGCTAAAATTGTGATTAATTTGAAGGGACTGAAAATAAAAAATATTCACAAGTACATACTATTGCCTGGTTACGATGCTGAAAATCGGATGTTCTCTGAGTGAGTGCAATTTTTTTTTTAAATTTTATTCTTATATTTTTTATATTTTTGCTCTTTTCAAGTCAAAATATTTGAAAATTTTCATCAATAATGATTTGTTCTTTCAGAACCGTTCTGCTGAACAACGAACCCTTAAATCTGATATATAACGGATTGCCCGAGATAAGGCCAGCCATTTTAACCAGCAGCAAAGGTGTCGCCCTCAAACTTCCCTCGGGTGGAATAGGTTTTTGGGTCTTACCAGGCCTCAAGGTAATTTTTAGCAGAATCATGAGAAAAAGCTAAATTTATAATCGATAGTAAATAAAATTAATCAATATTGCTTAATTTTTTCAATTTGTCATAATTAGACAAAAAAAAACCAGCAGAATTGATTTTCTCAAATGGTGAATTTAATATGAGAATCAAACTTCAGCGAAAAGTGTCAAAAATATTTTACATGCACTTAAGTTATGGATTTTTTTTTTTCAATTAGTTTCATTTTAATGTGAAAAACAATGAAAATAAATCACGATAAATGTGAATTTTTTGAAATAAAAATATATAAATATCTCGACTTTCAATTTGCCAATAACAGATAAAAACGTGCGGAGGTCTCGAAGATGATAACACGGAAAAGATGTTGTTGAGAAAATTGACGAAGCGTATTGGTGAGTCAGAATCGCCAGAGTACAGCATTCACGGAGATGACACAACGGAGGACAAAGATTACGATATTATGTCGACCGAAGAGCGTCGTTATTCCTCGAGAATGAGCAAACCAAAGAGACAAAGAAAGTATAATTACAGCGAGGAGGATGAAGCTGCGAGAAGTTACAAAAAATTTGAGGCACGGATGGATTTGGAGAGGCTCGAGAGGCTTTTACGTAGACGGGACAGTTACGACGACAGAATATCCAGAGGACGCTCCGGGTATTTTGGCTTTGACGAAAAGACACTTGAAAAATTAAATGACAACGAGGACGAAGACGTCGAGGAGGAAACAGGCGAAGAGATAAGAGCCAAGCTCGAAGAGTATAAAAAACGTTTGAGAGAATACGAGAATAGAAACAAAAAGGTCGATGTAAGGTCACGCGAAAAGATAATCGAGACAACAGAAAGCGAGACGATCGATAGTGACAAAGTTATCGAGGCGATGGAATTAATATCAAAAATGGAGAACGCAATGAAAAGTTTTGAAAAATCAGCCGACAACGCCGATCCAATTGATGCTCTCAATCAAGATGGCGTCAATGACTCGACGGAACTCGCAAGTTCCATCAGCAAAAATTATAATCCCGAGGATGCTTTTCTCGACAAGCTGCTCAAATCGGAAAAGATAAAACGAGCTAGCGTGCCATCAAAAATCGAGGATCAACTGCGCGCCATTTATCAGATGCTTGCCGATGAAAAGGAAAGACGTCAGAGAACTGCAATCGAAGCCGCCATGACACCCGAGACTCAGACCCAACAGCCCGAAACCCAACAAAATGACGTCGAGACCATGCAAATGGCCGAAACAAATTCCTCCCGAAGACGCAGAGATATTAGCGATGACAAATTTCGTTACGATCCTCTTCGATGGAGAAAGGAGAGACTTTTTTTTAAACGTGGCGAGAACAACGAAACGAGAGAACAAATAATTCGACGAAGAAATAGACGAAAGGACCAAAACAGCCAAGCAGTAATATTCGATCCAAACAATGTCATTGACAGTCAAGAGAATAATTTTTATGGATTTTATCAACGCGAACCACTCAAGGATTTTTCCGAGGTATTGGCCGAGAGCGATTATGAGAAAGTAAAAAAGGCCTCGAACGAATATTATTATGGCAAAGACAAAGACAGCGAAGATGAAGCAAATGAATTGACAAAATTAACGAAGAATTCACAGAACAGCTGGAGTTCGATCAATCGAAATGATCCTCGGGTTAACACGTGGATCAACGAAGACAATACAAAGCTGCGTCACGTACCAATGGAATTTTACGAAAATGTCAAAATGGCCATTCCACGTGTCCACGAGGATCTCAAGGAATACAATGAACTTTTGGAGACTGAGTTAATTGGTGATAAATTAAACGATAATTTCAATAACGTTCAACAAAAAAATCCTGATTTGCAGGAGGACGGAAGAGTCAAAGAATCGAAACTAAATGATAATTTGAATAAAATTAACAAAAACGAGGCAGCAAACTACGAGCGAATCGTTGAACAAAAAAATCCTGATTTGCAGGAGGATGGAAGAGTCAAAGAATCGACTGTAAGGAAGCTTATAAATTATAGCGATAATGCAGAAGCTCGTCGAGAAGAAATGATCGATTATGCTGATAACGAGAGATTGGAAAATTGGAAAAATGATGGGAAAACATCGGAGATAGTAGGAAATACGATTTTAAGAATGGATCAAGATGGTTATTATTGTAATTCTGGAATCACGTGTAAACGCATCAAAGACTTAACTTCCGGTGATAATGTCGGTTTAACCGATTTTGACTCGCAGCACTTAAGCAGAATCGCTGGAGATTCGGCAGAGGATAAACAATCGTTTGATATTTACGAAGATGGTTATGAACAATCACCTCGCAGGACTGTCAAGAGAATCAAGAGATCAAGTGGAGATCTCGAGGATATTCTCGATCGTGAGATGATTTTTGAGGATGACAATAATCTGAAGGATTGCGAGTGCAGAGTCGTAAGAGGCGTAAAAGCTCAGAAAACATCAACTGATGGAAAACTCGGTGAGGGTCGTCGGAATGGTCGACGATCCGAAAAGCCAGATTTTCGACGTAGAATCGAGGAAATGAGCGAACGCATAAAACAACGAAAACGCGAGGGACCTCCAGCTGTTAAACCAATGAGTCGTTTACCCACGACAAGGGTCAAAAGACAGGTCAAATGTACGAATGAAGATGAAATGGAGGACGTGATTGAAATTGAGCCGGAATTTATTGACGACGAATTGGCTTTGAGTGTGGAAATTGATAATGCAGCGAACGAAGAGGCTCAATATGTGAGTGCTGATGTGGAATTGGCTAGTGAAAATGGCAAAATGGCTAAAGATTTGGATTTGGAAGAAGTTATACATTTAAAGGTTGACAATGAAGATGAGAATTCTGGATGCAGCAATTTAGCGAAGAGACACAACGATGAGGTAATAGCGTCGTCACAGGATCGTCAAAAAGACGCGATACCACCGGAAACCGTAGATGAAAAAGAAACTGAAGTAACAAAGTCTCCTGTGAAGATGGACGACAATGTCAGCAAGGAAGAACTGGGAGCGAAGGACATTCCTGTACAAAAGACAGCCAATGTCAGCAAGGAAAAACCGCAAATGGCTGAATCTTCTGTAAGGATAGTGGACAATGTTGGCATGGAAGAAACAGCAGCAGCAGAAAAGTCTCCGGTAAAAAGGGCAGACAACGTCGCGAATGATGAACTGGAAGGGATGAAATCTCCTGTAAAAATAGTGGACAATGTTGGCATAGAGGAAGTGGGAGCCGAAAAGTCTTCGGTAAATAGGGCGGACAACGTCCCGAATGAAGAACCGGAAGCGACCAATTCTTCTGTAAATACAGAAGACAACGTTGACAAGGACGAACCGGAAGCGGAAAAGTCTTCTGTAAAGGCAGAAGATAACGTTGACAAGGAAGAACCGGAAGTCACAAAGTCTCCTGTAAAGACAGAAGACAATATTGGCCAGCAAGAACTGGAAGTCACAAAATCTCCTATAAATGGAACGGAAAATGTCGACAAGAAAGAGCCAGAAGTGGCGAATTCTCCAGTAGAACTGGAAGACATCGTCAGAAATGAAGAACCACCGGGTGTCACGACATCTCCAGTAAAAAGAGCGAAGAACTTTGCAAATGAAGAAACGGAAGAATCAACTACAAATAGAACGGAAATCGTCGAGGAGAAAGAACCAGAAGTGACGAATTCTCCAGTAAAACTGGAAAACATCGCCACGAATGAAGAACCAGAAGTAACAAAATCTCTTGCACAAGGAATGGACAACATTGGCAAAGAAGAAGAAGAAGAACCGGAAACGACAAAGTCTCCTGTAAATGTAACAGAAAACGTTGGCAAGAAAGAACCAGAAGGGACGAATTCTCCAGTAATACTGGAAGACATTGTCACAGATGAAGAACCGAGTGTCACGAAGTCTCCAGCGAAAAGAGCATACACCGTCAGCAAGGAAGCACCGGAAGTGGCGGATTCTCCGGTAGAACTAGTGCAAAATGTGGTATCGTCAACTTTGAAAGAGCCTTCAGTGTCCTCAGGAGTAAAGTTGGAAGGAAGGAAAAATGGAGAAGAGCCTTTTTTTCGTAGCAATGAGAATACCAAACGCAACTCGAAGAGAAACAAGGGAGCCACGAAGATTAACAAAACGAACATTTCTGCCAGGAAGCTTCTTGAGATTATGGAGAGTGCTGAGACCGAGACTTCCAGTACTGACACCAGGATTCATGGACCCAGTTCGATCGAGGCTGAGTCCAGGATTGTTCAACCCCGCTCGATCAAGACTCAACCCATTGTTTTTGATCCCCTTCGGATCGAAAGCGAGTCCAAGATTGTTAAGCCCCGTTCGATCAAAGCCGAAACCACCATTGCCCAATCTCATTCAATCCAGCCCGAGTTCAAGACTATTGACCCCCACTCGGTCGACCCCGAAACCAAAATTCTCGAAACCCGCTCAATCAAGACCAAATCCAAAATTGTTGGGTCCCGTTCGATCGAGAAAACTCCAATGACTGAAGACTCTTCGACTACCGTTCCCGTCGAGGTTACTGATGAGATAAGTGGAAAGATTAAAAATGGCGACGATGAGATTGATGTAAGACAAGAAAAAGTAGGAACAAAATTGAATTCTACGAGCACCGAAAGCCTGTCGACTTATTCCGACAACGTAGAAAACGTGGAAACAAAATTGAATTCTACGAGCACCGAAAGCCTGTCAACTTCTGACGACAAAGAAAACGTGGGAACAAAAATGAATTCTACGAGCACCGAAAGCCTTGCAGCTTCTTCCGACACTGGTAAAATTCCTAAACAATTAAAATCAACCAAGATTGATTCAAAAACACCAAAAAGGAGCCCGCCAAAAACAAATCTCACCGAGAAGATAATAGATACGGCAAAAGAACGAGAAGCACGATTGTCCGCGCGTTCGGAGGCTCTGTCGGCCTTGAAAAAAGTGACTGACGAGAAAAAAACTAAAAAATCACGTGAATCGACATCAAGAATTTTGGCGATAGAGCACGCGATAAATGTGCAGAAAAAGCGAGCAGAACAATTGGAAAAATTGCGAGAAAAGCTGCGACAAAAGAGGGCAAAGGTCGTGAAGGATTCTCGGGACAAATTTTTCGACGAACTCGAGGATAAGAGAAATGACGGAAAGGAGAGAAATCTTCGAAGACGCGAGGTCGTCGATGTGATAAAGAAAGACGAGGAAATTTCCGACATCGTTGATCGTGAAAAGTTGGATTATCTCATGCACAACAAACCGATAAATTACGAAGCGATAAAAGAGAAATCTGGGGTCAAAGAGAACGACGAGAAAGGAAAGAAATATATACCGGAAACCATTGAGATAGTCAGACCTCTTCACGAGACTCGACAGAGACGAGTTTATCCTCGAAGACGAATCATCAAAGCTGCGAATGATCCCCAATTGATCGCTTACGAACTACCTGACAAAATTAATTCCGAAGGTATGAGGAAAATTTTTGAGGAAGACGTCGATCGCACAAATCAACGAATTGAACAACGAGACGGTAAATCATACTACAGCGTCGTCGAGAGTTTGGAAAATCCAAGATTTTACCATCATCAGCATCACGGCGTACAATCCGGTGAAGTAGCATCCATCGAAATGGCAGATTCTGCACAACGAAATGGACAAGATGTGGACAATTACGACGACGACAACGACGAGATGGAGCAACATCGAGATCATCGAAAACGTCACAGAATCTCAGACTCGGATGAGGAAATTGTTCAGAGATTGAGCAATTCCGATTCTTCCACCAGATCAGTGAGAAACACATCGAACAAGTACATGTGCCTCAAGGAAAATTCCGAGGAGTCTTTGAGCGATAACAATGACGAATTGTTCAAGCTCGTGAAGGAAAAAGATCACTACATGGCAATGCCTGTACCTGACGCCAAGGTCAAAGATCAGAAAAAAAAATCATCGAAAATTTCCGACTACGAGTTGCGCGAAAAATATAATAGTCCAAAATATACAAGATTGACAATGAACAAGACGGCAATTTTTGAGGGTGATAAATTTACGAGAAAAAATAGTGAAGATCATGAAAGGTCAAAGATTCATGAAAAAGATGAAATGGTGCAGGAAATGGCTTCGAAAAAAATGAAAAGGAGAATGAGACTAAGCAATGATGAGATTGAATCGTGGCTCGTTGAAAATAGCAAAGCCAACTCAAACGGAAGGAATTCTCCAGTGAGCGATGAAATTCATTCGGACGAAGCACCGAATTCAAGAACCTACGAATTACTTATGCTTATTCCTGTCAATAAAAATCAGAAGCGAAGCAGACAAAAAAGACACGTGGGAAATGAAATATTGAGGGACCAGGAAGATTTGGCATTGAACGGAATTCCCATTAATTTGATGATGAAAAATAACGAGGCAAGAAAAATGACAAAAGACGAAGATACGACGAAGATGACAAAATTTATGATGGACGAAAATCAAGATATGACCATCAACGAAATTTCCACTACCGAAGATAACAAATTTGACCAATCTGGCCCAGCATTTAGACATCTGAAAGTTGTAAATAAATATCCGAACGAAATAAATGATGATGAGAAAATAATGGACGGAAAAATTGTTTGGAACGATAATAAAAAATCGATCAAAGACGATGGAATTTCGAGTCTACTAGAAGTGGCTTTACCAAAATTGGAGACAACTGTGACAACTGGACTCGACAAAGCTCGTAGTATATCCGAGAATTTTGAAAAATTCATCAACGATTTTGATGACGGTTCCGAGCAGGAACAACTGGAGCTCGAGATCGAGAGTGAAAAATCGGCAAAGCCAGAAAAAAACGTAGATAATAATTCTCCCTTAAGCAGTAATATTTTTGGTACTACGTTCACGAATGTAAAGAAATTTTTTGATTTTCTCACAGGAATCGTTCATATATTTCGTATCGATTAGTTTTCAATGAGATTTTTTTTTTTTTAGCACGATTACGCAACATGTATAATGTATAAATATTTATAATCTATTTTGTTATGCTATTAATACAAAAATAACGATTTTTCAACGAACTGTAATCACAAATGATATTAGCTGATGTGTCAATCCTTGAAGAATCATTTCTTTTGTGTAATAAAGAATACGAACTAATACGTCCTCGTTGTGAAATTTATTCCCCCAAGTGGAATGGATCTTGTTCTTATTTCCCGCGTCTTTTTAGCGGAATTACTATTGCGAGAATAGTACACAATTATATACAAAAGCATATATATATATATATATATATATTTATTTACTTATTTATTTTTTATTCAAATTATTCCATTGTATTTATTGTCGAAGCTTGTCTGGTTTCCTTCCCGTATTGTGTATTAAAACTTTTTTTTCATTTACGTCGAGGCACTACCGTGTTTTTTCATATATATATTGATATTAATAAAAACAAAAAAAAAATATATAAAAAAAAAACCATAATTTAATAACGATGAGAAATTAACGGATTACCGTCAAATGTTTGAATTAATCTTCCGGTGAAGGATACACCGAAAAAAGAACACGAACCAGAGTATGGACAATGACGAATCACTTCCTCTCGCTCAGCTCACACACCAACCAATATGTTTTTGTTTAATATTTGAAATATCGGAATTTTTCGTGCTCCAATTACAAGAACATTTCCGTATTCAGATTATCTGGCGTTTAGCCTCAATCTATCGGTAATTCAACATTGTGCTTGACGCATTTATAAACATTTCGTAATTTCGAAATTTCGCAACGTTGCAGCAGTGTAATTTTGTTTAACTGGTCAGTCGTTCCCCTCATTATTCGCTCAGTATCGTTAAAGACGCGCTATCATTTGGATCGCTCTCTTCAAGACTTTCCGGACAAAGTTTTTTATTATCCACGAAATATTAAATAGTTCATGATTAATTATACTGCTAATAATTAATTATCTGTTATTATAATTTATTGAAAAAATGGTTTCGATCTTTACTTTTAATCGGAATATTTAAAAATGAATTTTGATTGTTATTGGTGTTGATAAAGTGTATGGTACGAACGAGAAGATGATAGCTGAAAAAATGAAGATATCAATTCTTATATTCGCCTTCGTTCTGGTGCTATCACGAGTCCAAAGCACCTCTCTCGCATTGCGCGATTTCTTAGCAAATAGCAGAAATGAAGAGTAAGATTTTTATTTACATTATATTTAAGAAATTGAAAAAAAAAATCTCAATTTTCCCTTGATATTATATTCCTCGTGTCAGGAATTAATAAATATTTTTTATTGAGGTAATTCCAACTTTAATCAACTTTAATCTCGGCATTGAAATGTTAATTCCTCTGCCATTTTATGTTAGATGGCCCTTTCGCTTTAGCTAAAAAAATTGAGACCTATATATACTTCCAAATTTAACGAAAAAAAAATGGAAAATTCGCGGTAGGGGTGATTTTCACTAGCAAAAAGAAAAAAATTATTTATCGTCTGTAGAACATAAAAATGAGCCATTTCCGTCAAAAGCTAGGCTTTTCGAGGTTAAAAATTACAACCCCGACAAAAGTCACATTTATTGGAAACATTTGGACCTTTTTACGTCGAAGAGCATTGTCCCCAATTTTTTCTATTTAGCCGGTAGAACCGGAAAAAAACGTAATCCGTATCTTGCTGTGTATCCAAATAATTAAATGATTTTTTTCTCGAAAATCAATATAGCTGAAATTTGCCAAATAATCTCTTTTCGGTATTTAAAGGAATCTGTGAAAACGGCAGACAAATTCCAAATTTAACGCCGCATGGCTCGGTGTTTAATGGTCGAATGACCCATTTATTTTCTTTCAAGTCGATCATGGTCGATTAATGGATTCAAATATTCTTATGCAATATGCACATACACATTCCATACATACACTACGTAAACATTAAATATACAAAATTTTATAAATTTCATACAACGGCGCTATAAATTGTTAACGATTTTTTTATTCGATGAACGAACATACCGAAGTCATGAGTATTTTAAATAAGCGTAACGGTGCTCGATCATTTACCGATCGTCAATGTCAGCACCGAGTTGTTGCATCGTTCACTTCCTTCCTTAAACATTTCGGAGAATATCACGTATTTTCTTTGTTATACAGGAAACTCTCCTCGTGACGGGAACCAAATTGTTTTTTCTTTTTTTTTTTAAGATTTCTGTTCGAAAATGCTCCAAATCGTCTGAAATTTCCAAGAGTCACGTTTGCGAAAAAAAAAAAAAAATTGAACGCATGTCTGCTTGTAAAAATGTAAGCATGCATGTATTGTCTGTATGTATGTTCATGCTGGTCATGCAAAATTGAAACACCTATAACTCCTTAATGGCAATGTGAATTTAGTTCAGAGGTGGATCGTTATTTCGGGGAAGAGCAAATTCAGGCCGCATTCGACCATCAATTATACATTCTCTCTAAATTTAATTTTTAATAAAATTTCAACGTACCTTTGAACAAAACTGATTTTAACAAATTTCAACTATCTCTCTCGTACATATCGGCGTTTTAAAACGTTCTAAATAATTGTTATTCTCTAGGTGAGTGTACGAGTGTATGTGTGAGTAGCTATCGTCTGTACCAGGGTCCATGCACTCTTGCATTTATTATGATGATTTATTAATCGAGATGATTTATTAATCGAGAAAATAGTAAAGTTATGAAGTTCAGAAAAGAGCTCAGAATTAGAAAGATTTTAATATTTTTCCGAAAATATTAATATTTACTCCAACTCGCACAAAATTCAAGATGTTGGACTAGCATTGCTCGCATAAATATTAAATCGTTTAATGGATAGTTAGCATTGAGTTTTTAATGAATCTGTAAAGCAGTCAAAATTTTATGAATTTTTTAAAATATTTTCTATACCTTCGAACTTATAGAAAATTCAACTTCGTTCATTAGAATGAGAAAATAACGAAAACGGTTTCATCGTAAAGAAGACTTTGTGAATGCGAGTCATGAGCAAGCTTTAACTTTAAACTTTTTTTTAAATTACGTCCGGTGATACTGTAAACACGGTGACCCAGATAAATTTTGGAATTCGTTAAAACTGCAATGCATGAGACATTCCACTCCAAATCCACTGGGCTATGACCCTGTGTATTAAAAAAAAATCAATTATTACAATTATTATATTGCACGAAATCACTAAATAAAAAATCTTACATACAAGTTTTAGATTATTGTTAGATAGGTGTAGTGGCAGATTTTAACGAAAATGTCGAATTGACATTGATGGGCCCAGTGAGTTTTTTCAAAAATACTTATACGATAAGTTCATTATTTAAAAAACTTTTCATCTGTTGTTAATTATTATTATAAAGCACTTTGCAAATTTCTCAAAAAATTTTGAAATCATACTTACTTATTCGTAACGTCTAAAGTGAAGCCATGCACATTTTGGGGGGTGGAGGGTATCAAATATGTTGATCAATATAGAATTTACTGTACACATTTTGAAATTTGTTTTATCATGCAATATACTAACTAGAGAGGGGGTAGAGCCACATTTTGAAGCCGGATCGATTGCTTGATTTATACAAAGAGTATTCCATTTCAATCGTTCCACCAACAATTATTTTGTCATTTAAAGAAGAAAAATTGAAGAAATTGGAGAAAGAAGCCTCATGGGTAATATTTAAAAATTTAAAAAAGGATTTAAAAATCATACTTGATTTTTTTTCCTCACAAAGGATTCACTTTAAAATGGGATCATATATATTTTTGTTAATAGCCTTGATAACCTCAATTGTCTGGACAATAGCAGGCACATTTGACGGACAGAATTCCGTCGATGAATTTCGAACGAAAAAATTTTCTCGAATAAAAATATAACCTGACATCTAAAATATTATTTTTTCTCACAGTTATCAAAATACCGATGAGCAATTCGATGTGGAAGTTTTGGGGAACGACGAAGAACAACCCAAGAGATCAGTGGTCATGCTAGTTCCTCTACGAAATATCGAAGAAAATTCAAACAACGTGGAGGAAAGGTCTGAACCATTGGAAAAATTGTCGATTCGCAGACGCAAATCACGATGTAAACCTTCAACAATTATGAGAAATCCAAGACGGACCATTTTGCCAAAAGATCCGCGTGAATATTTTTCCGTCTCAACTTTCAACTCCGATGAAGAAAGAGTCGAAAGTTCTGAAGAGAAACAATATTTTCGCATAGCTTCCGTGAAGAATGCCCAAAATCTTTTGAGAAATCTTCTCAAGCCAAGCAAAATGAAGCGAGAGAGCAAAGATAAAATTCGCGAGGTTATTCTGCAGCCACGTGACGAAGACTCGGTCGTTCTCATTGGCAAGGAAACGAAAAAATCGACTGATCAAGACCCGAAAAAGTACGTCTGTTACTGCGTTGACGAGAATGGTCCAAAGGAACCAGCAAAAAATCCAATGACATCTTACGCAACGAAGAGGAAGATACAACCGGATATTGTTGAAAAGACCATCGACAGGACCACCGAAAGTTCGTTAAAATCTTCAGGAATCATTGGATCGGAAAGAGCTCAAGATGGCCAACGATGTTCGACCTGTTCGCAGCGAGAGACGTCAATGGAAGATCGAGCTGGCTCGGTACGCTTGGTACGAAAGCAAGCAGCTTCGCGGGTCCATCAGCGTCGTCCATTAAAAATGAAATCTCCCGCAACGACGCCACCCTGCATCTCTGAGTCAGCAACGGTTGGGCAACCAACAAGAATCAACATACCCCTTGGTGGTGTTCGTAATTTAAAAAATGGCTACAGAATCGAGAATAAAATCCCTTACGAAGAAAAAGTTCGACCTACCCTTCAACGGAATGACCCTTGTCTAGGAGCAGCTCGTCCCGAACTGGTTACCAGTTCAAGTGGCTTGCAGGATGTCCAAAGCTATTTTAAAAATGAGCCAGCAAGTTATGATCAGTACAAACCAATACCGATTGGTCCAAATATCGTTTATCCTGCTCCTTATGTAATTATGCCCCAATTCTCGCAATATCCTCAGTACCCTCTGTACGATAATAACTCACCAAGAGATGAACAAATTTCTCCGGAGCAATCTGGGGATCAATCTTCAATCGTTGGACAAGAAGAACCACCGTGCGATTCATACGAGCCAACGCCATTTGGAAAGAATTTTGTAAATATTGACGAGTGCATCACTGTGTATGGTCGTGATAATTGCATCGTTGATTCGATATCTCGATCGTCCATCGATGATGATAAATATGCTGGAAATAATTATGAAGAGGGTGAGGAGACGATGATTGGGTCACAGAGAGAGGAAAGTTACACAACTGCGAAAACATCGCAGAAAAAACCAACAAAATGGCAGTATACGACAAACTCGTACGATAATCAAAAGACTACCAATTATGATCAGAGTTTGGGCGTGGCCATAAATAATGACGAAGTTACTGAGAGCTCAGAGCAATCTGAAGAATATTCTCGAGCTCAAAACCCGCAGCTTCCACTCACGACTCCTCGATATTTAGCTCATGAATCGAGGCAGCCATTTGGTGACATGAAATTCGGTACATCGACGACTACAAATGGAGGATTGGTTGGTTCAAAATCACACGATATTGAAGCAAATGATGTTGATGAGCTCGAGAATTATGATGATACAAAAACTTCGCTGAGCGACTCCGGTGAAATGACAGACTATTCGAAAGATCTCGATGAATCTGAGATGAATGAGATTCCCAAAAAAGTGACGGAAAAAAACTCGCTGGAGCTTCCTCGGTTCTCGACTGCAGGAACGTTGGAGAAATTGCAAGCTGCTCACGGAATTTCTTCGTCTAGTTATCTGGAAATTACTGGAAAATCGAGTGAAGAAGATATCGAAGAAATTACTGAAAGAAATAACGAGGATAATCCGAATACCGAGTATTTGGGATTGACCAACTATGGGGCAACGGAGGATTCATTCATGGGTAGCGATCTTGGACTAAAATATGCGACAGAGCACGAAGTTACGACAGATCATGGAGAACTCACGAGCCCATTAAATGACGAATATTTAATCGATGATAATGGAGCTGAACAAAAATCAAATAACTATGACGAAGCATCGCCAGGAAATCGTTACTACACGACAGAAAGAAACATAATCAGTGATAACACCAAAAAAATTACGAGTGAAGATGACAGCGAACAATTTGTCGAATCGTATAATTCTTTTCCAGATGAAACATCAAGGACAAGTACTGAATCATACAAATTGAGAATGCCTGCGTCTCCATCGTCCATAATTTGTTCACCTACGACGACTGAGAGATTTGGCAGAAGCAGCCCTAATCCATTGAATAATAAATTTAATTTGGGAAGAAAATTGGGAGAAATTGATGCAGCTGAAGATGCAACGAATGATTGTATAACGAGTCAATCGATTTTAGGAGAAACAATGGCGACCGAGATGACTATCGCACCTGATGACCTTCACAGTTCTCGTGACGAATCGCTTCACTTGGCCAAAGATCATGAAGGACCATTGGATGTTCAAAATTCATCTAGGGGTCAGCCGGGAGCAATTGGTAGAGAAAACCACGTGACAAAGATTCTTCACGATCAAATGTTCACCCAACCACACGATGAATTTATCGAAGAATTGAGTGAAGAATCTTATTCAAGTAAGCCAATTATGTCGACGATTTTTTACGAAAATTCGTCAATTCATCCCAACGTTTTGAGAAGTGAGAACAAAATGGTCGAGGAACCTTCAAGACGAAATCCAGAAAGTGATAGAGAAAATCAGCAAGAAGCAATGATTGTTGGAAATGCAGCCGAAATTGCTGAAAACTGTGATGAAAATTTCTCATCGTACGATATTCCGGAGACTACAATTCCCAGAATGAAAGAATCCAGCATGAAAGAGAACGTATTGACAGCAGATAATAATCTGAGTGGCACAACCGATCAAATACAAGAAAGTTTCAGTTATGATATTGTCGCTGAAAATGATTCAATGAATGAAGAAAATAATAGTCCACATGATGCTGTGTTGAGCACCGAAGAAGAGTGTCCTGAAGAAATATCCGAGGATGACCTTTCACCCGAAGAAAGAACATTTTTGCGACACGCAGTCGAGAAATCCATAAATCATCTCGTATCAACAGATGCCAATTCACCAAAAGATGGAGAAAATAAACCGGAAGTCGTTGGTGTTGGAAAACAAAATCCACTATCCGGAATAAGCGACTTACCGGTACTGAAGAATCTCTTTTCTTTACCGGAAGTCAGAGACATGGCTATCAACAAGGTCAAAGATTTTATTAACGAAATGAGCGATTCGACACAACAGACTGCACTTGGTCGTTTGTCTGATGATGAAACCATCGGTACTATTTTCGATAACGTGATAAGTGATACGTTTCCAGGACCAAGGTCAATGATCGTTAACGAACAACAATACCAAAATGGACAACGAATTATGGGCTCCACTGATTTAGCATCAAATGATAAAATTACCGGACAAAAACACGACGACGAGATTTCAAATCGTATCAGAAATATCATTGGACAACCTGGAATAGGTCTTCAAGGTGCAAGATTGCCATCAGTTCAAAATATTATTGTCAAAACAATCGAGAATGCTCTGAATAACGAGATGCAGATCATCGACCATTCAGCCATACTGGACTCTCTGAGAAATATAATTTCTCGTCCTAAAACATCCAGCAGTTATTCTCCCAATAAATTATCGCGTGATGGACGATTATCCGGAGCTCAGAATACAAAAAAATCCTATAAATCTGTTGAAAATCTTCCCATCATTCCTGTCACCGAGCATGTCTTCAAGAATGGACATTGGTCGGAGAAACAAACGATTATCGGCGATAATAGAAAATATTTCGACCCAGAAATAGCGAGCGTCACAGCATCAGGAAGAGACGAGAAAATTCCTTTCTCGACCTTGAGCTACGAATCGTCGAATATTCAGGCGAACCAATATGGATCTACATCCGAAGCAATGGATTATGCACTTTTAGGCGATTCTGGAAGTAATGAAGATGATAAATTGACGATGGACTATCATGATTCCGAAGATACTGTTGGGGTTCCTATTTCAACGACCACGAATAATCCAGTGATATCTAGAAGCGAGACTCTAGAGGACCAAGCCGATATCCAGAATATTCCGATCAGGTATTATTCACCGAACGGCAGGAGGATGGAGTATATAAAAAATCTTCAAAAACCTGGAAGAGAAAAATTGAGATCTGAAGAAGCAATTAAATTCGCTTTGCAATCTCGCACGACTGGATTAACGACAGAAAGTGATTCACCTTCCGTTGGAATGGGTTTGAAAGAATTTTCTACGACGAGCGATGCTTCGGTGGATTTGTCACAAGCAACAGCGATGGGCATGTCTGAAAATTATGCTGAAAAATTAAGCACGGATTATCAGAGTACGACAGATAGCGTAGGAGTCACTGACAGCTTTTCCAGTTCAACAACAAAAAGTCCAGAAACTTCAAGAAGCTACACTAACCAAGAAGATGGTCCGAAAAATGTAGGAAAATGTTCTCCAACAAATCTTCGAAAAGCTGGACGAGGAAAGTTGAGATCTGAAGAAACAATGAAAGTTGCTCTACAATCTCCCACGACCGAAGCCACAATCGAAAATGACTCAACTTTGGTTGGAATGAGATCGAGAGAATTTTCTACGACGAGCGATGCTCCGGTGGAATTGCCACAAGCAACAGAAATGGGCATCACTGAAAATTATGCTGAAAATGTGGGTGAAAAATTAACCACAGGTTATCAAAGTGCAAAAGATGTCGTAGGGGTCACTGAGAGCATTTCCAGTTCAACAACTAGGACGCCAGAAAATTCCAGAAGCCTCCAGAATGGCTCAAAAAATGTAAGAAAATATTATTCAAAAAATCTTCGAAAACCTGGAGGAGCAAAGTTGTCGACCGAAGCCACAATCGAAAATGACTCAACTTTGGTTGGAATGAGATCGAGAGAATTTTCTACGACGAGCGATGCTCCGGTGGAATTGCCACAAGCAACAGAAATGGGCATCACTGAAAATTATGCTGAAAATGTGGGTGAAAAATTAACCACAGGTTATCAAAGTGCAAAAGATATCGTAGGGGTCACTGAGAGCATTTCCAGTTCAACAACTGGGACTCCAGAAAATTCGAGAAGCCTCCAGAATGGCTCAAAAAATGTAAGAAAATATTATTCAAAAAATCTTCGAAAACCTGGAGGAGCAAAGTTGTCGACCGAAGCCACAACCGAAAATGACTCAACTTTGGTTGGAATGGGATCGAGAGAATTTTCTACGACGAGCGATGCTCCGGTGGAATTGCCACAAGCAACAGAGGTGGGAATTTCTAAAAATTATGCTGAAAATGTGGGTGAAAAATTAACCACAGGTTATCAAAGTATGAAAGATATCGTAGGGGTCACTGAGAGCATTTCCAGTTCAACAACTGGGACGCCAGAAAATTCGAGAACCAAGACTCAAAACATTCAGAAAAATTCGACAAAACATTACTCATCGAACAACAAAAAGAAAGTTGTTCTCCAATCTCCCACAACCGATGTAACAATTGAAAATTATTCTTCCTCGGTTAAACTCAAATCTAGGAAATTGTCTCCAGCTGCCGAGCTTTCATTAGAATTAACACAAGCTCCAGCGTCTTACAGTGAATCTGCAACAGCGTTTTCCCCAGACTCGAGTCGTGGATCAACAATAAAATGCACTAACAAAAAAATGAAGAATAATTTAAAAAGCGTTGGATCCCGTCTAAACAATTATGAAAAAAAATCGACAAGCCCATCACCAGTTACTGACGAAAGTAATTATTCGAAACCACCAATCACGGTTAGTTACTCGGATATTCAGGTGGGAGGAGAAAATATTGAATCTACTACAAAAGGTTACGTTGGAGAGGAAAATTCGTCAGAGTCGCCAGAAATCCAAAGTAATTTGAACGACGAAATTACTGGCAGAACAGTATCGGAATTTCCGAGTACCATTCATCCTTCGCACGTGAATATTGTAAATAAATATTCTGCAACTGAAAAATTCGTCGGTGAAGAAAATCCAACTGCGACTGAAAAAACTGAGGAATATGACGATGTAATAGGTCAAAATACACAATTGCCAATGTGGCAAAGTACCTCCGGCGATATCTACAGAAATGAAGTGAGAAAATCATTTACGTCCGGCAACTTTGAAGAAAATGAGGAAGAAGAAATTGACGATGAACTCATGGGAATATCAGCAACTGAGCACTCGTACTCTGACGTTAATAATCGTTACACGACTGAAGAATACATCGAGAAAGAAAATATAGAATTGGCAAAAAACCCTGAAGAAAATAATGACAGAGTTGGAATGACAGAATCGTCGACACCTCAAGGTAAGTATTTTTTGGACGATGAAGATGATGGAGCGACGCAACTATCATCGATCGAGGAAATCGTCGAAGAATCAAATTATTCGAGTACTGATAAATTCGAAGGAAATTCCCAAAACGTCATTGAGGATTCACCAAGTAGCGAAATTTACGAGATGGGAAGTGACGAGAACGTTGATGAGGATGTGAGCTCGGAAAATCAATTAGGCTCAATAAACAGTAGTGATGAAGGCACGACTGAGGAAATAAAAAGTTTGACGAAAATTTCAAAATATCCTCATTCAATCGCCGAAGTTATTACGAGAAATTCTATTGGAGCAGCGAGAAATCGAGGAGAGAATAGAAATTATCAGGAATTTCCGAGCGAACAAGTTGGCGTCTCTCGAGATGAAAACATTAATAATGATGATTTCGCTGCTTTATCAACGAGTGGCCAAACGAATTACGCTAATTCAGCATACGATCCAACGTATTTTGGCAAAATAACATTAAACTCTTTAAATCCTGATAATGATAAAATTTCTGATTTGAAAAATACAGATTTGTTCTACGTTGGTGACGGCGTAAAAATTCCACTAAAGTTATCTCGAATGGACGATGGTTCATGGGCTCTCTCGATATCGGATAAAATTTGTGAAAATTACGTGAAAAAAAAATGCCCCTGTTGTGTGTCGAGGGATGGTGATATAATTGAGGAGAAAAAACACACAAACGATGACGAATATGATCCAATCGAAAATTCGGATTTTCCAGGTGAATCAAAGAAACGTCACGCTCGTTCAGCTTCCGGTAACAAAATTATTGTCACAACCAGTACGACACCTGTGGAAAAATTCGCGATAAAGTACAACTTGTCTCTCGACCCAACGGATTGTCTCGACGAATCCACGAAATCCTGGCGACGAATGAAATCAAAATCTGTCACAGGCATGAAAAATTCAAGAAGAATTAATCATGCAGGATCTTCGAGAGACGAACAACTATTGAAACTTTTTGAAAATAATAATAAATTGCGAAGAGACGATAGCAACGAGGAGAAAGAGAATCAAAATATAGAGAATAATGAGAGGAAAAATAAATCTGAAAAATCAAATGACCTTGTAAGAACCGAATTAACCTTTGACACAAACAGCAATGAAATCATGGAGAGTCTGATGCACATGTATGACGTGTCTGAAAGCAAAAGAGCTCGTCAATACTCTGAATACAAAGAGGTCGTCAATACTCTGGATAACTTGATTAATTCGGCCCAAAATCTTGATCCAATTCTCGAATCTTACAGTATCGTGAAATCACCGAAAGAAAATCCTGTGGAGGATCGATTGGCAATAAATGATGATTATGATTTAGCCGAGATGGCGAACGAAATTGCAAAGTACGGTTATCAGAAAAATAATCCAATATTGGAGAGAATGCGATTCGTCAAAAAAAAACAAAACGAA
The DNA here is from genome assembly GCA_963669185.1 of Dyspetes luteomarginatus. Lineage (NCBI taxonomy): Eukaryota > Metazoa > Arthropoda > Insecta > Hymenoptera > Ichneumonidae > Dyspetes > Dyspetes luteomarginatus. The sequence continues at coordinate 23,925,767 of OY769905.1, forward strand.
CAAGGTCAGTACAGATATCAACGAAACATCGATCATCAAGTATCTGGGAGAATGAACGTTTTGAAGACTGTCCTTGAATGGTTAAAACAAGTTTTTCTCGAATCAGAAGCCGGCAATGAAACGTGATTTCGTTTCAATTAAACAGGAGACATAATCATTTTGTACATAGAATTGGGGGTGCATTTTTATCATTGTTACAGAAATCGCCCTGCGCCATCGTTTTTGTTTTTTTGTTTTTTTTTTTTTTTTAATGTTAATGTTACGAATTTATTTGTAAGTTATTTTTATTTCATTATTAATGAGCAAATATGGGGATATTCGCGCGTAGATAATGACAATCCAAGGACAAGGATAAGGAGAATCAAATATTTAAAAATAGTTAAGAAAAAAACAGAACAAAGAGGATCCATACAAGTATCAATGTAACATCGATCGTCAAGTCTCAGGAGGATTGAACGTTTTGAAGATTGTCTTTGAATGCTTAAAACGAGTCAGTTTCGAATGTGAATTGAAAAGAAATTATGTTTCATTATTGGCCACAGGATCGAGAGAAATTTATATCAGTAATTCCACGACAATCTTCAAAACGTTAATTCTTCCTGAGATTTGACGATCGATTTTCCAACGAGGCTCATTCCATCAACGAATCGCACAATCATTGTATCATTTGCTTTAATAAAATATTTCGACATAAATGAATAAAGATAGACAAAAATATACTTAATCCCATCATGCATCGATTAAATCAGTAGTCAAATTAGTTAATTATTATCGTTAATGTTGATAACAGTCGTTATTTAAAATATATTTTGTATGTAATTAATAAATGATTTTTTTGGAGCGAATAACTGAGCTTATCAAGTTGATCGATCTTTATCACGATAATAAAATAGATAAAACCGCGCCATTTTACAACTGGGCATTGAAAAATCAAATACCGAACTGTATCCATGAAAAGGTAAAACGTTTTTTGATTATCTCGAGGAGAATGTAAATTCATGGACGATTGACGCTTCATCAAGACAACTTATCGATGTTTACATGAACTTGTTGGCCGGTTCTTTTGTGGGACAAGTATTTGTATTGAAAGAACGTGCTCTCATATATAGCCTGCAGCCTTTTAGAGACTACGATGGGGAACTTACAGACCTGCAATAAAAACTTGCTCACGATGGGAGTTCACTCTTTCCTCGTCTAACAATGGCAGATAATATTCCACGTGTTAGTCGTTACCCACAGCCAGCATCAAAATGTAGATCACCTAGTTATTCTTCGTGATTTATTGTTGATCTACAAAAAGTATAAAATAAGCATCATCGGAGAGATTCATTTTTAAAGAAAGCATCGCAAATTTAAGAACTCAGTATTTTATTTCCTTCGGCCTAAATTAATTTCTAGTATGAGTGTCCAAAATGGTTCATGAATCAGCCAAAGTTAGCCAATGATGGAATGAAGGTAATTAATTTTGCAAAATTATAAAATGTATATTAAACATGTTAGTAGTCAAAAACATCAAATATTAAAATTTCATTGACGTCGAAGTGAAAGACGAAAATAATGACACATGACAAAATTTAATCCATGCCAAAATATTGATGACGAAAATGTTGAGATCAGATGGAGTAAATTTGAATGACATTTGAATGAACTATGAACTATGAATTCTATACGAAGATAGAAATGTGTCGTGTAAATATTCTATTGAAGAAAAATTTGAAGATGTGAACAAAGAAATGCTAAAATACATTAAATGATTACACATTATCACAACAAAAGTTTATTTGTTCCAGTGTGACGATTTAACTAATAACGCTCTTGCTCTCGCAAGTTTTCTCCGAGAGGAAACAAAATTATTTTATCAATAGATCACTTTGGGAACGACAGTGGATAAATATATACAGGTGAAAACAACCCTTCGGGTCTTGTTGAACGGTTGTGTATTTTTTTTATTTTTTTTTCTCGATGCACTATTGGTTTTTCTTCGCGTCTCTTAACGTTCTCAGAGACGAAGATTGTTCGGAAAAAGTATTTTCCTTTCGACAAGATCGACATAAAGGGGGGTAACATAATCATCAGGGCCCCTAAGGCAAATTTTCGTTGTTTCTTCTTCGTAACACAACTCCATTTTTTTCTCCTATCCGAGGTCTTGCGTTTACAGGTGCAACAGACCAGCTTCTTGCAAGATTCAAACTCGTGTTACACGTCGCTCGCGGATTGGATAATGTAACGAATATTTCAACATGAGGAAATTGAACTTAATGACAAATATTGATTTTTATTCGAGGTTATTTAAACAAACCTTTCAACGCCCTGTATGACAAATAAACGGTCACGTAACAAAATGACTGCTGCAATATTGTTGTTTTCGCTGGTGCGGTAGGAGAAAAGGAAAAATTATAAAATCGAATAGGATCGAAAACAATTTAAATTCAAGGACATCGACGAAGAGAGGTCACGGCTCGCATAGGAGGCTCGTAAGGTCGAGATAAAACAACGAAGGGGCCTCGTAAAAACTGTCCATGTCTCCCCTGGGAGAAGACAGCAGGACTGATGCAGCAGGATAAGAGAGAAAGGGCTGTGTATGTCAAAGAGAGATGGAGAGAGAGAAATAGAGAGAGAGAGAGAGAGAGAGAGAGAGAGAGAGAGAGAGAGAGAGAGAGAGAGAGAGAGAGAGAGAGAGAGAGAGAGAGAGAGAGAGAGAGAGAGAGAGAGAGAGAGAGAGAGAGAGAGAGAGAGAGAGAGAGAGAGAGAGAGAGAGAGAGAGAGAGAGAGAGAGAGAGAGAGAGAGAGAGAGAGAGAGAGAGAGAGAGAGAGAGAGAGAGAGAGAGAGAGAGAGAGAAAGAGAGAGAGAGAGAGAGAGAGAGAGAGAGAAAGAGAGAGAGAGAGAGAAAGGAGAAGAAAGAAGAATCACTAGACAGACCAAAAGAGAACTGTTGGACACCAGACAACTTCTCTCTTCCGATCTCTCGCGTCTCTCACGTCAGAATCATCCGTGGCCAGCGTGACGCTCATTGTAAACCCTCTCGAGTCAAGTTTATCCTCTTCCACTCGTCTATACGGAAAGACAACATCGCGAACTCGTTGGTTGATGATACTCGATTCGATCAACGTGGAAAGTGATTGAAACTTAAAATGCTACGATCAAAGTCAATTAAGAGCCACATATGGAATGACTGATGATAATTAATGATTGTTTTATTTTATGTATCTTACCTTAGCCCATAAAAAATATGAATTTTGAACGTGGCTAATTTGAATAACCATCGTAATAATATTATCATTTTCTTTTGCTGCAAAGAAATGTAAGTTTTGTCGTTTGAAAAAATATTTCCTCTGCTAAGTATTAGTGACAGCGGAAGTGAGGAAATTTTACTGATTTTCATACTCTCGATGAATCTCTAGATTGGAAAGTCGAAAATGTTTTTCCGTGTCAAGCGTGTCAATATTTTATACGTGATTAATATATTTTTCGTTCAACCATTTAATTAATTTAAATGCCAATAAATTTTCTAAAAATCATCTTTTTTTTTTTTGCTCCGAAATGAATTTTATTTCATTTTTATTCTGCTAATGAACAAAAATTAACATACAAATTGTATAAAGACGTGTATGCGATATATATACGTATACTCGGCATATTTACAGATAAACAAAGCAAATTCAGGGGTAAATACATACGATGAACGACGACGATGAATGTAATATTTTTCATACATAGTGTAGAGATTATATTGTCGTAGCTTCATCAAAATTCTCGAGGATTTCGATCCATCGATAATTCCTCAAATATACAACTCAATTGACGTTTGAATTATTATTTAAAAAAATCACCATCGATATGTAATATAGTTCAGGGTGGTTCAACATAACGTGATTATCGCATTTTCAACTGTTCCTCAAATATATTTTATTTTATCGTTAAAAAAATAGCTCTCGTGAAAGGTTAAATTTGTGGGATAAAATTTAATGCTGATGGAGCACCGATTATTAAATTTTCAAGAAATAGCAATTTTTATGAATTTTCATGCTGTTTTTCAATCCCCTAATTTTTAACCACCCTCATATTTATATTTATATATACAAGCATGTGAGCAACCCTGTGGCTTTTTTCGGGATTTTCATACCAACTTAATTCTCATAAGGCATACATATATATTTTTCACTACTGTAATAGTATAATGGAGAAATAATTATAAAGAAAAGCTCGCTTACATACTAATACGTTTATCACCTGCGAAACGTGGTCTCGTACCGCTCATAATCCGCGGAATAAAAAATTTAAACATTTAATATTATACATACACGCGTGAACCCACAAAAAAAAAAAAATATCTTAATTTTAATACACTAATCGTGAATTTTTGTCATGGGTATTTTTAGCGAAGATCCACGATTCCTGCCAGGCTTCAAAATTCAGTCTTATACCGTTCGATTACAATTATTCCCAACGAAACTTCCATAATTAACGGATAAATCGTACAAAAACAAGAATAATATTAATGAAAACTTGATCAACTAGCAACAATATTTTCTTTTATTGCTTGAAAAAAAAAAAAAAAAAAAAAAAAAAAAAAACCGAACGAACCTTAAAAAAAATATAAAAAAATGTAAAAATGTATAAAAGTCCATGAAAAAAAATAGAGAGAGAATTGAATAACGAGATGAATGAATTATGCGGAGGGGGAAGCTTGAGCAACAATTTTTCTGGGTATTAGCTTGAGATGAAATGGATCGGGTGGTACAGCAACACAGCCCGGAAGTAAATTATTTTTGAGATTATCAGTTACGGGATGTACATCGTATCGCGATAAAAGGGCTGTTACAATGACAAATGCAAAGCCCTGGACGAGTCTCTGACCTATGCAAGTGCGTTTACCAGTCGAGAATGGTACAAAGTGTTCGGGTTTGCAAACACGATATTTCGTACCGCCATTGCGGGGTCCTGGAGATGAAGATATATCGACATCGATCGGTTTGAGAAAACGTTCGGGACGAAATTCACGCGAGTCTGCACCCCAGTACGATTCACCGAGATTAAGATCGAAATTATTGACAAAAATAACGGTATCCTTGGCAACTGGATAACCACCAATGTCAGTGTCCTCGGTGGCGACATGGGGTACGATCGGTGAACTTGCTATTCTGAGTGTTTCCCATATAACCGCCTCGGTATAAGCCATTTCCGGTCGATCATCCAACGATATCAGACTGCCACGTTTTTCGCCTCGTGACAGTACATTGTCACATTCCGATTGAATTTTTTCCAATACACCAGGATGTACAGCCGCATTGGCAAGTATCAACATGGCGAGATTCCCAATTGCCGAATGTCCACCAATGAAATCCTCGAGTTCGTAAATTATGTGCTGCCAGGATAAATTTGACTCGGGACTCTCGTGATGCAGCAAAAGGGCATCGGTAAAGTCACGTGGTATGCCATTAACGGTATCAAGATCTAAACGATGACGATCAATTATTCTCCGCAAGATAAAGCTTCTTATGTCTTTTGCCCAATCGTCAAGACGATTCAAATGTTTTGTGTAAAATGGACTGAGCCAGGGTAAAAAGTCAACCGCGTAACCCTGATTTATATCCCAGAATATCTCATCGAATGAACGAACTATGCGACAAAATTCCTCGTCATCGTAACTGAATCTCGTTGAGCACATGTAACGGGTAAACATATTTGCAAGTGCACCCAGCAATAATGGCTTTATCGACTTTTCACCCCGTAAAATTGGCAATGCATCATCTTGCTCGAGAGTCACGAGCAACTGGGCAGCCTCCAGTGTACCGATTCTCGATAATTCTTCCTGCTGAGGTGATCCACCGCGGGGTGAGCAAAATTTTCGTGCTATTGATCTTTTTTGACGCTGCAAATCCGACCAGTCGCACAGAGCCAGAGCTGAAAGCATTAATGAAAAAAAAAATATTAGTGCCATTCACTCGAATAACAATACACGTACCTAAATCATTTAATGTTTTATTTTTTCTCCGGAAGAAATCAGATGGAACATTGTACGAATTTAAATAAGAGACAAAGGCAAAATCGAGGATATTAAAATTGATAGATCTTAGGGTTTCTATTCTCACATTGTTTTATTAGACTTTTTCAAAATATTAGAGGCATCGAAAAAAATACGCCGATTAGTTAACTAAAGTAACGATTTCCCTTAAATCATTCGATGCTTTTCTCCTGGTATAAAATGTTCGATCAAACATTATAGATCGAGATAAGAGGGGAGGGTAAGATAAACTTTTTTAAATAAATCGATCGATAGCTTTATGATTTTATACCGTACCGTGAATTTTTTTCATCACGAAAAGGGGAGATCATATTTTTAATTCGTCAACTAACTTTTTTTGTAAAATTTCACCCTACTTTCAATATGATTGAGTTCGAAATTTTTGCAGACTCCAAAGGGCTGCATCAATTGCTACCAAGATATCTTCAAGATGTCTCGGTATAGGAAGAAGCAAATTGAGAAAATATCGTGCATCCTGTACATTAGTTATTGAATTAACCCTGATCTAGGACTTAGATAAATCAGACCACAGAAAACCTCCAATAATTAGATAAATTTCACTGTAGCTTTCCCTTAGCGCAAACTATTCTGCTTTCCCTATTTTCAAAGCTATCACGTACACTCGATAAATACATATATTTTTGTATTCCAATAAAATAATATTACCCAGAGAAATATTAAGACCTTGACCTCATACGCAAGAGTCCGTACATAAAACGGTCTCACTCATCTTCTCTCAGGTATCGACACACGCATATAATTGTGCATGAGTATCCACTTTCCACCAAGCTCTTCAATCTCATTCAGGAACCCGATCTTGCTCTTCCACGTATTACAAACGACCAAGTTCATAAATGCAAACTACAGTCAAACTTCTTGCAATTTAACACAAAAAGTGATCCAAGTTTGTTTGGATTTTCTACACGTTATCATTTGACTTGAAAAAAATTATTGTCTCAATGAAAATTATTTTTAATAAATTGTTTTTTTGAGGGGAACTTGGAAAATTAGTAAAAAAATTAAATTTTCTATAAATAATAAGCAAGTTTTAATCGGACATAGCTAAAGTATTAAAACCACCTTGAATATATTATTCCTTAAAATATATCTTGAATCTCATATGCGATTTTATTTTTACGTCACCGTACAAAAAATATTTTTCTTTTATATAATTTCGGACGCATCATTTGCACAGGAGAAATTTGCAGTAAAAATCGTTACTGCTCCTCGAGAATGGAATGGAGGAGGGGATGAAACCAAACTTAAAATTTGCATACGAATATTGGCATTCTCAATTATGAGTTAAATTGCAAGAAATCGAACTGTAGATACGATGGAAAACAAGAGTATATATCTGCGTGCTAGCGACTGGAGTCAAGCCTGCAGGGCAAAATGCCACACGTGCATTTGTAAAAAAAAAATAATAAAAAAAAAATGAAAAACGACGTGTAACGAGCAGCCCTGCAATGAGGGTCTCGTTGCATAGTGTGTATATACACATATATATATATATATATATATATATAAATTTATACATATATATATATATATATATACATATATATATATATATATATATATATATATATTCAACTGTGCAGAGAAGATCGCTGGACCGCATCATGAGCGTGATCAAAAAGGACAGAGCAGATGCTGCATCATACATTGCAGGCTTATACACCAGTACCTTTTATACTTGTACGTCCGTCGGTCCATCCGTTCCCAGAAGCGGTTAATTCGACTGTCAAGTTATTTCGAGGAGGCCGCTAGCGCTTCCTGCTCCCAGTATTACGAGTTTACCTGATGAGCTCCAAAGAACCAGTCGCAATCTACATCCTTTAACCAACGCTCGTTGAAATTTTTCATATTTTTTTTCCACTCTCACAACCCAGTCTTTTTTCCCTTTGGAGAAAATACGACAACAAAAAGCTCCCATATCTATATATTCGTTATGGGCGTATAGATTTATATGAATTTTTATAATAATTCTTAATATATAATAATGATTCTATATACGATCCAAGATCACAAAACGCAGCCTCAATGATACAGATATTTGAATGAGAATATTTGAAAACAAAATTACTCGAAATTTTTTTAAGTTTTAAATGTTGACCGAACAAAACACGTCGCCAAAATGCTGGCAATCAATCTGGAGATACCTTAAGAAAATACGACAACAAAAAGCTCCCATATCTATATATTCGTTATGGGCGTATAGATTTATGTGAATTTTTATAATAATTCTTAATATATAATAATGATTCTATATACGATCCAAGATCACAAAATGCAGCCTCAATGATACAGATATTGGTATTTAAATGAGAATATTTGAAAACAAAATGGCTCGAAATTTTTTTAAGTTTTAAATGTTGACCGAACAAAACACGTCGCCAAAAAAAATGCTGGCAATAAATCTTGAGATAGCTTAAGAAAATTTTGAACAATTAACCAACATTGAACTTATTATTTTACTACAGCCATGACCCACCTCCCTTAATGAGTTTTACCCGATTACACATTTATCTGATGTCTCTCGAGCCTCGAACAAAGTTCTAGCCCATTTGTGAAATTATCTCCTATTTTTCGCAATAAATATGCAAAATAATATTTAAGTATTAAAAATTATGGCCATTGATCGCTGTTTTTTCGATTCTTCGAAGGATTTAATGAGGATCTCGTTTGGCCCCGTTGCCTCCGCTCTCTCACTAGATAAAAAACGTGACGTGGCTCTTTTTATTTCCGCGAGGAGAAAGGACCCGTCTAACGTATGGCGATACGAAGCGATCAGGAAACTTTATATTGTATATAAGATATACAAAGCTATATATATATGTATATATATATATATATATATATATATATATATATATATATATAACTCGTCGAATCGAATAAAAAAATGCCTCAGTGCCACGTGCTAAATGCATCGATGCATGCTGCAATAGCATACGATTCGACGACTCATAAAAAGAGAGGCAGAGTAGACAACTAAAGGTGTTTATGGACTCGCAATTTATCGTGAAAAAATCTCTGCATATGCACGAGTATATCGCGTATGAAAAACCATAGAGACGTGATAGAACGACGTGAAAGAGAAGATAGAGTATTCTGTACAATCATAAAACATACACTCTTTTCATTTGCACACGTGACATACAGTCTGATATTGGGACACATGATATCTCATAACGACCTCGTGTATTTTAAACTGAGATCACCGACCTATCCTGTTAATCATCAGAATCTAATGGGTCATAATACCGGTTGACTGCAACAGCAATGGTCGACGGTATATATTCATCCTCAAGATCTCTCAGGAATCATTCTCTCGCCTTTTTTCTATGTAAAAAAAATTAATTTCACTCCTATAGGTTTCCACCACGTGTTCGTCTGCTCGTGACACTCAGGCTATCTTGCACTACTTCGCGGATCATTTAACGCTTACAATTTCACATTTCACTATAATAGCAATGGTCGACCATTGCTGTTACATTGCTGTGTCCACGGTATATGTTCATCCTCAAGATCTCTCAGGAATCATTCTCTCGCCTTTTTTCTATGTAAAAAAAATTAATTTCACTCCTATAGGTTTCCACCACGTGTTCGTCTGCTCGTGACACTCAGGCTATCTTGCACTACTTCGCGGATCATTTAACGCTTACAATTTCACATTTCATTGAACGAGACACGCGATTCACTCGGGTGGCCTCTCTCATATTTATGATGATCTCTGATTTTATTCGACATCTACTTAATGTAACTGGGCCAATTTTAATATTCTTTTGTGGTTCATAATATTCTCATAATCACACTTTGGCAGACAAGCTTAGAAAATCGATGATTTTCGAACGTCGATTACCAGGAAAATAAAAACTTTTTATTTATTTTCCGGTAATAATTGATTACGAAATTTACTCAGAGCTCTCATGGGACTGAAAAATGTTGACTTTTGGCAAAATAGTTCGACTTCATTGTTTTTTTATGAGCTGCATTTTACCGGCGTTCCTCCTCATATATGCTGCCGAGTGGTAAAATTACAATACTTGGATTTTGCACTGTGACAGATACGCCGATACCAGTGAATTAGCACTTGCTCGTGTCTGACACAGCTTGAATTTGCACTTGTACTCGCTTAGACCACTTCCCCGTTGCCGTATCGTCATCTATCTGTACATCTATATATATAGATATATTTATATATATAATCTACATGTCTATATATATCTATATATATATATATATATATGTATATATAGTTATCTCTGTCTAGTTTTACACCGTAATTCGCAACGGGAGATGTGTCGAGAGAATCTCGTATTCACATCCAGAGGACGATCGTCGTAATCGCCAGACGATAAAATAAAATATTTTGAAAAAAAAAAGATGGAGATATATGTGTTAAAGCCACGTGTCCGATCGCTCTGTAACTCTTGGCCAAGAGAGCACGTGAAATGAGAGCTGGAGGGGAAAATCGCGCATATATATATATAAGGTCAAAGGTATATATATATACCTTTGACCCTCGATGCGATTTGCACATCAGTGAGTGTCAATGTGAGCCTCTGTAAGTACTTACGTGAGCCTATGAACTCTATGAATGTCTGAGTTTTCAAAGGGGTGAGTCAAAACTCTGAAGGCAACCCCCTCTTCATTTCAATTCAAATAGAACACCCAGTATAAAAACTTCCCCTTGTAACTTGTACACGACGGTGCAGTGTGTACAGATAAGTGCGCTAATTATTCACCAATACCGTGTCCCCATTATTGGACTGCCCCTTAAATTTTTGTACAAGCTGGTGGTAGCGACAAAATATTTTTATACTATAGCGATATATATATATATATCATATTTATATTGTTTGCTAATTTGTGATGCACAATATATTATATATATGAAAATATATTATTACAATAGAAGAATAAAATATATCAATTTTTAAAAGTTTTTTAAAATTCATTTAAAGAAATTTAAATGTTACGTATGTATATAGAAAAGTTTTTTTTTTTTTTTGCTTTTCACTACTATATAGAACATAATGCCATACGTAAAAACAATTACTACGGAATGTATTGATCCAAGCTGAAGAAGAAATAGGGAAAAATTTCATATTTTTAATTATATTCAAATGATTTAAGAAAAATTTGAATTTTTAAAAAATTAAACGAGCTATAATGATAATTTTCAGTGATACGGAAGTGTCATGAAAATTTTATCGATTTTTATCGTGACCCAAATACATGGCATCAACTTAATATTGTTATTATACGAAACCTTTTTCTGCTGTAAAAACCATAATTCCCGCACAAGCACCATATGAATGGGCTACAGTTAAAAAGGGATGTTGAGTTTCTCTGCTCTTTGGATCTTTTTTTTTGACGAGAGTACAAAAAGTGATTTAAAAATCCAAACGAAAAATAATGTGATTTTGCCCCAAAACATCCCCCCGAAAAAAACGATAATGACACCCTTAAAAATTCACCCTGTGTGTATTGAATATAATGCAATTCGCGTTAGTTTAAGTGATAAAATGAGAGGTCACGAACTAAAATTATACATCTCTGCAAAGAAGAAATAAAAATTTAGACTCGAAAGTTAAATTTATCCTGATATATCTGCTTTTCTTAAGTAATGCCCTTATGAACTTACAATTATTGCGATCGCCACCGAAGAGATGATGAAAACGAAGAAAGTCCGGTCGTCCACCAAAGTGACTGCCCTTGGTGATGAGAACTTCCTTCAAAAGTGTATAACTGCTAACGACAACGCATTTGGCAACGCCAAGCTGAATCTCATAGATGTCACCGTATTGACGAGAAAGCCTCGTGAAAGCATCAAATGGTCCTCCGGGTCCCCGAAGAAGATGAAGACTGCCGATAAGAGGAAATGACCATGGTCCACTCAGTATCTTCTTATCGTTTAAATTACTCAAAGCTTTTGATTTTATCTCTCCGATGTTCGATGTATTCGATCGTCCCTTTCTAGATTTTCGGCCACCCCTAGGGGTCATTTTTTCATTCATCATCGATGCATAATATTTTCCAATCTCTCTGTCACGTATCACAGACTGAAGAATTTTCGTGAAAATCAAGAGAAACGTGATGCAAGATAGTAAAACCCAGACGGCAATGGCAGCCATTGTTCTTTTTCTGCTGAAAAAATTCAGCTGTCCTTTGGACGATCGACTGATAAAGTATTTATCACTCTCGATCAGTGTATTTTATAATCAAGCTTTTGATTATTTATTATCGCTGTAAGTATAACTCGTTATCACTCTTCTCAGTGTATCTTATAATTGATTTTTAATCGATTCCTTATCACTCGTACCAGTGTATTCTGTAAACAATTTTTTCACTCTTATCAGCTTTATAGTTGTTCAAATTTTCACACGAAATTTTCATGTATAAGATTTTTTTAACAGCACTTGGGAAAAATTGCAAAAAAAAAAAAACGGGAACTTGGAAATTATTGGGTTATGACTTGGCGTGTGAAAGTATCGTCAATTTTTTTTTCTACCCCATGCACAGGACCAATGTATCGGCGAGGAAAAGTATTATATATATATATATATATATAGCACACTTTGATTATTTCTCGGGTGTCACTCTTCACGAGCACGCACACGATGCACAACTCAGCAGCGCACCGTAACTTCACTCGAGTATATATACGGTCATGTATACCGCGGGATTTGCAAAAGTACTCACGTCTCACGGCTAACCGCAGCACGAGTACCGTTAGAATACCGTCGCTATATATGTTTCCTTTTATGTTATATATATCTCTCTCTCTCTCTCTCTCTCTCTCTCTCTCTCTCTCTCTCTCTCTCTCTCTCTCTCTCTCTCTCTCTCTCTCTCTCTCTCTCTCTCTCTCTCTCTCTCTCTCTCTTTCTCTCTCTTTCTCTCTCTTTATCGAATCACATCCACGTGGAGAAACGACCAATCCTTCCACCACCACGACGTTTAGGATTTTCGTGTTATTATTAAACAAAAAAAAGTTTCAATTCGAGACCTTTTTGGGACCCGAAGGTTTCGGGATCCCGTAAGTCCCAAAGAATATCCAAAAATCTACCTGAAGTCAATATTTCAAAAGAGAAAAAAATACATATTGCATTCCTCTTGTTTTTAAAATTGTCAATGAAAAAAATTGAAAATTGGGATTGGAAAAAATTCGCTCATTCAATTTTTACGCACTGTATTTTATTGGATTTTTTTTTTTTACGTATCTCTCTTACGTTGCTCGATTGTTTTGTTCTTTTAAATTATAATTTTTTTGTTGTTTTTTGTTGTTTTTTTTTTTATATTATTTTTATCAATGCGAATCACTATTGATATAGCACAAAATCTCGTTGAGCAGTCGTACGAAACGCGCCCGTGAATCTGTTGCACTTGGTTTGAACGAAAAGCGCGCTCAACTCAACTCCAGACCCTGAGAAGGTGCACGAGATCTCAGGTGCTGGAAATTAATAGGACGAGAGACCACAGAGAAAGAGGGAGAGAGAGAGAGAGGGAGAGAGAGAGAGAGAGAGAGAGAGAGAGAGAGAGAGAGAGAGAGAGAGAGAAAGAGAAAGAGAGAGAGAGAAAGTAATAGAGCATAAGAGGGTGGGAGGGAGGAAAAGAGACAGAGAAAAATAAAGAGAAGGGGAGAGGGTAACTGACAAGTCTCGCTCGAGTGAGAGAAGAGGAAAAGAGGGAACGACAACGATGAGTTTGTGCGCGAGACCGGACGCGATGCGTTCAACTTCAGAGTCCGATGCTCACGGTGTTAGATGCGCGCGGTTGCACATGCATCGCGATCACCACGGTGAGAAATAGAGAGAGCGAGTTTACGACGCGAGTCCGGTGGGAACTGCAAGAGGTGGAAATCGAAGAACAAAAAAATCAACAGAGATCTAGGGTGAGAGTCGTTGAAGTGGGAGAAAAGCTAGAACAGAGAGAGAGAGAGAGAGAGGGAGGAAGAGAAAGATGCGAAAGTAAAGGATAGCAACAAAGTATATATATAAATATATATATATATATATATATTTTTTTATTACCATCTTTTACTTTTTGTACATATTACAGTATATATTATAATAACTAGAATCAAGTATATATATTTATTTGTTTTTTGTTTTTTGTTTATTTATTTATTTATTTATTTATTTGTCATATAGTAGAAAGAGGAAAATGGAACAAGTAGAAAATGGAAAGTCAACGAATCTCAGTGACAGTGCTCTTGAAATTGATCGTATATATAAATATATTTATAAAATTTAGATCGTTAAATCCTTTTGAACGCGTTATCCGAAGTACTTTTCTCCATTCACCAACCTAAAAAACAACTAAAAATAAAACTTTTTTTATACATTTCTATATATACATACGCGAATGTGTATATGTGAAACTGCGAAGAGACCCGGAAATAAATGAACTAAAACTGTTGGTGCATTTCTGCATTCTGTATGTTTCACTTAAAAATCTTCATTATACATATGTATATATATATATATATATATACATATAGAGATATATATATATAGATATATATCACTAGCCGATTATTTCAGCTCACTCAAATCGAGCCTAGTGTCTGGTGAGTATATTTTACTTTTATTTTTATGTAAATGTGCACACGTATATTCACAATACACGTTCACTGTTCGATTGTCCCTTGATCAATGCCCAATGATGCAATTTTGATGAGTGCGTGTATGGGTGTTCTCCAATCTCTATTGGCTAGCCGGTCAACACATTCGATTCTTCCCCGCGTTATTTAACATGTTTATAAGTCATTTACGCGTATTATAAATTTGTGTGTGTTTTTATATGTATATATAAGTATCGTGCATCAGTGATGAGGCAACTTTTATAGATGGGCCAGAGCGTGAGTACGTTATTGCTACTGAATGGAGAAATCTCTCGCGAAACTCGCCTTTTTATAGTCGGTGGGCTCCCTGAGGTTCCACACACCCAGGAAATTAATATATGTATATATATATTTATATATATATACATATCTATATATATATATATATATATATCTGCTGCAATTCTTGTTAGGCCCAATACGCCGGTATATATATATATATATGTACAAGAATTGGGAGGGGCCACACACGCACTCACAGATACTCACAGCAGCACACACACACACGCAGGCACTTGCGAAGGCACGCACAGACATAATTGCTGCGTGTACCTATACGACAAATTACAGCATACTCGGGGGACCGTACTGAGCAAAGCTC
This sequence comes from Dyspetes luteomarginatus, assembly GCA_963669185.1. Lineage (NCBI taxonomy): Eukaryota > Metazoa > Arthropoda > Insecta > Hymenoptera > Ichneumonidae > Dyspetes > Dyspetes luteomarginatus. Next base: position 23,941,026 of record OY769905.1, read on the forward strand.
ACTGATAGCCATGGGCCCAATTTATATACAGCTATTGTTATTTAACGAAATATTGTGCGTGTCAGCGTGTATTGAGAGGATTTGTATTTTTCTGTGTGTAAGGAGAAGAATGAGAGTGAGAAGATTACACATTTGTCTATAAAGGAAATCGAAAAATTCAGTCTATTTTTTTTTACAGATCAATTATTCCTAGTTAGTCAATAATGAAAATTCATTGTTGCAATAATATATTACTTATGATCAATATATAATCATGAGAGAGTAAACTCAAATTGCACCATTCTAATAATATAAATATGTTGGCTCTCCCTATATTTTTTATACCCAGTAATCAACTATTGTAATATTTTTCTGGCTGCACACATATATATATATATATATATATATACATAACGTATATTTATGCAAGGGCAGAATTTTTTTTAATATTTCAAATTTGGTGAAAAAAAAAAACAAAAAATTAACTCAATTATCATAATTTTTCTACGTAAAATTTGCATTTAAATAATTTTTTTGCTATGTGCGTCGTGTGATACACACATTGAGTAAACAGAGAGAACCCGACCTTCCCGAACGGAATTGGATTCTGCGGAGTTTCGTAAAAGCTCCTTTAAACCATAACACAAACAAGGGGGGTAAAACCTGAATGGAGGAGCATTAAAGAGAAGATGAAGAAGAAGAGGAAGAAGCAGAGGAAAAAAGAAGAAATGAAGTGTAAAAAAGAAACCCAAGGTAAAGGGAGTGGAGGAGAGAGAGAGAGCGATCGATAAATCGACTAATAGAGGGTACAAGAGGGGGAGAAAGAGATCGATGATATATATAATTTTTTTATAGTGAATAGACGGAGTTTGCTAGATAGCCCTTTTGAAATGCTAGAGCAGACGCGCGTTGGTCCTGAAAAAAAAAAAAAAAAAAAAAAAAAAAACAGAAGAAAAAAGATCTGGTAGGCAGCAACAACGATGGATCTGTATAAATACAGTCTGCCCACTATATAGTAATAATATACATAATATATCCCGAGACAGCGTCAAGATTTATATGGCAAAGCTGCAATATAAAATCCAACAGCTAAGAGACCGAGACGACGCAGTTAGTGAGACGAAAAGATAACGAAGAAGAAGAACGAGATGATGATGATGATGATGATGAAGACGATGCATGGGTGGTTGGGGCGTCTCATGGGATTTTATATTGAGGACTAGCCAGTGATGTGGTGTGGTAAGACTAGCTCACGAGGTCATGGTTCCTTCTGGTCTTCTCCATAATCGGAAACCTGTTGGGGCCGTAAACGTGTCCTCTCTCCCTCCTCTCTTTTTTTCTCCCTCCCTCCCTCTCTCTCTCTCTCTCTCTCTCTTTCTCTCTCAGGAGGACCTGACACGTGTGAGCGATTAGAAAACGACTATGAACCAAATAAAAGGACGAAAAAAAAAGCCTGCATCCTCATACGTATACATTATATATTATTCCGATGTATATATGTACATGGGGCATTCCAGGCCAATTCGACAGATCCTCCACCCTTATAGTCTAACATTTCGTCCCCAATTTTTCATATAATTGTTACAACCCTACAGGACGTCCAGTTTGTTTGCAGATTTTTTTATTTGTCCTAATTTGATGATTTAAGAAAAGGAAAAAATTACCCCAAACAAAAGGTTAGGCACGATTTTTAAATAAAAATAAAAAAATCACGATAATCCTCTGTCAAATATTGAAATTTTTAAACCACATGACGAAGTACCCAAACGTCCAGTTTGTTTGCAGATTTTTTTATTTCTCCTGATTTGATGATTTAAGAAAAGGAAAAATTTACCCCAAACAAAAGGTTAGGCACGATTTTTAAATAAAAATAAAAAAATCACGATAATCCTCTGTCAAATATTGAATTTTTTAAACCACATGACGAAGTCTCTCTGATGTACGGTTCCATTTAATCCAAGTATTTTTTGAAGAATAAAATCGAACCGAGGTCAACTGTCACCCTGAGAGATAGTTCAACATTTTTTTATATCCAACACAGAATTTTATTAAATTTTTTGTTTCGAGTAAATTTTTATCGTCAAAGTCATTATCAAATAGGGGCTGCAGGCCGAAAATAAACTGCATGCCTTTTAGGGTTCTGACGACCCTATAAAAAATTGGCAATGAAATCTCAGAGGGTGAGGGTCACGAACTTGACGATTTGGACTGCAATGCCCCATATGAATTTATGTATATACACATATGTGTACAGTACATAGGTGTATAGAACATATGTATATAGTACATAGGTGTAGAGTACATATGTATATAGTACATAGGTGTATTGTAGATATGTATATAGTACATAGGTGTATAGTACATATGTATATACATATGGGGATTTTATGGGAGTACATATGAATATAATACATATGTATATAGACATATGAGTATAGTACATAAGGTGTACAGACTGTACATGGCACAGTCCTTGATGCTCTGCAACAAAATTCAAGGGCTCTCCTTCATTCGTTATTCCTGCAGAGTGTGCCCTTCGAGGATACTCGAGAGGACAGAGTCCCCCACTCCCTCGATTGTTATGTATATATGCTGTCAAATATTCTGTATGTAATAGTGACCACGCGCGAATGGGAAGGACGAAAAAGGGCTCGTCTCGCCCTTTTCTGTCTCAACGATATTCAAAATATTATTTTTGCGTAAAAATCTTTATGATTATTTAAAAATTTACCGATTACTAAATTTATTATAAACAAAAAATGTCTTATAGTGGCGTGAAAAAAAATAATCCATTTAACAGCAAATTTTATTGCAAATTTCATGCTATGAGAAAATGATCCATTTGAAATCAACTCTTAATTGAATTGATCAAGCCTAATAGCTGAAATTACTTTAAATGAAATGAATTTTGATTAATTCATGTCAGTTTTCATGATTATGGAATAAAGATTTTGTTCAGCAACTCAATCAATGCGCCCAATTTAAATGAATCATTTCTTTGAGTTTGATAATTATTATTTTTCTCGTCCAACTAAATTTAAACTAAAATAAAAGAGTTTTTGTTCCTTTTGCATGTTCGAATAATCAATAAATCGATGCTAACTACTAGTAGGATATTCACTGTAAATTTCACAATTATTGCTCAATCTTACTATCTATCAATGGGAAAAAATGTAAATAAAAGCATTTTTTTAAAAATTTATATCAAAAATTCATCAATTGAAAAATAATGTCGAAAATCGTATATGGAGGGGGAAAAATTCAGGGCCACGATGAAAAAGCCCCTAAGCGTATGGAATATACTTACCATCGTTCGATGCAATCGTGACGTACGACGATTTATTTTTAGACCGCGAACACGGCGATATTTCGGGGAAATGATTAAAATCATACACATACACACTATATATATATATACATATACATATATGTGTGTGGCTCGTCTCTTCTGCCTCCGGGGTAGACGGGTCGTCAGAACGTCACACAAACGAGAGGCGACGAGCTCGCGCAAGGTGCAATCCAAGACCCCCAATCAAATGTTTTTTTATTTATCGTCCAACTTAAACGTTCCATTTTATATCTATATATTTTTTCCGATCACACTTAAAATTGTCCTTCAAAGCCTTGAAATATCGTTACCAGTTTTTTAAATTTTTCTTTTTTTTTTCGATTGGAACTGAAAATAATTATGATGGGATAATTGTGTATGCCCGTGAATTTTGAGTGATGCAATTTCTAGTCAGGAAAATTCGTATCTGTGAATAAAATATTTTTTCTGTCATGCCCAATTTGTGTGAAAAATATTCCGAATATTTATAATTAAAAACTGATTTTTTATGGTTTTAGAGTTTGAGTGGTAAAATTCAAGTTATAATTTTTGGCTCTGTTACATATCAAATTTCAATTATAAATGTGTCAATTTTTCGATACATAGAAATAAAGAAGTCATTTTCGTCGAAAAAAACACTGCCCGAAGTAAATTCTTTCGGTTGATAGAGAAGTAAAAGTCATTTGAATTTAATTCAATTACATTCTATCAATTTCCTGAAAGAATCATAAAATTATTTAATGCACTTTACGAGAATGAGTTGAACCAACATCTTAATAATAAAAAAAATCAACATTAATTGCCATAGATATACAAAGGTAAAATTTTTATTTTATTTTTCAAAAAAACCCAACCAAAAAAAGTGTAATTTACAAAATAACAAATTTATAAATTCAACGAAAAATCTTTTATTCGGTCAAGCGAATGACTTGAACTACAAACTTTTACCTTGCGAATTTTTGACGTTCCCCGACTGGAATGAAGTTTTATCGGTGAATTTTGTTATTTTTGAAATTATGGTTTTAGGGTCGATGCTTTTTTTTTCAATGTTAATTTTTCTTTCACACCACGCGTGATTCAAATTTTATTTTCATATGTATTTGAAAAAATTAAAAAAAATACACTCGACGATAATAAACTTTACCACACATCATTGAAACTTTTCTCATTCGCACATGAAATTCTAATACAGAGATTGCACATTCGAGGACGATCATGTCAGTCAGTTGAAAAAAAAATGATCGCTCACAACGATGAAAGAAGAGAACGAGAAAGAAGAGACAAGGATCGAAAAAATTAAACGTTACAAGAGATGACGGGGAGAAAGCAGGAGAGAGAGAGAGAGGACGAATAAAAAGAAGGAAGAAGAGCCAGCACACGAGGGAGTAGAAGGAGGAAGCGAAGGAGGAGAAGCAAGTGAAGCCCACCGAAGATAATATTTCACAGTAATTTCATGTCAGCAGAAGCAAGGAGCCTTTCTACCCATTTTATAACCGAATCGTCTCTGTCTCATCGACCAACATTACACATGCCCGTGTTATATACTTAATCACCGGTGTCTCAAATGGTAAGTCTCACTTTTCCACTTTTATCTTCTTTTTTTTTACCCCAAATTTCAACCCTTCGAATATTAATTTTTTTTTTCCAACCCTGATAAATTCAATTTTAACCCAAAATTTATACGCACAATCGAACTCACCATCGTGTATATTTCAATGGAAGATATAATTTAGCATCCATCTAGTAGTAGGTAAAAAAAAAACAATCAGCTGATAACGAATATTTTTTGGTCATTTAATTTATCTGGGAGGGTTATTATCAATCGAAATAAAATAAATTTAATTTCAAATATTTTCCTGCCAACACACTGATTTGTGCATATTTGGGTCAAAGTACTAATACATTTCTTTTTTTTTTTTTGTAAATGGTACATTTGAATTTATTGTTATTATTTTTGTTTGAGTGTTTCAACGTGATAATTAATTTACGAATGCGCGTAACACGTGTCGAGAATTTTTTAATTTCACTCGGCAACGTGTTCTTCTCTTAAGGGATGTTGTAACTTGGTTGAAAATCGAAAAGGCGATGATCGTGGTAACGCCAATGCAGATGAGCTGACGAGGTAGACTCTACTTAGTGTCCTTGCAACAATTGCATTTTAGTGTTCGAGATATTTATATCGCATAGAGCTCGTCGTAATTAGAGGCTTCTCTAACTCGATGAAAAACATGTAGCTCGCATTTCAAAAACACGAAACGTTTTCACTTTGCATCTGACACCTCTGGTAACGAATATCAAAGAAATGATGTTAACCCGCGATAAATAATATATGTAGACTTATTGTCCGCATATGGGGAATTTCATGCAAAATCGACAAAGCTCATAATTATTAATAATTTCCAATCAATTTTTAGTATGTTGCTGGATGATACAAAAAAAAATACTCCACACCAATTTTCAGAAAAAAAAATTATCCTGTCCGACAGTGTTCTAGTCCTTGGTGCGATCAACTGAACTGACCGTAAAAAAAAAAATCTATAAATTGGAATAGATTTTTTTTTTGTGTCGATCTCTACAACATACTGAACGGAAAAAAATTGAAAATTGAAAATCATGCCTTGTTAATTCCGTGTAACAGCTTAATAGATATCCAACCATATATACATATATATAAATATATATGGTTGGATATCTATTAAGCTGTTACGCCAAATTAACAAGGCATGACCCTCATAATTTTCATATATATATATATATCACTACACTACACTAATGCATAATTATAGACCTTGCATTATATGTGACGACATTATATCATTTATTTTAATGCTTTATCGCCTGTGGCAAAAGTATTAGCTGACCGAACACGAAAAAAGCACGTACGCTCTCCAGAACTCGATGACTTTTATATTTTCTCATAAAACTTATCTATTGTAATTCCATTTTTGCTGACGATACGACAAGCTGCATACACGAGGGCAATCTGTCCTCGATGAATCGGATTTGTAATAAATATAAAAACACGAAATAAAACACCCTTTGAGTGTCTTCTAATGATCCTGTTCGATCCTTTAGTCGATCGATTGTTCACGAATTATTCAAATTTGCATTTATTCCCAATTTAATGAATCTTATTGCATTTTATTCGCTGTCACGAATAAATATTGAAAACTGTTAACAGTACAAAATATACGCTGGGCATATTTTTTATTACGTCCTCATGTAAAAAAAAAAATGTTCGTTGTCAACCCTCGACTGAAAAAGGGGAAGATATGTGTCCCAGTAAAAAAAAAAAACCTTCTAGAAAATTATCACTTCTGAAATGAAATCAGTAGAAATTGTCATCGATCGAGTTGGGCCCAAGTAAAAAATATTCTGTATTTAAATAAATAATTTTCGTTCAATTCGGGTTTTTCTAATATAATAAGAAATTTCACCCAAAAATTCATCCAGTTTCAATTCAATCTGTTTGGGGCTATCGAATCTATAATAGATATATCGTCTCGTTCGTCAATATCTTAAAAATTATACAATACAATTTCAAATTAAATAACATGTGGCTCGAGTTATATAAAAAAATTTCATGTACTTTATGAAAATATTTTTTACAGAGTAAACGAATAAATTATTATCAAATTTCTGTGAGACTCAAATTTATGCCAAATTTTACAAACTATACAAATTTTTTTTTTCCTTCTTTTGATTCGATGAGATCGAAATGCCAATGACCCCTGTCCAGAATAATCGTGTGGAGCACAAATTCTGCATGCTGATCTCGTACTCGTGATACTCACGTCATCGAGTAACGTGTTCCTTATTTCGATTATATTCAAATACTCGGATACGTATTTTGTATATTATTGTGACGCACGATATTTTGCCGGATTCTACCCAGAGAATCGACAAGTCAAAGTTCACTGGCCACCAGCAAACTTACACTTATGAATCTTACACGAAAATAGCGAGTATGATCGATTCGACGAATGAACAAGCAATCTTTTCTGTAACGAAAGTATCTTCTACCCTCGAATTGCTTTAAATTTATATAAATCTTTATCAGTAGTATCGACTATCCGATTTGCCAAAAATTTTCAATTAAAAAAGACATTAAATCAAAGGCCCGATCCACCCTAGGATGTGGCTTATCAATATTTAAACCTCCCACACGTTTTTTTTTGTACATTTTTGTAGATTTTTTTTATTACCTAATTATATTTCAATTAAACGTTATTGCGCTCTGATGCTTTAAAATTAAGAACTATCTTTTTGAAAAATTATAAAAAATTCCAAAGAGACTGGTCAGAAAAATTTACTAAAAAAGCTGAATGTTTGTTAGGGTTGTAAAAATCATATAAAAAATTGGGGATCAAATCCCAGAGGGTAAGGGTCACGGACCTGTCGATTTGGCCTGCAATGCCACACACACACACACACACATGCCAGAACTTGTGTACCCCAGGAGAGTAACCAAAGCTGGTGATACTCGTTTGCCGATTGCACGAGAGATCGTAATGCCGAGTGCAAGTAAGGGACCTGTCGAATTGGCCTGGAATACCAAGCACACACACACACACATATATATATATATATATATATATATATATATATACCAGAACGTATGTACCCCACGAGAGTAACCAAAGCTGGTGATACTCGTTTGCCGATTGCACGAGAGATCGTAATGCGGAGTGCAAGTAAAGAGTCTCACACCTATAAGGAAGAGTCAGTCAAGTTCAGGGACGTCCAGTTTCTCATAGCCGGTCGCGGATGGTGGGCTGTAAAGAATAAGATCGCGAGTCCACGATCGCTGCTCACTATATATATTCTTTTTGTTTTGTTTTGTTTTTTTTCTTATAGATAAAAGTTTATAATGTATTCAATTGTTAAAGATGGGTTATCTTGTTATGGGTACATTATTATTATATATATATAATAATACACTTACAAATAAATTCAACTAAAAAAAGGCAATTTTTTAAACATATAAAAAAAAATTCATAACATTAAAAGATTTTTATTTTGATGAAAAACCGACAGATTATAAATATATAATATATATATATAATAATACACTTGCAAATAAATTCAACTAAAAAAAGGCAATTTTTCAAACGTATAGAAAAATTTCCATAACTTTAAAAAAAAAAAATTTTGATGAAAAACCGACAGATTATAAAATGATAAAATACGAAGTAATTCTCCATCACTAGATTCTCATCCTTTCATAAATTTCATTCTCATTCTCGAACTCTCAAGCTATGCGCATTAGAAGAACCGAAATATCCGTTGACTTATCGTTAATTATTTTTTTATTTACCGAGATCTCGTCACCAAATTCTTCGCAAAATTTCTTACAAACCTCATCACGTGAATAAACGAATTCGGTGCAATTCACTATATATATATAGTGGCAAATAAATTCAACTAAAAAAAGGCAATTTTTTAAACATATAAAAAAAATTTCATAACATTAAAAGATTTTTATTTTGATGAAAAACCGACAGATTATAAATATATAATATATATATATATAATAATACACTTGCAAATAAATTCAACTAAAAAAAGGCAATTTTTCAAACGTATAGAAAAATTTCCATAACTTTAAAAAAAAAAAATTTTGATGAAAAACCGACAGATTATAAAATGATAAAATACGAAGTAATTCTCCATCACTAGATTCTCATCCTTTCATAAATTTCATTCTCATTCTCGAACTCTCAAGCTATGCGCATTAGAAGAACCGAAATATCCGTTGACTTATCGTTAATTATTTTTTTATTTACCGAGATCTCGTCGCCAAATTCTTAGTAATTGGTAGCCGAGTTTTCTTGGGAATTGGGGGGTCTCCTTCCCTTGGGGATATCTCTGGGAGGATCCCTCACGTTTATGGAAGGGGCTGAGCCACCATCGGGGGACACACCGTCGAGAGAAAAATGAAACGATGCACGACGACGAGTCGAGCTTGAAGCGATCCTGGTCGATGGGATGAGTCTCATCAGTCACACCTATATATGTATATACGTACGACCTGTTAACCCTTGCAGATAAATATATATACGCGGTAGGCCAGGTAAGAGAGAGAGAGAGAGAATGAGAGAGAGGACCAGGCAACGCTCATCTCTCGAACATGCGAGAGCAAAAGGGACCACGGTGGAAAAATAAAATGGAATGGTCAGAGAGAGGGAGAGAAAAGGCAAAAAAAAACTAAAAGGAATAAATTAAGTTTGATGCTCGTCTGGCGCAGCTGCCCTACCAAAAACTCATTGGCCCTGCGGTGTTGTGCACCTTACCCTTGCCCTTGCAGGGACAAGATGAAGATACTGTATCCTTGTCCACAGATTGCCGCCAGCATCGTCTTCTCTCTCTCTCTCTCTCTCTCTTTCTCCTTCTCTCTTTCTCCTTCTATCACTCTTCTCATGTTTCTTCTTCATCCCGTTTCGTGATTAATTCTTCGTTTTTCTTCAACTCCCTCTGTGGTGTAGTATATAGCAATGTGTTATATATACATGCATATATGCATATAAATATACATATATACGTATATACATATAAATATACATATATACGTATATACATATAAATATACATATATATATTATAAATATACATATATATATAAATATACGTATATATATTATATATATATATATATATATATATAGGCTCAGGCAAAGTATTTTCGGAGGGCACAAAATCACTCGCTCCTTCGCGATCCACACGTGTCGTTTAAAAATGAAACGTCGTTTTACCCCGCGCACTTACGTATTCCTCTTACGTATTTTACAAGTACCGAGAGGGAGCACAAAATCGTCGTTTACTCATGACGAGAGTGAAGCCATTAAATGCTTCGATGTATGTGCGTATAAAATTTTTAACTTTTAACTTTTTTTTATTTTTAATCATTTGGCGTTGGGATGCTGCGGTACATCTCGTGATATATTTATATCCTGTACGTACCTATATATATATACATATATGTATATATGTACAAACATGTACACGTATATATTTATATATATATATATATATATATGTATATATGTACAAACATGTACACGTGTGTATATATATATATATATAGACACATGTAAAGTCAAATGTTGTACTTCTCCGATTATAGTATTCTTCTTGGTCTCTCACGTTCAATCTGCCAATCTCGATTTCATAAAAATAATAACTGGTCAGGTGGGAAAATGCAGTTATGGAAGATGAAAAAACTTTTCAATCATTCGGGGACGTTTGAATTTTTTTTTATTCTCTCAATTGAAATTACTGCACAATTATAAAAGTAAAGTTTGGCTATGAAATCGAAGAAAGTGTTGCGAGTAGGCTGGCAAAAAATTGAAAAACGAACATGGCATATTTTGTATCAGGCTTGATAGAATTTTTCAAAAAATTTGTTTCACGACCTGGTCTCAGCAAAATCGATTCGTTACATCTCGAATATCATGATTTTTTATTAATTCAGATGAAACAATGAAAATAAATATAAAAGAACGAAAGGAAAATTCAAAGTTGTTGATGAATTTTCATTATTAATATAATAATAAAATCAGTAGGATTTAAAAATAAAAACTATATTTCTTCGTTGCTGCAAAAGCTCATAAATTACATCAACCCTCTAATGAGGATCGATCTATAGTTTTAACGATGAATAATAAAATTTATAAATTCGTCTTGAAAAATTTGTCTATAATTTTTGTACTTTTTTAAAAATATTTTAAACTTTGGCTTAGAAAATTTGATTTTTTAATTCACTCTCTCATAGCCCTAATGAGCGTCCTAATGAGCTCAAAGCCACGATGACGTGCATAGTTTATCATTGAACCATTTTTTTTTTCTTTTTTTTTTACGATGACGCAAACCATCCAGCCCCCATACGTCTCTACTTCATGCATGGAAATCGTTGAAAAAAAAAAAAAAAAAGCAACGACTAGGAGTCGTCGTCGTCGTCGTCATCGTTGAAAATCGATCTCGGATCTCTCGATTGATAAGAAAATAAAATTTATATATTCTGAAACTCTCGCATATATAGGATATTTTGCATAATGGACGAGCGAGATTGACAAAACGAACTGGCTGGATGTACACAAAGTGATTTTCCGTACATTTGACTAGCCCAAGTGACAGATGAACCGGATAGCAATCGCGTGTACCAATCTACGCGTATATAAGCCAGTCAGACCTTCTGAACGTTTCAGTTGACCGAAAACATCTCTCATACCTCGGACCGGTTTCTCTTCTCTTCTCATCTGCCTGTGTTGTGCAAAATCAGTGCAAAATCTTTTTCTTTTTTCTTTTTTCTTTTTTTCTCCCACAACGGTGAAGAAAAAAAACTGGCAAAAAATGGGATAACAAAAAGTCTTCCTGTTTTCCTTTACATAATACTAAATTTTTTTTTGTATTTTCTTCTCACTGGACCAATTTCCGGATGATACGTGTTAGACGGTGATAACGTTGTGACGGTGATTAAATCTTTATTTTTCCAATTCTCATCGAGTGCAATGAGAAAATTTTGATGTGAAAAAAAATAAAAAAATTCTTTTGTATTTTATTTAAAAAAAAAATACAAATATTGAATGTATGAGAAAAATAAAATTATACACAGATCGTACATACGAGGGAGCATCGAGAAAAACAGCAGCAGCAGAACCAACGAACAAACTAATAAAAGGAGGAGGAGCAAGAAGAAGAAGAATCAACGATAAAATGATCGAATGGTGGACCGCAGCCACCACCTCCACCCTCCTGTTCTTCCTCGGTTACATGGCCTTCTTCTGGAAGATCAATTGGGTCAGGGTAAGCATCGTCGAGGTCACTACGTTAATTTTTAATCGCTTCTCTCACAAGTCCCATAGTCAGGAACAGGAAAAAATCCTCGATATTATTATTGAAATTGATGGAAAACGAAAAATAATCCATCATCAAATCGTTTTTTTTTTTTTTAATTCTTCTTCTTCTTCTTTTTGTTGTTTTTATCGTGGAGAGAAACTTTGAATAATTTTACTACCATTTCTGGCTCAAAAATCCTCTGTAAGATCGACGAAGATCTCGTCTCTAATTCTGAATGGTAAATTCGGTCAGCATAACCGATTACTCGTTGTACGATTGCTTGATTAAATAATCGAATTTTTTCATTAATTAGAAAACATTCGAACAATTTTCTCATTTTTTTAAATCACATACACAAGAGATTAAGAGAGAATATTTTTTTTAATTACACATTCCTTGCTCACAATTTTCAACCCCTGAAAAATTCTCCTAATTTTCTGAAATTTTTACTTCGTCAGAGAGGAAACTTTGATCAACGTCAATTTTCAATCAATGTCATTTTATTAATGTACATTTTATATGCGGTAACTCGCAGGTAATTTTACCTAAGAGTTGGAACAACCGGCCCTTAAAGCCTTAATCGATTCCTATCAATTCAATTTCAAGTTTTGGCTCGATAGGTGAGAATTTCCTGAAATTGGAGCTGAAACTATTTTTTTTCGAAAAATAAATAAATATTTGATACTAACCCCTCAGCCTCTCCCACCCTCAGCATACAGAAAGTTTTGAACTCATAGTTGAAAATTTTCAAAAATTAAAACAAAAAAATGATGATATCGCTCTTTCCAATCATTTATCTCCATAATTGAAAATTGCTGCTCAGTCCACATAGTTAGAGTTTAAAAAACGATGCTGGAGGGATAAATCGGATATTACAATTTTTTCTTTAGATCGATTTTTAGCCAACTTAGATATTTTTAAACTCTCGGAGACACCATTACATGTGTCGTTAAAATGAAAATATTTTTTCAAAAATAATTTTCCTTTCAGCGTGAATTCAACTCTCATATCGTATTTCATTGCTTCTTTTAGGGTTTGAAGGAAGACAGAAGCTCGAAAAATCGAAAAATAGGAAAATTACCGCCCGTTTATCCAAATGGTTGGTTCGCACTGTTGGAGAGCTGGCAGCTTGGAAAATGCGAGGTCAAACACGTAGCTGCTCTAGGCGAAAACTTTGCAGTTTTCAGGTCAGCTTAAAAAAATATAATAACGTTGAGTGAGATAAAAAAAAAAGAAAAGTAAGAACTTTGAGTAAAACCAATTTTTTTTCTATTATGCCAAAGATGGACAATAATTTTTTAATTGTGCACTTTTACGGGTGATTCAATAAGAAACAAATTTTAGTCAACCTACTACGAAATTTATAATAATAATGTGCCTCCCAGAGTTGTAAATAATGCTTTCATCTTTTACCCATTATTTAAATAATAGGGATTTGATTATTTATTTAATTTTTAATCGATAATGCACTATTTATGAATTATATTTTTTACAACTCTGGTGGCTCGGCACATAAAATCCAATTTCTCGCATTATTTCAATAATGTTAACCATTGAATATGTTGAAAATGTTTAACAGAACTGAGAAAGGTGAAGTAAATATTTTGGATGCTTACTGTCCTCATCTCGGTGCCAATATGGGCGAGGGTGGTATAGTCAAGGGTGACTGTCTCGAGTGCCCTTTTCACAGTTGGCGCTTCCGTGGTGACGATGGTCGATGCCAAAGCATTCCATACGCCAAGAAAGGTATATCTATATATATACATATATATACCAAGAAATGTTGTGTCCTCATATTTATGGAATTCGTCAAATTTTTCCACTTTCCAATCAACAAATATCCAGCTTCGATTCGTCAATCAATTTCCATTGCAAATTTTCTCGTTTTCCAGTTCCAGAATTTGCAAAAACAAAAGCATGGAAATGTTGCGAGGTGAATCATTTCATCTTCGTTTGGTATCATGCTGAATCGGCCGAACCCGATTGGCGACCCAAGTGCATCGAATCCATATCCAATGGCAGCTGGTGGAATCAAGGTCGAAATGAATTTCTTGTCAACAGTCACATACAAGTATGTTAATACATTTGTTTACTTTTTTTTGTCTCTTATCAAAAATTTAACTAACAAAAATCTCGCTTATTGGCAATTTTTTTTTATTACTTCCTAATAATTTTCTTCTTCTCACAGACAAAAAAAAAATCATATCCAAAATTTGTGTACGTTCTTTGAGTTAAATAATACTAAATTTGATTGTTTCATGTGTTAATTTTTACGAGAATTAAAAAATTTGGATCAATTACATTATAATTTGCCTAGAATTGTACACTGTAGAGGAATTGATCGATAAATCATTGCAAATTGATTAAAATTTTCATTTTTCCTCGTGGAGCATTTTTTTTTTTTTTTTAAATCTGTCACGAATATTTCAAAATATTAATTTCAAGAAAACGATGATAACAAAACGTACTGAAATTACTGCAAAAACATTGTACAAAATATAACTCTATATTCTGTAAAAAATCCAAGTGTTATAAATAATATTTTTTTAAATTTAAATTATTGACAATTCGATTGTGTGGATGTTTTTTTTTATTTATTAAGGAAATACCTGAAAATGGAGCTGATTGGGCTCATTTGAGTGCCGTTCATGGTCCAGGGATGTTTTTGAAAGATGCCCTGCCCGGTTTTATCAGGCACGCATGGACCGGAGCTGCTTGGTCATCGAGAATGCCTCAAGCTTCATCGGACGATAATTCCATCAATTCCGAGACGATTATAAAATCCAACAGTGTTGATGGCATCGATCTGGACGATCGATCTAAATATCGTCATACAGACGAAAGTCATCGAGCAACGATGAAACTGACCCACAGTGTTGTACTTTTCGAGCGTTGCTCCTTGATCGAATTGAACGTAACCGGTGAACAAATTGGTCCTGGATACGTTGAATTGACCATTGAGACGTCTTTTGGTACAATGTGCATTTTACAAACTGTCACACCAATCGAGCCTCTTCTTCAGCGTGTGACTCACGTTATGTTTTCACCATTACTTCTCGGACCTTATGCCAAAATTGTTTTACTCGGCGAGTGTGTCATGTTTGAGCGCGATATAGCCGTCTGGAATCATAAAAAATTTAAAAAAAGGCCAGTTCTCGTTCGCGAAGATCGCACAATATCGGCCTATCGTCGATGGTACGAGCAATTTTACAGTGCCAACAGCCCGACCTATCAATCAGCCACCGCCCTCGAATGGTGAAAGACCATTTTTTGTTTTTGTTTCATAGCATTGATTGTGAAAATTCTCAGATACTTATTTCTAATTGTAGGCATATATATATTCTTCAATACGCATGGCCGAATTTATATGTGGAAATTCATCTCGAGTATCTCAAATTGAGAAGAATTATCGAAAAAATATTTCATAAATCAATAATTTTTTCTACCGTTGCATGAGTACCGGAAAAAAAAAGTTCTCAGGCATTTGTGAAAATTTAAATGAATTCAAACTTGGTAAAAAAAAAAAATTGAGTCATAGATTTGAGGTCAATAGACTAAAAATTTCAGAAACAAGCTTGATAACGAAAAATGTTTTATTGCAAAAAGAACATTTTTTAGACATTTTTCGCCGCATACGCAAGAAAGACGTTTATAGTTTCTTATTGTTTTTTTTTTTTTTTTTCATCCACACTTGCAACAATTTTTCACTGAGTTCTGTACCTTTTCATTAGCAAATTGGACAAAATAGCTATTAACTAAGCGAAATTATTATCAAAATTAAACGAGCTTTTTTTTTAACGTAATATTCACGCATATGAGGGATCGCTCAATTTACCAAAAATTATCCGACAATTCTCCTCGAGGACTAAGAAAAATGAAAATGATGAAAAAAAAAAAAATCAGCGTATAAGAAACGAGTTAACCAAAACGTTGCGAGTATTTTGAAAAAACAACAAGCATCGCTGTATTTTTGGGTATCGAAGAGACGATATCCGTTGCTGTAAATACGTATTTTTGTTTTATTATTATTATTATTTTATATAATTTAGAGCTATTAAAGTAATATTCGAAAGGATGAATGGACGCAATTTAACCGTTCGAGGCTCAAATATGTATAGATATTAAGTATCGATTGGTCCTTTTATTTACCAAAACAATAATAATGATATTAATAATTGTTATCGATAGTAATAATGATAATAATAATAATTGTGCGTGTGCAATATATATATCCAAACACACGGACACACATATATATATTTATATACACCGACGTTTCTTCTCTACACGTATACTCTTCTCTACAGATATACATTATGTAAATTATCACAGAGTACGCTTTGCTCTCTTTTTCTTTTTTTCGTTTTTTTTTTCCAATATTTCCCAACGTACATCATTCCTATATCATATTCATACGAGATTCTTATGCTCGAAACAAAAAATCGAGCTGCAAAGTCCTTAAACTTTAATTTTCCATCTCATAAAATTAGCTGTCGTGATCGAGCTGCCCTTGCGCGTAATCACAATCGGTACTAACAATATATCCGACTGTAATAAAATAATCCGCGGATTATTGACGATAAAAAAATTCATTAGCCGCCAGACGAATTTTTGCATCGAAATTGGCGTAAAATTGTTACGAGAAAAACGAACAAAAAAAAAATTGAAAAATAAAGGAAATTAGAGCGGATAAAATTGTCCAACAATCTCAATCTCACTGCATAACAAAATTTTTGTAGCTGCGTATGGAGCGTAATTTTTTGCGCAACGATGAAACAAGATCGGTCGGTTGTATAACGATTGATATGTCACGACCAACAGCGCGAAAACGTTCGCAGGCACCACCGTCGAAAATATTTAACGGTTTGCCATTCATCTCGGTCAGTGTCCACGTTGTGTTTGAGCCAGATGGGGCAGTTGGATCGGTCGCAGTTGCAAGGGGCGGTAAACCGAGGCTAAGGGCTACACCCGATACGCCCGATACCTCGTTGCCATTTACCTCAAGACCAAAATCCTCCATATCGTTTCTTTTGGTCAGTGTCACGGCACGAGCGTAAGGTAATCGTCGAACTATAACTTCGACCTATAATTGAAAAAAAAAAAAATTCAATCAATCAATAAAGCCTATGACTTACTCAAATTAACGAACGATCAACCCTAAATTTTGAGTAATTGATAAAAGTTAATGAGTCAAAGCAACTAGCAGAAATGACCTAAACGGAAAATCCTTCATTTTTTTTTTGTCTCATTTAATATTTTTCATTTAAATAACATCGCGCTAAGATCACTCACATGAAAATTTGTGCACATGGATATGAATTCTTAAATTTGTGAGATTTTGTCTCGTTAAGATTTTCTCGAGTAGTATCTTTGGGACTTTGGAGTATCTCCCTTGCGAGCAAAATTACTGAATAAAACATACTCGAAAAGGTATTTTTTGTATTCAATTGTGTTATTTTATTGTTTTTTTTTTGTATTATTTGGACGATAAATCAATGCTTGAAAGAGAAACATCTATATAGCTATGTCTTATAGCTTATATCCCTGATCAATCCTTAATTAATGAAGTAACAAATTTACACTTACACGTGGCGTTGTGCAACCCTTTAAAATATCCCTTATTGCTCCTGCTCCAAGAGGCGTTATACCGGCAACGCTGAGCACCAAATCGCCAACGTGAAGAACATTGTAGAGCAACGGATGTTCGCGCTGTTTCCAGCCTGCAACCCTGTTGATCAAAAGTAACATTTTTTTTTACCAATTATTTAGAAATTTTGCACTCGTAAATATTTCAAGATCATTGAAAAATTATTTTCATAAATAAAAAAAAGATTCAACAATTCTCAAATTTCAAAATTACATGAAAAATCATCAAAAATTCAAATGTATTCGAAATAATCGGAGTAGAAAAAAGTTTTCCGTCAAATTGATATAATTTTAACTAATGCATTGATCACTTTTAGCGATTATTGTAATTATTTTTTAAAAAATTATTATCTTCAGTATGATTGATTTTTCTTCAATTTTTATTTCATCGCAAAGTGCTCAAGTGGGGGGTCGAATGAAACTTTTCATTGGAAATGTATCATTGAAGAATCCTTGATCGTTTAAAAAAAGAATTTCAAGTCTCTTACCAAACAGCGCCATAAGTATCGACAAAGGCAATGCTGTCCTTGCAATCTCGTCTGCCTAGCAACAATCTAACACCAGCTGGATGTGCCATTTCGCGTCTAAGTTGAAAAACTTGTTGTTCCCTGAGTGTCAATTGGCGACGAACGTTCGCAGTCGTTGAGCTGATCTGACGAGATTCAACCGTATTATTGGTCGTTCTGGATTGTTGAGTTCTGACTGGATGGACTGGAACTGAATTGCTCTCCGAGCTGCTCGTATTGTTGCTACTAATATTATTGCTACTGGTGTTATTGCTCGTCGTTGTCGAGCTTCTGTACTCCATAAGAGCGGCATATCTCTCATTTGACGAATCACTCGAATTTTGGCCAATATCACGTGCTGCACGTGCCGAATCTCCGGTTGGTGAATACGACGAAGCCATGAAAATACTCTCGTAGCCCGAATCAGCGATATTTGCCTCATCGCTCGTTGTAGCCGCAGGAACAATTCTAGGACTTGGCGTTGGTGGAGCAGGACGTTGAACTTGTCCCTGTGTCGGTCTCGTGACTCTTCTTTCCTCGAGGGAAATATCGTCGAAGGTAAATACCATCGGTGCCGTTTCCACGCTAGTTCCTGGCTCACGGCCAGGACTCGATGTACTCGAGTTACTCGTCGTGCTCGATGTACTCGCCACATTCATCGTGTTGTTGCTGCTTGCCGATGTACTGACGATAATGCTACTTGACGATGGCGAACTGCTCGAGGTTGTGACGACTGGCGGTGATGCCTGTTGAGGCGTTGCCGATCTTAAAAGTAACGAAAAAAAATAATTAAGTTGCAAATCATTTTAGCCAAAGTGTTGCTCTTTTCGTACAACTAATTACGATTTTTTTTTCTTTTTGTTTTGGGCAAAAGTGTTATTTATTTTTGTGCCAATCGCTCTAGTAACTTGAAGACAGGCATTTTGTATTTTTACAATATGAAATTGAGATTCACACTTATTATTTATTCGTCTGTATTGTTATTCCGATTCCTCGTCCCCGACTCCATCATTGCTAAGAGCATATATTTTCCATCCCCAAAGGGTTAAAACATGATATAGTTTTTAATTTATTTTCATCTACTGTGAAATATTGCGTTAAAATTCTTTTTTTTTAGTAAAAAATTCATTTGTAAATTTGTGACCAAGGACGTTTGCAGTAAAAAGAATAAAACTTTACTCTCAGTGCTGAGATAGTAAATAATTGCTAAATTGAAGATAAATAGCTCGAAATTTACTTTGTTTTTTTTTTTACAGTTTTTACATTTTTCTGTAGAATCTTGATCAGTTGGAATGTTTAAAGCAACATTATACGATTTACACACCCAGTCGAGAGTGGTGGTGGTGGCAAAGGACTTGTCGGATCTCTCGTAGCAATGCGTTCGGGTCCTTTTGAATAAAGATTTTCTTTCGGTCGTAAAATTTTCATATCGGTGAGTTTTCGAGTAATGAGCTGAACCCAATCGAGCATTCCCTGATAAGTCGGTGAGGCAAGACGTAAAACTCGATCATCGCTAAAATTAACGCAAAATTCATAATCGTGCCTTTGTGTCGCGCAAAGGGTCGGTGACAAATGTTGAATTCCTCGTAATGAATTTGCCCACATTGGTGAATGGGTCGTTGCCTGTTTTTGATCAGCAAAACCCTCGAGACGTGGCTCAGTATCATCATGAACGCAAAAAGCTACCCAAAAACGATTTGTCTCTTTGTCAGTTTTGTCGGTTCGTCTTAGCCAGCCATTTTTGTATATCTCGCGAAATTGTACAGATCCTTCGGTTCCAACTGATTGGACGGATGACGATGATGATGATGATGCTGCTGCTGCTGCCTGCTGTCCAGATTCCATCGTAACTTCGCTCTCGCGTCGATGATGATGGTGATGATGATGATGATGATTATTATGATTGTGATTGTGATGATGGTGATGATTGTTTTCCGCCGGTCGCGCCAGTTCGGTCAGTAAACGCACTGCCTGCAGCATCGCAACGACGATAACGACGATGGACGGATTATTTTTGTGATTTTTTCATTAAATCCGAAAAATCCAAATCTCATGTTACAGCGACGATTTTTTTTTTGTTTATCTTGTACGTTTCCGTTTCTTTCTTACTCCTCAAACTCGCTCGAATGGAAGATGATCGTTCTGAAAGAGTAAAGAAAACATTTTTTTTAGAAATTTCGTATTATTCTTCTACATTCTGAGTTTGAGAGGAAAATTCGATTAAAAAAAAGGCCCTTTTTTTTAATCATTCAATTGATAAGGGAAATAAGGGGCAAATATTTTACACAGTGTATCGTCGTGTCTTGAAAATTATTTACTGTTTATTCTCTCTGTGCCGTCGTACTCTGATAAATTCTATACGATCGGCCGATTTCTCTCACAATTCTCTATAATGTACTATATGCCTATATATATACATATGTCTTCAATCTCCTTTCGTAAAATCGGCCAATTATTTATTATTCTTTCCGAAACGATTATAAGATAAAAAAAATTAACGTTAGCTGCAAATTTTACACCATAATAAATACATCGTTATATGTAGTACTTTTCCCACTTTTTTTTTTTTATAATTCATTCAAAAAAAAAATCTACATAAATCATTTCTTAGCATTAGACATCAATAAATAATTTATGTGTAATTTCTGCAATAATGCGCAAAATTCATTTCAGTTTTCTTCATTTTATATAAACTCACTCATATATATATATATATATATATATTCATACAAGCATTAATTGTATCACAGATTAGGACAAAAAGTTCCTATATAATTATCGTTTATTTTAATATGAATTTTGTGGAGTTTTACTCGATCGATAAATAAGAATCGTAGCAATTTGCAGTGTCAATCGGTAATTCATGTATATATATATACATTTAATTGAATTCATTAAAATCAATTTTTATCCAGGATTTCCGACGATAAATTAGATTAAATATAATTTATCGATTTATTCGTTTATCGTCTTTTCGTGCAAAATTTGAAATTATATTCCTCATTGTTAGCGAAAACGCTCGAAAAATTTGGCCGGATCCGATAATTTCACCGGTGATACACGATCGCTGCAGCATTTTCGGTATCACACGGTATAATTTATTTTTTTTCCGGCCCAAAAATCAGCCTATCGCAAAGTTACGAAGAAAATTTACGCAATAATCGAGTTTTTGTTTATGTGCATAAGTGCTGTGAGAAGAAAAAAAGATCGTTCGCAAAATCTACAAGACCGCGTCAGGGTCGCCAGGTGCCTCCTCCCCCACCCCCCTCTGCTGCCCTCACAATTGTCTCATCGCAGGCTACGAACGAGAGACAATAAAATTCATTGATCATTTAATCTACGAGCATTCGAAGCTGGTATGATCGAACCGATTCATTTTAATTTAAAAAAAAACTTTTTTCTCATCTATTTTTGTAATCAATAATAACAATGACATGTACATGCAAATCTCACCAGTTTAATTGACTAATTCGATTACTTGTCTCCGCTCAGACGTCACCTTCGATTTCCCACAGCTGATTCGTCAATAGTGTACTATATATATATATATATATATTTGACGCGACGGTCTGACAAGAGAGCGCATACGGACTCTCTCATTGACCGATTTTGAATTACAAATATAACATTACTGCTGAATTTTTGCACTAAGAATACGAATAATACTGTAACACATTGAGCCCAAATTTACCACATATTGTTGCAATGAACGATAAACCACGCACTTTTCTTCCGTATATTGAGTGTACTGACACCGTGCACCGTGTAAAAACTCAGTTGCCTTTACGCGTCACTCATCCGAGCACTGTTAAGAAAAAAAAAATTGAACAAGAAGTGAGAGGGGAAGGTTATTGTTCTTAACCCTTTCTTCCCACACTTATTGCACGGTATTGTCGATGACAGTCTCTCGTAACGGCAAATTCACTGTACGTAAAAAAAAAATGCCGAGCGTGCGAACAAGACTCGTATTGAGGAACGCTGCGAACGCGCAACCGACCATCTTGACTTGCATTCCGCGACTGCAACGTTTTTTCTGTCTCTCTCTCTGCTTCTCGGTCTCCCTCTGGTGTACATAGCAGCAAACTAAAGCCCGCGAAATACAAAAATCACTAATTTAAAAAGCCCAATATCTATGCTTTATTTTATGTGTACGATACTGCCCTCTAGGCTAAATTTTTCCTGCGATGAACTAATGACGCGGTTCGGCGTTATTGTAATGTTTGGACTGGAAATTATATTAAAACAATCAAGTAATTATTGTCGGAATAAGATGACAAAAAAATCGAGCGTCATACAAACGTTACATTTTGAAAAAAACGGGAAAATTCAACAAATTCATATTACAATAACATTCTCTAGATTGTACACGGTTGAAAAAAATCGAAATTTTTGTATTACAACTTGAGCTTTCCTTTTACTCGGGAAATTATATGGAAACAATCAAATCACGTAACTATTGTACTATTGTACTGAAACTGAACTATTGTATTGAAAATTGAACAAATTTATATAAGAATAACGTAGTCTCGATTGTACACGGTAAAAAAAAAACGATTTCTTTTTTATTCCTCGTAATAAGCTGTACGAGATTTGATCCCCGTTATCTACAGCACTTCCGCAATTAATACAACGGTATTTGAGTATCAAGAGACGCAGCAGCACCTCGATACAAAATATTTTCGATTGCAATAATAAGCAATAAAACTAAAATAAATTAATAATTTTTCAATTATTTCAAAGGCTTTGCGTTTCTCCTACTGATACGATATCTTTCCATAACGGAGAAAACTTTCTCGTAGACTAATTTGGGTGCATCAACGCCCCAAAGAAAATCAACGTGATTGAATTTGGCCAAGTTGATTCTGTACTTTCCAATTTTCTTCGGTATTTGCTGCCACAGAGAATTAACGTCCTGCAAAAATCAAATTATTGATGAATTTTTTTTTCTCGTGTATAATCTACTGCTTGTTTGCTTATAAGACGATTATAATTATTTACTCTTGTAGATGCGAGCCAATCATTGTCAGCGACGAAGAGAGCAATCGGAACTCGTATTTTCGTAAGATCATAATCGGGCGGCGATGTATTGTTGTAATATTGACGATTTTTCGCAGCACCATAATCATAAGCTTGAAAACGACCGGATACAATTTCCTGGGCGTAATGAACGAGAGTTTTCGTCGATGTTCCAGCTGGCGAATGACTCAATATGACCGGCATCAGAGTCTATTCATAAAAACAAAATAAATTATATAAAAAAATCAAAAAATCTTCTCGAACTAGGCCAAATAGATAAAAAAAAAAAAAGCTCACGGTATTAAATTGTTCCTTGTCGAATCCACAGATAACAAACATCGAATTAGCGCATATCTCTTCCTCAAAAGTGTCCATCTCACATCCATATTTTGCGAGAAATTTGAGCAAAACATTTTGCGGTAAAAACTCATCGGCTCCAATAAAATGAGCTATCATCTGAAGAAAAAATAATAATGATTGTCTCGTAATTTATTTTTTCGTTAAAAAAATCCAATCTTTACTGTACATTTGAAAATCGTGTAAAAGTGAGAAATTTGTAAATTACCTCGATATTACGAGCAAACGGAGCGACAATTCTGATGGGGCTTTTAACATGGCTCATATATGCAACCGGAGCAAGGGATATCATTGCTCTGACTTTATCAGCAATTTCGGGTCTTCTCGAAGCCATAACGTAAAACATTGTTGTGCCCATCGAGTGACCTATATAGATGAGAGTGTCGGATTTGTATTTCGTGATGTATGATATAACGGCTGGTAAATCGTACAGTCCCATTTCATCCCAACTGTGTTTTAAATTAAATTAAATATTAGTATAAAAATGAAAATAACTCGGTAACAATATATTGAAATAGTATATATATATATATATATATATATATATATATATATATATATATATATATATATATATAATGTAGGATTCGAAGTCTTCCTAATGTTAATATTGTAAATATTGAGTAACGTAATAATGAAACATTTTACCTAAAATTCCAGAATTCGGAATCGCTCGTCGAGAAAGTTGTATGAGCACGAGAATAGGTGTTTCCTCGAGAATTTCCAAGCCACACATCGTATCCTTTATTAGCCAAAAGATAAGCTTTTCGAGAAAAATTACCAACATGTTAATTATATAAAAATAAATTGCCCTAAAATTATAATTCAATTGGCAGTCTATTACAGCTTTCGCATCTCTCGCATTTTCACAAACAAAAAGAATATTAAAATGTTTGTTTTTTTTTTGTGTTTTAACAAAATTAAAATAAATGCGAAGTTTTAGAGTTTGAAATTTGAAATTTCGACTGTTCAATTTTTATCTTTCTTTGGGAGGACATATTTTGCCCCTAAAAATTAAGGACATTCGGCATTTTTATACATGATAAGAAACTCCCAAAAAAATTGGTTTTTTTTTGGGCTTTAATGAGTTTTCGGCCTTAAAATGATTACCGAGTGCTTTGTCTTTTCCGGTTATCACCCAGTCGGCAGAGCTGCTCAAAAGTCCATGCTGAAGAAGAACTGGTATCGAGCCAGGTCCTCCGGGTATCCTGTGAATTGTCAGGATGTATCCGTCACTCGTCGTCACGACGTGAGCTTCTGCGGGATAACCCGCTCGTTCTATCATATCCAACTGCGAAGAGAAACGAAATGAAACATAAAAATGGCTCCTTATCATTTCCGGAGAACTTCCGGTACGTATAATCATAACTACGAAGCTGCATACATATAGTGAAAATTATCATATGAGCAAACTCGAGGTAAACATGAATCATTTTTCGATAAATTGACGTAATACAAACTCGAGTAAGCACTTTGTCATAGTGATAGCAGTCAAGAAATAAAAACATGCTCGACTCTCAAACTTTGGACTTCCAAAATCACTTAATATGCAAAAATCCACTCGTAATGAGTATAAAACAGCTGGTGGGGCAGAAAAAATTAGCATGTCACGTCATCATCGAGAGCATATCGCGCATGATTCATTGGATCAAATATTCAATTCACGTAAATAATAATGCGGATGATTTTAACAATTTAATTGATAGTAAAACTCGTGTTTGTATTTTGTGCTTTTTGAATTTTGAAATTCGCGCCAATTATGAGCGCAGTGATTGGCTCGCTAAAGATTAATTCCAACCATGCATTGTCAAAAAAGTCACGGAAAAAAGGTAAACCGGAAATATATGTGAACGAAAAGCATTACAAATATTGCAAATAGAGCTCGAAAGAGAAAGAATATTAAAAAATTTACCGGGAGAAATGAAAATTGAGTTATTTCCGTCCATAATGACTGGAAAGGAAATACATGAATGAAAGGATCGTCCTTTTTATTATTGTAACATGAAAGAATCAGGATAGTCGATCAATTTTGTCCCCCCGAGGGATAAAATCCGAGGGGCACATCAATTCAGTTTTAGAAATTATTTTCTGTATGCGATGCAGTTTGCATTTTTATAATAAAATGAATACCGTAAATTTTTTTCATATTATTTGATATAAATTTATAAACAAATATTTATTAAAGTATTATTGTTTGAGAAAATCTGACGAGAGAAATAAACCTCGAAAAATGTTTATGCAAGGGCCTGTACCTCGTCGAATGTCATGTACAATCTTAGCAACGATCTTTTTTAAGGTCCACGCACACAGATAAACATATATGTATACGAAAACTTACAGTAGGCAAGTCAACATCGGGATCGATTTCGATGAGTTTCATAAATTCTTTACTCGGATGATAAAACGTTAGCATGCTCATCAGTGAATTGCCATCAATGTCATTGTTGAACTCGAAACCTTTGGCTCGGAGGCTGACAAACGTCAATAATATCGAAATCACGAGGTACCGCATCGTAAATCCTAATAATGTCACAAAAAATCCAATCTTTGCGCGTCAAGAAGACACGAAATATCGTTTTAGGGATCCTTTAAACCGACGTTAAATACGGGATTTATGTATTTAGATCAGCGCGAAGAACTCAAATCATCAAAACTGCCACGATAAAGTACGAGGACTGATCGATTCTACAATTATATGAATGATATATATGACGAGTCTGTAGCAATTTAAATGCGCCGTTATAATTCATTCCAACTATATAAAACGAAGATAAAATTTGCTAGACGCACGAGTGGCGACTGACGCGTCTACTTGCTGCCTATACAATATGCAATCGACAAAGATTCCTCCTCTTATTTCTCCCTCCCAGAAAACATCCCGATGTTCTTTGTAATTTTTTTTCGTACTTTCGTACTGTATCGTATTTTAGAATCACACTTTAGCATGCGCATATTTCTTTTTTTTTCTACGAATAAAGTTCGAAAATCGCGCTATCGTGATGTACAAAACAAAAACTCATTTGTGTGTTACATTTTTTTACCCTCTCTCCATTTTATTTCGAACGCCGGGTTTGAGATATTCTTTGTTTGCGCTCGTGCGTGTATTCATGTTAACCCCCGGGGTTTGACCCGACGACAAACGAAACGACGTAAGTCATACGATTATTATTTTTTTCTCGACGTTTGAAAAAAAAAAAACGTGTTCGTCCTCATTGACAATTAACACGTGGTAATTATAAATAATCTCAATTATATTATTCATTTAATCGCATGCAATTATTTTTTATTCGATCAATTCTTTACAAAGAATTTTCAAACGAAAATATTTCGTGTGCCGGTTAACCTCAAAAAAATTGAAAATTTCATTCTACTTTTTCGTATTTTCTCGGTAAATTGTGCGCCGATATTTTTTTCATCGCGATATTATTGTACAATTGACAGAATAAAATGAACGAAGTTACACTGGCACCATCGCCAAATTGGTACCTCAGCAGTATTTTATCATGCGCCAAGGATGGAACGGTTGTCTGGGGTGCCCGGAACTCGATAGTCATTGCAAAGCCTCAAGCCGACAGCAAAATTCTCAATTATTCTATCATTGGAAATGCGCATCCGGACAAGGTCACTTCTTTAGCCTTCTCACCAGAGTATGGAGAGGTCGATAAAAATTTCATTGTATCTGGAGGTGATGAGCACACCGTTAGAATATGGAATTTGGATAATTTGAGTGCTGTGTCTTCTCAGGCATATATCGATGTAAGAATTTTCCATTTATTCTATATTTTATAATAATAATAATATTTCAATTAATTTTGAATAATGAATATTTTTTTATTCCAATTAGTTGAATAATTAATTAAAATTATCATCATCCATTTGTTTCAGACAAAGCAAAAAGTTATAGCAGTCGATTGGTCCAAATGTGATTCTAATCTCGTCTGTTTTGTCAGCCATGATGGTCTTCTCATGACCTGGACAATTTCTTATAATTGCAGTCAATTATATTCCCTTGGTAAATTTTCCGCCACCTGTTTGGCCTGTTCGCCTCACAAATCCAACATTGTGGCTATAGGAACAAAGAATGGACTCGTCTATGTCGTGAATTTGCATGGAAATGGAACTATAAATTATAAACTCAGAGGACATGATGTGGAGATCACGAGTCTCTCTTGGTGTCCAACAGATAATAATTTATTTAAAGATTCTACATCTAAAGATATGCTCCTCGCGTCTGGTGCAAAGGACAGGTATAAATCATCATCATTTTTATCAGTATGAAAATATTCGTAAATCTAGCAAGAAAAAAAAAATTGAATTTTCAATCGTTCACATTCTCTAGATCGGTTTTCGTATGGCGAGCAGGTGGAGATGGAAGATATCAGTTTGAAATTTCCTTACCAGTCGCACCAATGGATTCTCAACAGCATAGAACTAAATTGGCTTCGTCCATTGGAAATTGGACAGCTGTTTGCTGGGCCGAGCCAAGATTACTTTTAACCAGTTCCTCATGGGGTGAATTACTGTCATGGGACTTTACAATGGGACCTAAAAACAAGCCCATTTGCAAACTCGTACACGCTCGTCACACACGAGGATTATTTTGCATTGCTAATGTTGCCAAAAAAATCCCAATTGTGGATGAAAATTGGAGAGAACCTACACCGTTAGTCAAATATTAAAAATTCTTTATACATCCCCAATGAAAAGTTATGATCTGATGAGAATTTTCAGTACTTTGCGATACGATAAAAATGTGAAAAAAAAATCCACCATATTGAAGATACTCAGAACATTAATATTCAATAATAATAATAATGCCAAAGAGTTATTCACAATTTAGTTGAAGAAAATTTCTTTCTTTTTCGTATAAAATTTATTGCCTAATTTCGCCAAATACGTTCGAACCCGAAAAACTATGACCATTAATATGTAACATTGCAAATTTTGGAAAATATATATATATTTTTTTACAGATCAATTGTTTGGACTCTCGCGCAAGATCGGCAAGTTGTTAGAAGTTCGATAACAGCAACAGAGTGCAAAGTCGAATACAGTGTACCGACTCAGGGTGGTTATGTCTATTGCATTGCTGCATGCCCTCTCGATACTTCCCGCATTGCCTTTGGTGTCGGCGATGCTATGCTGAGACTTTGGAACTTGTCCGAGCCTCACATTACGTCTTTTGACGTAACTTCTCAGTGGCAAAAAATCATGGGAAAAGTTCGATCGGTATGAAAGTATAATTCTTCGTTAATTAATTCTTCTCAAACTATATGATTTAAAAATAATAAATTCTTCCTGTTTGAATCTTACTTATATTTTGATAAATTTTTCAGTTATCTAAATTGGTCACATTGAATTTTTCGAATTTTCCAAGCTTTCTCACTCCATAGATCATAACAATTTTAATTAGTTTATTTTTATACTGATTTTTTCAATTTTTCTCTTATATGATAAACTTTTGCTAGTAACTTTAATTTTTATCAAATGAATATTCGCCAGATCTCTTGGCATCCAGAAAAAGAGAATTTATTGGCCTTTGGCACCGGTGAAGGACGCGTTGGTATTTGGGATACCAATACAAACACAAAACCCCCGATTCTTTACCGACAATATCATCGCAACACCGTCTATTCTCTTGGATGGGGTCCAAATCCTGACGACAAAAATTTCGTTCTGTACTCCTGCGGTGACAACGAACTCGTCTATTATCCATCCGACAAACCTACAAAAGGTAAACTTATCAAAATTTCAATAATTACTAGATCTTGAAAATTTTAATGATATAATGAAAAAAAAAATCACTCTAAATTTTTTATTATAGAAGCAAAGTCTGTGATCAAGAAAAATTGCACGGAATTTGCCTGGAAGCCCGATCACTCTTGCATCGCTGTCGGTTACGAGGACGGGTAAGAAATCTTTCTCAATATAAAAACGAAAAAATCCTCTTTGACGTCTAGATAAAAAAAAATAATAAAAATAAAAACTATAATTATTCATTTTAGATCAATTTCCTTCTTGAATCGAAAACTCGAAGAAGTCGGTCAACCGATCTATGAACTGAAAAAGTCGGTGCAATGTTTAGCTTGGCATCCCAACAGTACGGCGACAGACTTAAATCTTTCACCTCTTCGAAATTATTTGGCTGTCGCGATAAATTCACCAACAATAACGATCATCGATCTGACAAATGTCGCAAATATTATCGAAAATTTAAAAGAAACGAGCGATGATGAACCATCAGCCGAGAGCACGATAAGTCAGCACAAAATTATCGCGACGCTCTGTGGACACAACGATAAAATTGTCGGTTTAGCATGGAGTCCGCATTTTAGCGGTCATTTGGTGTCAGCGAGTTACGATAATACAGCTCAAGTCTGGAAAATCGAGACTCAAGAGCTCATAGCGACTTTTACGGGTCATACGGCACCCGTTCAATGCTGCATGTGGAGCCCCCTCGATCCTGATTACGTAATAACCGGCTCGGCAGATTTTACCGTACGCGTATGGAAAATTTCCGAACAAAAGATAATCCTTCCGAGCGAAAAAACTCAAACAAAGAGAGTAAGAACGAAAAAGAGCAAGAGCAAAAAAGCTTGCCAAGCCCTAACGAGCGAATCTCCAAAAGAATCTTTGACCCCAGATAGTCCAAAAGAATCTTTGGTAATGGAACAAATCGCAGTTCCAGCTGTTTCAGAAATTCCCAAAGAAGTAAACATGCAAAAGTCAAAGAAAGAAAGATCGAAAAAAATTGCCTATTTGTCTGCATACGCTAAACGAATAAACGAGAAATCTGTTTATCTCAAATCTCTGAGAGATCTTGCAAAGAAAATTCATCCCTCACAGATCGATGTAACAAATGGTACAAATGGCAAAGTTGATGAAGAGAAGGAAGAAAAATTATCAACGATATTTGGTACTCGAGATGATATCTCGATGATTTTGGATCAGGAGAGGTCATCGCACATGGCTCAAGGTCACTTCAACTTGACAACGGAGATGAGTCTTTGGAATAATAATTTACGAAAAAATTTGCAAGAAGCAACGCGAGATAAGCGATTGAATGATTTTTTGGTTTCTCTCTCGGCGGGTCTTTCGATGAAAACATGGCAAGAGACTTGCGAAGCTTACGCTGCTCAATTGCTCTTCGAATCAAATCCCACTAAAGCAATCTCGTATCTTCTCTCAATTCACAAGATTCATCGAGCGATCGAAGTTTTCATTGATCAAAAAATGTACCGAGAGGCTTATGCACTTGCAAGATGCAAAGTCGATCCGAATGATGAAATTTTAACGAGAATACTTCATGATTGGGCAAACTGCGCGAGCAGAGAGGGCAATTTCGAGGAAGTTGCTCAGTGCTACGTGAAACTTGGTGATTTCGAAAAAGCAGCGAAATATCTCGCTCGTCGGCGGGATATCGAATATTTAGAAATTGCCGCTGAATTTGCTGAATTTTCCAACGAGCCAGGACTCAGCGAGTCTATCGCGGATCAAGCATTTACCGAGACCCTTCTCGTCTCGGATTTATCGTCTGCTCGAAGATTATTGGAGAAATTTCCGCTCATTCAGCATCGAGAGATTCAGCTCGTTGTGATTGAACAAATGAAGGAATCTCTCGATATTATAAACTCGTCATACATTTCAAACTGGCTCGAGGCTAAAATTGAGTTTAGTTTGTTGGAAAAATTGCGAGATAAATGTAAAAAATATTCATCTCATTATAGTCGTTTGGCGCAAATTTCGAGCTGTGCCATTGCAGACAACGAAGGAACATTGTGGATGACGATTAGTCATTACATGGCAACGTCAGCGATCGCGGATACGAGAGAAAAACAAATGAGACACATTGTTTCTGCGCTTGGGGCTATCTCGCAATATGAAATTGTCCATTTGAAGAAAATAAACGATGATGACGAGAGCCTCTTGATTAGCATTCTCGCTATTCTGGAGTCAATCAGTCCATATCATGATGAGAGTCTGTTTGCAAGAAATGATGATCCAATTTACAAAAGTCTGCGAGCTTTCTTATCTCTTGGTCTTCTCAATTGGCTCAATGACGACAAAATGAGAAAATGCGAATACGAAAATATTGATAAAGTATTGACATTAATTGAAAAAATGCTAATTGACGCACTGGATCAACAGACCGTGAAATATTGGACGATAACGAGTGAAATCAACAAGCTGGAAGCTGCTCTCGCATCTACGCTTGGTATGATTATTAAAAAAAAATTACAAATTAAATTTGCACATTAAAAAAAAAAGCTAAAATTCATTATTCTACTTTTACATTTTTCAATGTAAATATATTTTTCCAGGCAAATCACAACAAAGTGAGGATAATGGAGAGAACAAGGAAGAAACTTCGACCCTTCTCGAACAATTGGATCACATAAGAAGCGAGAAGAAACGTTTTTTGGAAGAACGAGTTTGTGCTCCGAGCCCAATTCTCGTTTACAGCAAAGCTACTCAATTATTGAGTGTCCTGCCGGACGGGACTAGCAAGGATAGTTTCGCGAAAATTGTCTCCGAGACATGGTCAAAAGCCATTTCATAAAATATTATTATAAAAACGTGACTCAAAGACTGGAGGGTAAGAAAATAAGATTTATTTTCTTAAGAAAACTTTTTGTATCATATCAAGTAATTTTTTATTTTTTTTTCTCATTTTTCGTTTACGCTCGTATTGAATAGAATACGTTTTTCTATCCCAAACACCAGTCAAAGTCAGTTGCATTGTCTGTAATTTTGTTTTCTTTTTTTTTTTTTGCTGATTTATTATTTTCAATTGCCATAAGCAAAGTTTTCGATCGTTATCAGCGCACAATTATGGCAATTTATAATATCACGATTATACCATCAAGGAACTGAATTTTACCATAAACAACGATCTGATTAATTCGCAAATTTGTTACTTTAATGAGATTATCAGGTCGTCCAATACTCGCTACGAGATTTTACGGGCAAACCGTCCTCAACGTGAAGATTTAGCCTCGATCTGTTCCACGAAGGAAAATAAATATTTCTTTGAAGGAATGAGTTTGTGCTTCGAGCCCGATGCTTAACCTACTCAACTATTGAGCGTCCTGCCAGAAATAGAAATAATGTTGCAAAAATTGTCTCCGATAAATAGTGAAAATCCATTATATAAAGTATTATTATGAGCATACGACTCAAAAACTGGAGGGTAAAAAAAACAAGCTTTATTTTTTTTGAAATCGTTTTTTGTGTCTTTCATTTTCCTTCTACACTCGTATTCACCGAATATGTTTTTCTCTAACCAAAGTAAAATTCCATTGCATTGGCTGTTATTTTTGTTTTTTTTAATTGTTTTATTACTTTAAGTGAAATCATTTTGCGTTTATTCGCCAGAAGGAAAGTTCTCGATCGTTAGCGGCGCACAAATATGGCAATTTATGATGCCACGTTATACCACCAACGAGCTGAACTTTACCGCACATAACGACCTGCTTAGTCCGCAAATTTGTTACTTTTATGAGATTGTCAGGTCGTCCAATACTCGCTACGAGATTTTCATTGCCAGTGGCAAATTTTACAAACAAACCGCCCTCAACGTGAAGCGTTCGGCTCTCAATTGGCCGACTTGGCCTCGATACGTCCCAGAGAAGCAATTCACCAGCTGCTAGACAAACGACCTTCAATGGATTTGGTCCCCAATCGGCTGATGCCAAAGGAATTACACCTGCATCAAGCGACATTATCGCCTGCTGACTTCTCACGTTGTACATGTGTATCAAATTATTTTTCTCAGCCACGAGGAGCTTGCCGGATTCTTCGCTGTGCCAACATACGCTCATACCCGGCGATGTGAGATAAAAACTCGTTACGTATTTTTGTTCCTCCTTTACTGCCCATAATTTACAAGTGTGATCGTCCGACACAGAGGCCAAAAGTTCACCTTCCGATTCGTAGGAAATATCGTTTATGTAATCTCTGTGACCATCTAGTACCTGAAGAAGAATTTAATAACGTTTGACCATTTTTTATATATTTTATAAATCAACAATTTTTTTTAACAATAATATTCATTACAAATGTGGAGAGAAAAGAATTTTTTTTCTCCTATTTTAGAACATTTTCAACCATTGAAATTAAGTTATGGAAAAACAAATTGATTAAAAAAATTATAATCAATGTCCTAACAATAGTATTATTATTATTAAATGAAAAAAATAATATTCTCACCTCATAGACATTGATATCATTAAGATTACTGTTGTAAAGTCTTATCTTAAAATCGGCTCCTGCCACACTAAAAGATACAATTTTAGGAACGACACTCAGTGAAGTGTCGGGGCTCCAAGCTATAGCATGAACTCTCGTATCATGATGAAAAGTTCTTATGGGTTTGTACGAAATATCTTCGACGAGTTCGTCCTCATCCTGGTAAGAACAAAAATTAAAAAAAAAAAAGAATATTCAAAATCTGAAAATAATTTCAGAGTTAAAATAATAAGATAGAAAAATTACCTGAAATTTAACCGTCCCAACGACAATTTCTTCGCCAAGAGCGATACATATGAGATGCTGAGACCATTCGAAGGGTGAAAACGCGACACAATAAATTTGCTCCGAAAAAGTAAGTTTTGACGTTGGTGGACTCACCAGAGCTTCGTCCATCGCGTGTTGGAAAAAACAATGCTCGAAAAAAAAAGACACGTGCTATTTGTCCTATATAGCAAAAACGAAAAGTACCGGCATAACCCCAACGTCCGATTTTCAAATCCCGTTAAAACAACGATATATATATATATTCACCGACAGGTGCACCCTGACGAAATTTATGTCAAATCTTGCATTCGAATTGCCCAAATCACACTCAACCTCGCCACGCTTTCCAGTTAAATGACAGTATAAAAAAAAACCAACAACAACAACAATGCAAAAGAAAAGTAAAAGTGCTTATCGTGTAGTCACCATTACAAGTGTGATGGGGAAAAAAAAGATAGAGAAAAATGCGCGAATTCCGTGTTATTAGCAGCGAGAAGATATCCCAGAGATTTTTCAAGTTCTCGACGCGCCAAGAGGGCGCCACTTTCCCGGCTTGTGTGGTGGCCCCTGTATGTGTATTATATATATATGCGATCGTCCAACGTGCCGCATCTCACAGAAGCGAGTCTCACTCTCGGGTAAAATGTTCACTCTTATTGGTATTTTCTGCAAATATTGTACAATTAAGAATTCTGAATAAATCTGAAATAACGGAAAATTTATCGGGTTTCTCGACGTTATCAAAAGACGCGCTACGTTTTTTCTCGTGAAAAATCCAGAATCATTTTTTTTTTCTTTTTTTTTTTATCGCTGTGGCAGTCTTTTCTCTCGTGGGATATATAACACACTCTGTCAAGGCATGGTCGGCGTGCACGGATAATGTGTATCATCTCGGACAAGCTGCGAAAACCATCCGAGATCCTCGTGTCCTCCGCATTTATTTGAAGCAAGAAAAAAAAAATATATTTATCACTCTTTGGGCCAAAATCGCGAGTTGAAAGTATTCTCTCGATACGATCGAGACACATGATGAAATTTACGCTCGTCTTTACCGAAGATACAAACTATTCACGGTAGTTTCGTGGTAAAAGGAGTTAAAAAAAAAAAAATCATCAACCAGGTCGTCGAGAGCCGATAAACGAATAGTGCGTTTAATTCGCAAAAGGGACGACAGAGGGAGGACAAACAAATCTGTTCGAAAAATCATTTAAATCAGCAATCTTGTAAAAATTTCAAAAAGCAACCTTCAATCATACATTTCTCATTTTTCATCGGTCTTATCGATAAAAAAAATTAATTTGCAAAAATAAAAACGTGTTTTCCTTATAGTCCGAAAAATATAACTTAAAAAAAAAGAAACGCATACGCGAAAACCACGTGACACGTGTTTTATCAAAATCTGCTTGCCTCAATTTATCCTTTTCACTTTCCACTGTAAAGGAGCCTCGATAAACCGTAAGAGTTTGCATGAAAGATAATTGCTCGAAAAAATTTCATGCACAATCTGGGTCCATAAATCATCACAAACACTTTATCAAATTATGGTATAATTTTTTTTTTTTTAGATTAAAAACTTTCCAACTGCTTGCTTTACTGTATTTGTAATAATATTAGTAAATAATAATAATAATAATAATAAATTTGTTTTTAGCGCAACGACGCAGGGATGGAGTTTGGGGTGGGCGATGTTGCCCAGATATCGGCAGAGCTTGCTCGAGTGGTCGAGGTAATGATGTCACCGGATATACCACATCAGCAACGACTCGACGTTTATAATGCCTGCGAGAGATTCAAAGAGACATCACCCCTTTGTGCCCAATGTGGCCTTTATTTGGCTCAAAAATCGCCCGAGCGTAGTTCGGTAGTTCGACACTTTGGTCTTCAGCTGATGGAGCATTGCATCAAGTATCGTTGGACCCAAATATCCCAGACTGAGAAAATTTTCATCAAGGAGAATGCTATGAAATTGCTTCAGGATGGAACGGATTCTCACTCGCAGGAGGAGACTCACATAAAGGATGCACTCTCGCGAGTCGTGGTCGAGATGATAAAACGCGAATGGCCACAGCAATGGCCAACTCTTCTTGCCGAATTGAGTCAGGCGTGCACAAGAGGAGAGAGCCAAACGGAAGTCGTCCTACTTGTTTTTTTGCGTCTCGTTGAGGATGTTGCACTTTTGCAAACATTAGAATCGAATCAACGACGAAAGGACATTTATCAGGCTCTTACGACCAACATGGCCGAGATATTTGCCTTTTTTCTACGGCTAATGGAACAACATTTTTCAGAATTTCAAAAACAAAACTCTATTGGCAATGCAACAGAGGCTGCGGCTCACAGCAAAGTTGTTCAGGTAACGAACGATATTTTTTTTGTTATTAATTCCATTTGAATGATAATTTTTTCGATCTATCCTAAGATTTTCTTTTTCAATTATTTTAAAACATTTATCTTTGCTCTGCAAAGTTTGTAAAAATTTACACTTCCGAATGCATGAAAAGTGTGGAAGTAAAAAAAAAAAAAAAATAAGCCATCTCTAATTATTGCACAATTTGTAAATTTAATAGCGGATTTTTTTTTTAACGTAATTGTGTTTTGTTTAATTTTTAGGTGGTTTTATTGACATTGACCGGTTTTGTCGAGTGGGTCTCGATAAATCACATAATGGCCGAGGAAGGACGTTTATTGCAGATACTCTGTCTACTTCTGGGTGATCCGACATTTCAGTGTCCAGCCGCCGAGTGTCTTTTGCAAGTTGTAAATCGTAAGGGCAAAGCCGAGGACAGAAAACAACTGATGATACTCTTTACAGAGGAGGCACTCAGATGTATTTACTCAGCAGCGATTGCTTCACCTGGTGCTCACGTTGCATCGCACGAGAATCATTATTTATTTTTGAAAAAATTGACCCAAGTACTAACGGGCATGGCGACCCAATTGTGTACACTATGGGGTAAAGAAGATTCGACGAATATACGCCCGAATCATTTTAATCTATTTCTCGATGCTGTACTGAGCTTTACAATGCACTCGAGTTTAACACTGACGCATCTGGCAAATTCAATTTGGATAATGCTATTTAAGCATGAACAAATGAAAAGTGACTCGCTTATTTTGACCTATGTGCCAAAATATATCGAGAGCACAGCCCCAAAACTCATTAAGGTTGCATATCCAAATGGACGTAATGCAAATGGTATGACTGCTTATTGTCTTACCGATTACGATTCTGAGGAAGAATTTGCCGTTTTTCTACATCGTTTGAGGATGGATTTGCTCGAAGGTTTTCGTCATGCGACAATGGTCTCGCCACTTGTAACATTTGCCTATGTACAACAATGGCTAACTGCTAAAATAACCAAAGGCATGGCAAATTTACGTTACAAGAGCGATCCAAATGATCCTGAGTATCTCGAGTGGGAGGCTCTTGCTCAAGCGTTGGATTCCGTAACATCGCGAATTTTACTCGTTAATGAACGACCAAGCGTACAAAATGGCCTACAACTTTTAGAATTGTGTCTCGGTTATGATCCGCAAGATCCTTGGCTATTGTCAACACTTTTGTCATGCATTAGCGCACTTTTTGTATTTCTATCAATGTCAACGGGCTCAATGACAATGCCCGGTGTTGCTATATTGCCGCGTGTACTTGAAAAAATTTTTGCCGCTCTTGTTTTTCAAGCAAACGGCGAGACAAAAGATACACGCTCGAGAGCGACGAAAAATGTGAGACGTCATGCTGCAAGCCTCATGGTGAAAATTGGTCTCAAATATCCGTTACTTTTGCTTCCGGTTTTTGAACAAATACACACAACTGTGAGAGGATTGATAAGGCAACCAAGTCAACTTTCACGTATGGAAAGTGTTATACTTTATGAGGCGCTTTTGCTTATATCGAATCATTTTTGCGATTATGAGAGACAAACGCGTTTTGTTGCTGAAGTCATTGGCGAGGGTTCACCACAATTTATGGCACTTGGAATCGAAGCTTTTAAAGGCCCAATTGAATTGATCAGATTTGTTGGATTGGACAGACCACCGGTTGATCTTGGCGTTGATGATCCAGCTGCGATTAATCGAGCCGATTTAATGTTTTGTATATCGACCGTTTTGAGCGTTGTTAAACGTTGCTCGATACCCGAAGATCCTGATCGTGCTGCCAGAGGTGGATTCGTTGCTGCTCTCAGCGAAAGTGGCAATCCCATCTACAGAAATCCAGCTGCACCTCACGTTATACCAATTTTACCAACGCTCTTTGCTCTCGTAAGAGCCATGAATGCTCTTTTCACTCCAGCTGCCTTGGCCTCTGTTTCAGAAGTAAGATTTCTCATGTAAACATCGAAAAAAAATTCTCATCTTATTTATTATTTGATTATTCGGGGAATTTTTAGGCATCAAAGTACCTTGAAATCGAATGAAAAAGATTTTTTTAAAATTTTTATAAGAGTTTGTTGCATTTTCTAGCCGAGGAGTAACGAAAAAATATTTTTTTTCACAATATTGCATATTTTACATAAAACTCGAAAATTAAAAAACGTTATTAGATTTTTTTTAAAATGAAATTCATTAAATTATCGTTTATGTTTCACGTGAAATGAAATTTTATTTCAAATGAGTAGAAAAATTCTGATCAATGCAGAAAGATGATTAATTTGTTTTTGATATTTTAAGGGTTTCAGAAAGGCTCACGGTCTTCTGGAATCGGAAAAGGCAAATCTTCTTGGTCTGAGCACAGGCAACAGCGGCGATAATGCTCCTGAGACAGATCCAGTGCTGAATGCACCGCTAGCACGAATGCAAGCATTTCTCTCGAATATCCACGATCATTGTTATCACATGCTTGGCAGCGGTTGTCACACTATAGGACGAGATTTTTATCAATTGCCCGGTCTCGCACCGGCTCTTCTAAACTCTGTTTTCTCGAATATAGAGGTACGTTGAAGTAACGAAAAGAAAATTCTTACCCTTAGAGTGCCAACGACACAAATCAAAATAATAATTATTTGTGTTCATTTTTATTTTCAGGTAATTCCGGACTACAGACTGCGACCGATAATTCGTGTTTTCCTCAAACCTTTTATATACTCATGTCCATCGGCATTTTACGAAACCGTCTTGGTGCCTGTTCTCACGCACGTATCGACTCACAGTAAGTAGCCAAAGTTACAATTTTAATATAATAATAATTATATCATATTTTATCAATTTTTCTCTCACTTTCATGAGAACAAAAATATCTTGAGATGAGCCAGAGGTCTCAAAATATTTTTAATCTTGAGAAAATAATATTTAATATAAATCTAGTCTAGTTAAAATCTGAAGATATTTCATATTGAATTTATGAAGAATCGAATTAAATTAAAATAAAATTTAGGATGAGTTAAATTCTTTTTTTTTTTCGTTCTCGCAGTGTGTCAGAGATTAAGTGCCAAGTGGCAGTATATAACAAGGC
This sequence comes from Dyspetes luteomarginatus, assembly GCA_963669185.1. NCBI lineage: Eukaryota > Metazoa > Arthropoda > Insecta > Hymenoptera > Ichneumonidae > Dyspetes > Dyspetes luteomarginatus. Next base: position 23,980,660 of record OY769905.1, read on the forward strand.
TGTACGAATCGGGACTGGACGAGGAGAATACCGATGCTCAGGAAGTTATCGATGATATGCTGAATAGAAATTTAACGAGAGATTTCGTCGATGTGCTGAAAGTTACACTGGTCGGTGGAGCTGCCAGTGATGCTTCGCCACCAGACTCGATGGATCATGACAGTGGTGGTATGGCTGTTGATCCACCAACTTCGCGAGGCAACAGCATTGTCGCTGAAGTCGTCAGTGAATTAGGAGCTTTTGTACTTCGTCATCCTTCCACGTGTCACAGCGTTGTCTTGTGTGTTCTTGGGTCAGTCTAACGAAAAATCCTTGAAAATTTTCATTTCACTTTCATTTTAGAAATATATATATTTTTTTTTCATCAATCTCGAATCGTCAAACTTTTCGAAGAGGGTAACACCGAGATAATAATCGAAAAAGCGGCTCGTGTCAATATTTATTTTTTCATTTATATTTTATCGTGTCGGGCATACAAAATTGAAAAAATGCATGTTTGTTGGTTCAAATATGTTCGGTTAAAAAATTGTCGGCCGACGAAAGCTTTCAATGAGATAATACAAAAATATTAAAAGTTTCACGATTTGTGGTTCTTAATTTTTTTATACTTGGACAGGGATATGATGAAATTAACGGGAATTGAGTAATTTGGGTAAACAAATATTTGTCATTGCGAATTTTCAGTGCACTCTCGTGGAACGATTCGAACGCGAGTTTAAAGGCAACAATGTTGACTGGTCCGATCGTACGCGCTTTGGCAGGCGATGGCAGTTTGACACCAGCAATGGCAGCTCACATAATGGTCGCTGTACTTCAGGGTCTTCAACTTCATGGCCAACACGAGGCGAATCAAGGCTCTCTCGTGACTCTCGGAGCTCAGGTTTACGAATGTCTTCGACCTAAATTTCCCAATATCATCGAAGTCATGCAGCAAATACCTGGAGTTAATCCTGCTGATTTGCAACGTTTTGATGAAAAAATGGCAGTTGTCAGTACAAAGGGAAACAAAGTTGAAAAGGGCAAGAAGGATCTATTCAAGAAAATCACAAATCAGGTAAATTTCAATAATTTTGCAGATTTTTTTTTTCTTTCTTTACAAGAACAGCGATTACAATTTATTTAAAAATAATTTAAAAAAAACATTATTAGAATATTTGTCTCACAAACTCAATATATTTTTGATACTTATTGTTGTTGTGAATTAATGATTTATATCTGATTTTTCTCTCATTGCATTGCACTAAAATTCTTATAGAGTCAAACTTTTTGCATATATCTGTTGAATAATTTCTAATTGCAATTTTAATCAAAGAAAAAAAATGTCTCCACAGCTTATCGGAAGAAGCGTCGGGCAGCTATTTCGCAAAGAGGTAAAGATTGACAATTTGCCGAGACTGGACGTTACGGGCAAATCTCAGATGATTCGAGTCGACGATATATCGAAAAACTCCACCGATACGGGACTAACAGCTTTATTCGCTGGACCCACGTAGCAAAGAGCGTTAGACAGCCGCACTTTGCACGGTTGGTCTAGTTCGATAAGTAATTATAATTTGTTGTAAAAAGCTTTTCGTTGAGAAGAGCGAGAAGGGCTGATGAAAAAAAAATCAAGACCAAGACGCTCGTCCATCGGAACGAGGGAGAATTTCAACTTTTTCAACGAGTCACTTGTCATTGCGGCAGACAAAAAAAAACGGGAAAAAATATCGTGAGTGTCGAAATATCATTTTTAACTATCGTAACGCGATAGTTGGGATGACTGCAAATTTTTTTAGCTCACGATAATTTTTCGCTTTTTTGTTGTTGTCGTGAGAATTTCTCGCTCGTTAGAACCGTGCAGAGTCGAGGATACATCAAAAGAATTCAACACTCGGTAGGGGTCTCTCTTGTGGATTTATACCAAGTGGCCCACTTTCATATGCAATATAATTGACGATAAATCGATGATCACATCACGTACATCTTCAATTATAACGATAAACTCGTTGAATCGTTTTCATTCTCTTTTTAATTTATTTTAGCTATGATATGCGAGTGTTGATCTTTTACGTCGAAGGAATTTTTATAGTGAAACTCGAGTGTGTTGCATTGCTGGCCGATTTGCACCATTTAATAACAGCCGATTTAAGGGTATCACTCGTTAAAGTTCCTTTTTTTTACACTCCTGTATAATGACTTGAGAACCATCAAATTATAATACACGGATATTGGCGCGACTCCTGAGACACTTCGTGGGACGTTGCTCGATCATGATAATTAATTTAAAATTATCATTAGAAGCCTCACGAAGTTCTGGATACAGCAAAATTTGATTTTCTGGCAATATTTCGAAAATCTTTTTTGCTACTTTAATTGTCTGCCTAGAACTTTTTTTAAATTTCATACAGCATTTAATTATCGTCAAAATTGTTATTTCAGGCTTTTCCAATGTTACGAGAAAATCAAATTTTGCCTCTGCCTCTTTGGCAATCGTAGACCAGGCAATTAAGAAAAATCAGCGACAAAATTTTCAAACCTTACGAATAAGTCGCGGTTGCTTTATCTCGAATGAAAATTATTTAAATAACAAATAAAGCTACCGTCACTTTTATTAATCCAACGAACTGAACTACAGGGTGGGCGAATTTTATCGAAAAATTCGTCATCAATGCACCTAATCGATATTTTCGATCACAAAAATCATAAATAATATTAATGTTATTATTTTTTTTTTTTTTTTCTTCTTCATAAAATAAACCTTTATCAAAGGTTGATTCTTTTGTATAAAGATTGATACGAATTGATGTTCCATATGTGTGAATGGCATGCAGAGTAGTAGCAACTGTTATAGTTTCATCAAATTATAATTGTTTTTTTTTCCTACGATCAGTCGTTAGGCAATGTGCGTCGTATATAATTCATTTTCCCATAAGGAATCTCCATCGTTTGAAACGATCGTGGGAAAAATATATATATATATATATATATATATTTTTCATATTTGCATAATTTCGTCAACGTCCACTCATGTTCGTTTCGTTACAAAGCGTTTTTTTTCTTCTAACGTTCACAATTCGCTGACGTTTATTCGAGCCAATTAATTTTGTTGGCCTCTGTTGTTGTTGTTTTTTTTTTTTTTTTTTTTTTTTTTCGACAATCATTCCTCCGATTATAAAAATCTTAGAGGCATTTACGTAAATTGCGTTTGAGAGGATTCTCTTTCTCAACCAGCCAAGAGCTCGAAAATTCTTCGCTGAAAATGATCCTCCCATTCCAATGTTGTTGAATTCATTTTTTAACGAATAAAATTAAATGAGAGAGAGAAGAAAGAAAAGAAAATCGCTCCGAATGTGAGCAGAAAAAGTTGAGTGTCAAGTAATACCATCATTGAATGTTCTTGCATGCCAGAACTGCCCGTGTTTCCATAGCTTTTCAATTTTTACAAAATTTTCTTTTATCCTTTTTTTTTTCTTTAAACCATCCTGTTGTTTTTTTTTTTTTTTTTTTTTTTTTTTAGTTATGCATCATCTATCAATTCGCGATAATAGTCTCGTGGTCCAAGCTCGAAGGTAGCATCGAAAGTTCCAATTGAGAATGACGAAATTTTTTTTTCTTTTTTTTTTATCAGATGCACTCAAGGATCCGATTCGCTTTTTGTTTTATATTTTCGAAGTTATCATTTTTTTTTTCTTTTTTTAAATTAAGCTGCCAATCTCACACGTCGTTGTACCATCGACTTGAAACGATGCTAATCTTGTATATATTGTACTGTAATAAAGAAATGCATTGACAATAACAGCGTACTCGTGCACGACAAAAACAGAATAAGAGCTCGAGGTCTGTATATAATTATCATATATGCTATATATTTGTCCATAAATCTTTATACAATTATTTATATTTAAATAATTATTTTACACGTTTCCTTTAGTTATTCTTTTCTTCAACAAAATCCTATTAGTATACAAGGTGGGGGAGAGAGGAATCTCGCTGGTTACTACGAATTGACGATAGATATCGTAGATGTATTTTAAACGAATTAATCGAAGTTATACAATTCGCGACTCCACTCGGTAAGTAAACAATTAAATTGTATTATCATAATATCTGTTTGTATAGATTTTTTCTTTTTTTTGTTTTAATTTCACTTTAATCTTAGACCGATTGACAAACTTTAAAGCCACGTTTAGAGCCATCGACGACGCAGTGTACACTAATAAATATGCGAGCACAAAATTACAGGCACCGAGATACATTGAAAATTCGTGCAAACAAAAAAACAGAACAAAAATTTGTTCACAATATTGCATATATAACAACGATACAAGAGGCAAATTTGATCGAATTTTGTACAATTGTGCCAGAATCGATTTAACTTTATTATATATAAATTATATTAGAGTATTAGAAAGTTACAACCAAACGATATCTCGTATTAATCGAGAAGCCTACCGCAATGACCACAAAACTAAAACGGAGGAACGTTATTTTTTTAAGCTAAAAAAATGGCTCATTAACAAGTTAAATTACAAAAAAAAAAAAAAACCAACCAGATAAAACAGTGCATAAAATCCCTGATAAACACAACATCGGTGACAACTGCGACCATGCCAGTTACACCGACTCACAATAGTTTCGCCCAAAAAATTTACAAATAATTACAAACAATTTTTTTTCTTCAACGTTGAGAACAAAAAAACTCCAGGAACGTCCGAAGTACTTAGTCCATTGCGACAGAAAAACTAATAAAACAAAATTTGTTTTTTCTTTCGACAACGGTGTAAGTATAAAATGCAAGTAACAATATATTACGCTTTGGGCTAGCATTGATCGACGTTTTTCAAAATCTGCAAATTGCAGACAACATATCGTGGACTGTCGAGACAACGCAGCCACATTAGTTTTTTTTTTTTTTTACAATATCGATATGAAATTATTCGAGTTTCTTAATCGACACATTCCTCTTGTATGTCTGTACAAAATATCTGGATGATGAAAAAAAAAAAAAAAAACAAAAATTAGTCGTCAGATCTCTCGGAAATGTGCAAATGAAAATTGGAATGTCGATTACAATCGCAACTGATGATTTTTAACGCTACGATATATAGTCGGCATGTATTGCATAGATCTGCAATTTTCTCTGCCAAATTTATGACTTTTCAAGATTCCATCGAATGCAAAAGCATAATCTAATTCTTTGGGAATATGGATAAAATTTAATTTTCAGATCTGTAATAATTATAAGTGAATTTAGAATAATTTGATAATTATACCTGACAATTGTCATATTCTTTTTTTTTTCATTAATAAGTAGATGTACTTGTTCATTTTATTTTGTTTTTTTTAAATCAATCATTGTTTTCAGAGTTTCCATTCTGAGTTTTCCACTGGTTTGAGATTAGCCAAGTAAAGCAACAATTTTTGGCATTGGCGGGGAAAAGAATGATAGAATCGTTAGTTCGAATAGGACGAGCATTACGTGTGAGTTTAACGACACAATTACAATTAGCAATTAAAACTACGTATATTGCCTGTACAATTGTTGATGACGAGAACGATAAAGTTTTTTTTTCTTTTCTCTCTGGAATTTTATATACAAATTTGCCCTCAAAACACGGATATACAATCTTTTTTTTTCTTTTTCTTTGTATTAATATTCTTCGTAAAATTGCAAAGAATCATTACGAGGCACAAACGACAATTATTAGCATCAAGCGCACTTTTACTTTGTACTTGACAAAAGTCAACTTTTCAGTTTTTTTTTGCCCTTATTTCTTTGTCCTGAAAATATGAACTGTTTCATCAACTCCCTCGGTTGTACAAATCAACAATACAAATATACGTGATATTTACAAAAATACAATATCTCGGAATAAATATCTCTCATTATCAGAGTTTTGAGCAGTCAACGAATAAGGCGAGTACTTTTTTTTTCTTCTTTCACATAGCATTATTTTTCTATTCACTAATATCAAACTTATAACTCTCACTCCTTCTTTCTCTATACATTATAATTACATTCTTCAATTTGCCCAGCTTGCTTCGATCGTTCGAAGATATAATTATTCAGATCTCGAGAGATTCAAATGTCTCTTTTTTTGTTCTTTCTTTTTCCTTTGCATCTCAATTCACATCTCGTTAACCCTAGAACGATAGACTGGGGTAACTCAATTTCCTTAATTTTCATCAAAAAATCTTCATTTCTTCGATTTTTTAGCCATTCTGATGGCTTCAAAAAGCACTTTTCACTATATTTAATTCATCAAATCAAAAAAATATATACATCAATCGCTCCCTCACTGTCTAAGGAAATGATTGGTGGGTGTTGAAAGTTTCTGCGACGAATAGAATAAAAAAATTAAAAAAATATAGGAGGCTGAAACAATTGTGGGATAACTCGTTACCCCACTATAATATTAACGGATACGCCCAGGATGTATAACGTTATAGGGTTAATGCTGAATGTATAATTTTTTACCAATTGCAGAAAAATCATTTTTTTTTTTGCATCAATTCTTCTTAAAAGAAGAATTTATGTAAAAAAAAATAACCAATTATAAAAGAGAAACTGAAATAAATAAAAGATCATGTCGCAGCAAATTATCTATTTTCGCGACGATCTTTCAATTGATAATTACGGGGAAAAAAATAAATAGCGTAATAAAAATTGAGATTTACCATTAAAAAAAAAAAAAAAAAGACTTAGCGATTATTTCACTCGCTCGTGTTATCCGTCGTTTCGACTGTAGCATTTTTCTTACCAATGAGTAGAAAAACATTCATGTTATCCTTACCCTTAACGTAAACCTGACCACGTGGCTCAAAGTCATAATATTCCGACAATACGTCAAGGCAATTATTGGCCAATTGAATTCTACCGGCAACACCGGTAGAATCCATTCTTGAGGCAATGTTAACCGCATCCCCCCAAATATCATAATATAATTTTGTAGCGCCTATCACACCCGCAGTGACATCACCGTAATTATAACCGACCCTTAGAGTCAGCTTAAAACCCAATAGATCACGATTGAAGTCGTATATGACTTTGTGCATAGCAACAGCAAAATCCAATAATTGTATCAGATGACAATACTCGTGTTTGCTCTGCTGACGTACCTGAGGATTTAAACCACTGGCAGCCATAAATGTACTGCCGATAGTTTTGATTTTTTCGACATTTGAGAATTCGGGCTTTTCAAGAAGTTCATCAAAATCGCCAATTAATTCGTTCAATACTCTGAGATATTCTTTTCCACCGAGATAAGACTCGTCATACAATTCGTTGAAATTAACGATACTCGCAAATATAATGCCAACAGATTTATGATTTTGTGAATATTTTGCCGTTGTTTTTAGCTGATCAGCCACGTATTTTGGTATGATATTGTGCAATAGCCAATCAGCCTGATTCTTCATTGATTGAACGCGCGTTTTGTCTCTCGCTGCAACGGCATTTCCATGAAAACTCAAACGATAACTTATTTCAAATTCACGATTTAGAAACCAAACGAGAAGAAGTAAAAGTAGCACATCGAGAAATATTTCTGTATCGTAGAGTCTCTCGTTGTAACGACGTGGCAATTTTTTCTTATCACTCGATCCCTCTTTTTCATTATCATCATTATCAATATATTGCGTAGATTTGTCCAATTCAGTTGAGCTCTTTTCCGTTGTAGTTATTTCATGATTTTGGGGTATTGGTAAATTTGCCGGAACTGGCGGTTCGAGATCATTACGATTAGTTTCCGGTACAGGTGGAGGCGGCAGATTTTCAATATCGCGACGAAATCTGCGTTTGAGCGCAGCTCGATCGTCAAACATCATTTGATTCTGATTGTTCGTCAAAGGCTTGATAGTAGCGAGATCAAATTTTTCCCTGCCATGTTGAGATATGTAACTCGCAACAAGACATATGAACAACACACCGGTGAGCGCAACGAGAAAATTTTTCATCCAACAATTCAATTGTGTAAAATTACAAAAATGCACGAGACCGACAAATATGAGATAACTGTAATAATATTCAAAATGATTGAGACTCGTGCGAAATGTGTTGCATGAAAAATTCATGAGTATCGAGATTATTGGCAAACCTACGAGTACAGCACCGCAAACGTGCCAAGGATACCATCGTGAGAAAAATTTAAATATTTTTTGCGTAAATGTCGCGTGTCGCGAGTTTGGATTGAATAATTGGCGCAAACACAGTATAACGACTATTGCCTGAATCGATGTGGCAATTGCACAAAATACGATGAAATAGAGAGTTGGCTCACAGAGTAAAAATAATGAGGCTGTGATTGCTGAATAGACGAGGGCCGATACGAGAATATCAAAATACGTATTGAATCTCGAGGTTGCCAGTGTTGGAGGATTTCCACCAATTCCTTCATTCGCTTTGTGAGCATTCTCTCTGTACTCTTTTTCCATATCTTTACTCTTGAAGAACAACGAAACGCTCGATAGGTGTGGCTTGACGAAATATGATCTCTGTGAACTTACGTTATCCTGTACACACCTGAAAAATAATAATTTGTTATTTTTCGTACGTTTTTTTTTATTATTGGAAATGATTTTTTTTTATTCTAAATTTTTATATTTAATATTTGAAATTTACCTGATAAGCTGCAAATCCGATTGTTTTCGTAATTTGTGAAAACAAGCACCGAATGTGTCTGTAACTACAGGTGGAAATGGATAAGGTGGCACAGAAGACGATGCTTCCTGTGTCGAATTTAATGTTGAACTCGAGGTGTAATAACCGCTCACTCTGTGACCCAAAAGGTCACCCTGAGCCATGCCATTCATGAGAAACAACTGAAAGAAATAATAAATTGTAATGACAGCATTTTTTTTTGTTTTTTTTTTCTTTACATCTCAATATTTATTTTTAAAGATTTACAGACTTGTTGCTGTATGCTGCTTCTTCGGCTATTGCTCCTTATTCCCGAGTCCTTCCTGCTGCAGATCGAGGAAGTGCGACTCAATGATTCCTGACGGCAGAGCAACGGACTCGAGGGCATTGGATTTGGATCCATTTCAATGCCATTGCTGACCGGAACCTAAACATTAATTTTTGTTTCTTTTTTTTGTTTACCTAATTTCATCCTGTTATGCACATTGCACGGGTGCATTTTGCAAAATTATTTGTACACATTATATATTCCGAACTTTTTTCTTTTAAAATCGAATTTAATTGGCTTTTCTTTTTCAAATTTTCATTTTAGGCACAATTTAGAATTTTTTAAACTCGACAAAATTTGCAAAAAATATTTGTTTATTATTACAGACCCGTACGAAAATGTTGGATTTTCGGCTAGAAATGAAATGAACTAATATTTTTTATGTTAACAATTCATTGTCAATTCAAAATTAGTATAAAAAATGTAAGAGAAATTGGAAAAAATCGATAAATTAAAAAAAGAAAAAAATCACATTATTTAAAGCCAAAGTGAGAGGGCATGAAAGAACAAATTGGCGGTATTGAAAATATAATTTTAAGAAGCCAAGAGTCGACTCACCCCGTTCAAAACGTTGTGGCTATCGTCGCACGAAGCCAGTGGTGGTTCGACTTTGGCTTCCTCGATGGCAATAATTTTCTGTTCATTTCTCTCTAATGGTGTCATTTCCTCCGAAGTTCTTTGTCGTTTTAAATATTGCCATGGTTTATTGCGAGGTTTTTTCTTCCCATAACTCGCTGTTGATATTGGACTTTTGTTGGAATTGTCCTTTTTCTCATCAGCCTCCTCGTCGTTCTCGGAATCCAATATACTCGGCAATGAGTTTGCCTTCATTCTGTAACTGTTTGTGTTTGTTACCATGTGAAGATAGTGACTTCGAGGCTTGAATTGATTGTTGCACGAGGCTAGACGATGTCTCGCTTGCAATAATGGCGATATGCTCATCGGTATATTCACGTTGCTTATAAATTCCGTCACGAGTTCCGATTTTCGACCAGTGATGAAGAAAGTTTTTACACCTGACAATTGGTGAGAAAAAAAATAAAATAAAAAAATTCGTTAATGAATTAGCACAATTTTCAAGAAAATTATTCTTTGCCTGGACAACAAACATTTTCATACAAAATACTACATCACACATAATATATGCAAATTTTATAGCTATTTATATCGTTCATTAATCAATAGAAGCACAATTATTGAGAACAATTTTCCAAAAATTATTCATTGCAAGAATTTTGAAAGAACATAAAAAAAATTGTTGTCTTTTGTCTGAACAAAAATTTTCAGACAAAATATCACATCACACATAACATTTTTTAAATAATTTATGGCTATTTACTTTGCGATAATTGAGATTACGGAAATTCCTCTCTTTTATTTTTCGCTTCCAATTGACGCGTTCGAGATAACGACAAGCAGAGTGACTGACTGACGACACAAAACATTCGAATATTTACCTACCATTGATGGTATCTCCCGGCTCCGTTAGATACTCATCGCCGAGAAAATTTAACGTGCTCTCACTGAGATGTACCCTACCAGGTTTTCCGGTACTCTCCAATTTATTAGCGAGGGTAACATCGTTGGACCATACGTCAAACTTGAATCTCTTCGTTCCCACGATACCACAAAGTACAGTTCCCGTATGAACACCGACCCGCATATTGACACCCTCGCGTCTCTCGATGTCGAATTGTTTTATCGCCTCTATCATAGCTGTTGGCAAAAAAAAAGGTTATTGACATTGTTCGGAGTTTGGAAATTATCAAATTTTGTAAAATTTTAAACAAAAGTATCCTCTAATTGCGTTTCTTTTAAAAAAAAACTGTATTTTGAATTTTCCGAAAATTGAATACCCATTTAAATAATTATTTATAAATATAAATGTCAAATATAAAAATGATTAAATCGTCTTCTCAGTTCTAATAACAAAAAAAAAAAAAAACTGTATGAAGATAAAATAACAGATTTCTGAACTATTTCGGATAGCTTCGGGGAGGCCCAAATTTAATATCTCGATGAATATTCGATACGATGACTGAAACTTCGAGGAGAAAATTTATTATTATTTTACGGGTATTCTTACCCAATCCCATTTCCACGCAACATTTGGCATGATCAGGTCGTGGCTCAGGACAACCGCTGACGCAATAATAACAATCACCGAGAGTAGAAATTTTTTCACATCCGTGATGCTCGCAAAGATCGTCAAATCTCTCGAACAAATCATTTAGAATACCAACAAGTTCCTCAGCAGTTTTGTTCGAGCTCATGCGAGTAAATCCAACAATATCAGCGAACAATATACTGACATCTTCCATAGAGTGCATATTGAATGGCCGAAATAACGATCGTATATCGGTATTATTGGACGGTATTGATCCTTTTTTCAGTGAATCTTCACGTTCTCTCTCGCGTTCGCTCTCCTCCATGAGCCAATCTGCGACTTTTGGCGGCATAACTGAGTGTATCATTTTTTCTTTCAGTTGTTTTTCCATCTCCAATTGTCGACGTACCAGTAACGATTGTCCAACTTTCATAAAAGTACCGCGCATACGTACAAAAGTCATAATGAGTATGTGAACACCAATAATGTGAATGCATATTTGCATGAGAATTCTAATAGTCAGGGTGGTTGAAAAATCCACTTCATCAAAATAACCATCCACGTTGGATGTTAAACTTCTCATTAATCGTTCGTGATTATCATCATCATGATTTAAACGAAATTCGCTGAAATTTGGCAAACTCTCGTTAATCGTACTGGGAATAATTGAGCTGGGATGAAAATTCGTCAAAACTTTCGTGTTTGTCAGAGCTTTAGAAATTTTTTCAACGACATTTTGGCTATCTAGCATAGCCATTCCGAGACTCGACAGAATCTTCGATTTACCAATATCAAATACTTCAGCCTCATTATTTGAGGCAAAATTTGGAGATTCTGTTTTTTGTAATATCGATTTGGTCGTTGTAGCTTGTGGATAATTTGCCTCGTTGATTCGTTGCGTTGCATCAACACGGGTCATTTGAACTTCGGAATAAGAATTGCCTGAGGTACTCGAGTTGTAAAGATAGGCCGTGAGTGCCTCGAAGAGAATCGAGTATAATGTGCAAATGCCCACACAGGCATAAAGTGGCATCGGCACAACAGTGTATATGAGTAATAAAATTTCCGAACACAGAGCAAAATGACCAACGAGGGTCAGACCATCGCTCTCGGGTGGTACGAGAACGAGAAATAATAATGATAATAGACACAGTAAGGATGCAACTGTAAGGGACGTTGGCAATGTGTAAGATCTGTAGTAATCCGTGTAGGTAAAATAAAGTACTATGGACATGAGAACACCAACTGTAACGAATATCATCGCTATTACTGGCCAAGATGATGTTTCATTTTGAGTGCCTATTATGACGAAATAAGCCAGCCAGCACAGTGAGATGAACAGTATGTAAGTCAATGCATATCTGTAAATAAAAAATAACACATAATAATTTTAATATCGTGAAATTTTTCATACTCTTTTATATCTGCATTTGATTGATTAAAAAATTTCCACCAAATTAAATTCTAATAAGTTTTTTCAGCTTAAATTGTACTCTAATAATTGAAAGTATAGAATTCTTGATTATAGTAATTCAGATAGCACAATAAGTTATAAAATTAAAAAATTACACATAAACTGGACTATCATGGAAATTAGTTTGTCCAGATGGATTTTTTCAACGAGTTTATATATCAATTTGATTTGTTATCCATTTCCAGGAAAAGTAAATCCTACCGAGGTTGTTCGTGTCAAATTGTACCCTCGTAATTGAAAATACAGATATGTTGATTATTACAGACATTAACAAATAATGCAAAAAATACAGATTTTCAAATTACAAAATAGACAAATTGTGTGAGAACTTTTCTTGTTAGTGAAATATATATGAAAATTTAATTATTTACCTAAATCTCAATCTAATTTGTGGAAAGGCACTGCGTTTGTACTGTTCCTCAAGTATCTCAGAATCAAATCGTGGATTCCACCAAGATCTGGGTGCGGCTCTTTCAAAAGGTACAGGCAGGCCAATACCACAGCAGCCGAGTCCCTGGCCACTGTGTGCAAGATACGTTTGTATGTAAGGTGCCAAGGATATTTGAATTTCATCTGCAGCATCTTCGGGATCACCCTTACCCCTGCTGTAGCTCACGGACGAGCTACGTTTTCGATCGAGAGGCGAATTCATGCTGGTAAATCTTTCTGACAATAAAATTTTTGTTCATTGAGACGAAAAATAATTCGAAACAAAAAAAAACTTCAATGTTCGTGTATGAGGATTTTTTTTTTTTTTTCCTACGAATTTGCGATAGCGCATGACCGCAATGAGAGATCGAGAATAAAAAAAAATTCTCGACTCGCGAGACCTTCGAGGTTCGTGACTAAAAAAACTCATTAAGGAAAAAAAAAAAAAAAAAAAACAACAAGACTCACCTCTCGTTCAAGGGCGATATCGCCACGTAATTTGAGGCACTATTCTCCGCTCTTGCATCGCGAAATCGAAGATGAGCAAAAAATCGCGAATTAATAGGAGTAACGAGAGAAGTAAAATAATATAATAATAATAATAATCAGCAAGTGTCAGAATTTGACATTTGATATATTTTGCTCCCCGTATATGTATGTCGGAGCACTTTTCGCTGCACTGTTTCGATGTCTGAGGCACGACTGTACGAGAGCACAATGTCGCTGTTATATCTCTCTTCGTTCACGGATACTTTGAGAGATCTCTCTTCGAATGAAAAAAAAAAAAAAAAAAAACTTTAGTATAATATAATCCTTTTTAACTGATAAAAAAAGTGTACATATCGCCCTTAGAACTAACACTGTCGGCCATCTTGAATGATCTCTGTGGAACATATGATAACATATATATCACACACAATGCGATTGCAGCGCCGCTTGAACATCGCCCTGATCGGCCCTAATCACGCTTGCAAACTTGATAAACTTTATCTCCCCAAGAGTCCAAGATGGCGGAGATGACATGTACACTCTCGACTATCCGCTAACTTTAGACCGGAGCCGGAGAGCCTCGTGTAAGTACGCGGGAGAGTCGCATTTTTTTACAGGACTTTTTGTGTTCCTTTTGCAAACGAGAAACGTCGGTAGCGTTGTAAGAGGTCCTTTTGTGTCTCGCAAGTTGTTCATTTTTCCTGCTCATCAACGACAGAGCATGGCATCGGAGGTAATTATACGCAATTCTATTCCAAGTTTACACAACTATAAGAGACGAAAGAAAAACATTGAAAACTATAGTGATTGTGAAAGAAGCCGACAAACTCGCAACGTTGCAGGGTTACCGCTCTCTCTCTCTCTCTCTCTCTCTCTCTCTCGCTCTTCCTTGATCATTCCTCGCGAGGTGCGGTGGCGGCGTTGTCCTCTATACATATATATATATATATCTACAGTAAATACAGTTTGTATAGAATATATAAGCATATATATATATATATAATATATTATATACATTTTGCGTTGGACGCGAAAGCGAGAGAAAAAAAAACGAGAGAAGCCGTTGCAATAATTACACGTAGTTAGGTCGCGTTGGGGAGAGGAAGGGACAAAAAAACATTTTTGATCGGGAAACAATTTGCCAACTCTCACTGTCATCTATTATTGTACAAAAATGCACGTTAAAATCATTGAGCCGAGAGAATGAAGGATCGCAACTACGTTTTTGCAAAAATGGTGTTTGATGTCGTACATTTTGCGGGTTTCTAGCTTCAAGTTGAGGTATCCCAGCTAGAATTGGCGTATCGTTCCAAGTATTATCACGGTGAGCAATAAAATACTTTGCTACTTATGAGTATTCGATTGTGTTTACAAAAATTTGTTGTCTCGAATTATTCACGAATGTTCGACAATGCAAATATCCGTGAATCTCCAAGTGTCTCGTTTAGATTTTTTTTTTTTTTTTTTACGTCACGAGCCACTCACATGTAGAGAAAGCGTGAATTCAATGTTAAATTTTTATGATTTTTTTATTGAAAATTATTTTTTATTAACATTTTTGTTTTTTTTTTTTCATTATCATATTTTCATCATGCAGACATCAGAGCAGTAAGACAGCGTGAATTGTCCTGTGCCTCATGTGGTAACGTCGTCAGCAACGATCCAGGACAAGTATTTTCACATTCGATTTTTGGAATTTTGCAGTGCAGGGTAAGGTTTGAATTTCTTTTTTCTTTTTTTTTTTTTTTTTTTTTCAAAGGTGAAAACATTTGATGAATTATTTTTGTTGTCTCCTGTTTCTTTCGCTCCTTTAGAAATGTAAAGAGCACTTTGAAGACGTCACATTTGATTCGGACGACAGTGAGAGTCCTTGCTACATATGTGGAAAGGAGCAAAAAAATTCTCACAGATGTGGCCAGAAAAATTGTCCATTTGAATATTGTGAGGTGAGATATTACTTCAAGGCTGTTTCAAAACTTTCAAATATTCATAGTTTTAATGAATAATTTATGCATTCTTGTTTTTTTTTAACCTTTTTATTGTGTTTGGGGTGATTGACGAGCCCAGAGACTTTTTGCTTATGATGAAATTTTTTATTACTCAATGATCAAGATTCTATATTAAGGTGATGTAAAATGTGTATGAAGGGGAAAAAACAAATACAAATTTCTGGACAATTGTCTTTCAGGCTAAAGAATGTTTTTGGAACAAATGGAAATTGTCAGGGGGCATACAGAATTCAATTTTAAATACCAAAAGATTTTTTTTTGTTTTTTTCAACTTCGGGACATCCTAAAAAATAATTGGTCCAAAAGCTTTTGTTCCCAATTGAGGCTGTTTCGTGTCATCTTAATGCAATGTGCCACATAATTCTCCTGTGGGATGAAAAATCACCTTCTCTACTTTCTTTGGGACAGTTGATACTTGAGACAAAAAGGAATAACGGTTTTTGTACAGAAATACCAAACGCATGAAACCCGATTTAATTATTGTCCAAAATATTAACGTTCTCGGAGAAAGTAGACAAGTTGACTTGTTACGATCCGTTGATGTGTAACATTGTCTTAAAGTGATGACAAACAGGCTGGACTTTCCTCAAATGCTAGAGAAATTTCACATGACCTCGAGATAATTTGAAATAGATGTCAATTTTACTTGATGAAAATATTTTACTAACGAGTGCGAAAGAAATTTGACGATTTGTGCTCATGAAGAAACGAAAGAGAGTAATGTGCTTCACGTCACCTTTGGTAGAATATCATTAAACATTTCAAACTGAGCAATAGTTAAGAGCAATTTTATAAGTCATTTTTTATTTTGAAATTCATTGAAATAGCAAAGAATGATTTTTTCATAATGAAATATTATGATTAACACAATTCAATAATCTTTCAGAGCTGCATCAAGAGGAATGTGCCTCAGTCGTTAGTGGATGTCGAGACAGAAAAATGGAAATGCTTTGCGTGTAATTCAAAGCCTCTGTGGAAATTGCGTGGTGCTTGCGCTGCGGTCATGAGCTCGATTCCCAAGTAATTAACAATTTATACTTTTTGCCTTTTTATTAGTTTTTTTATTTTTTCATTTTTCTTTTTTCTTTGAATTATACGTGTAATGATTTTTGGCTGCATGCCCACCTCGGTGTTATCTAGACTCTTCATTTTCTTCTGATAAGGCAAGATCGATTTCTCAGTTTCTCAGACTAATACTAATTTACACTGTTAAATTTTGAAAAATTTGAACACCCAAGTTAAAAAAACTTTATGAATAAGACACGTCTTTTATCGTAGACTCCATAGAGTTTATCATGGTCGATTTGCTTTATCCTCACATTTTTCTACACTCTCATACTGCATATAACTTGATGGGGTAACGAGGGTCGCATATTCTAAAAAAAAAAAAAATAATTTGTATCTCTTGATAATATAATTTTCAATTTTTTTTCGTGTTTTTGAAAAATTAAATTGGGGAAAAAAAATCTTATTGTTGTTCACAGTCATGAGTTTATTTTTGTTTTGTATGAAAAATTCGCATTGATCAAACATTATTGAACTGAAAAATCTCTCAAATTATAATCGTTTCAATATCATTATCGATGAAAGATTTTGTCGAAAAAAAAATAAAAAAAAACAAAATTAAGATCACCGTTTTTAATCCAATACTAATATAAAATGAAACGATTCAATTTTTCATCAATGCACACAATTACTTTTTTCCTTGTTTTAACAAACTTTTTCTACAAAGTTTGTTTATAAAAAGTGTCCGAAACACTTGAAAAGATTTTTAATATGTGTGCATTGGTAAAAGAATTAAAATATTTATAATGAATTTGTATTTTACTGTCTAGTGTAAATAACTGGGACATCCTCCTTGTCTATCATCTTTTAACGTAATTTCTTTTCTTGCTGATGTAGTAATCTCAGTGGAGGATAGAAAAACAGCACAATGCATGATAATGTTCGCATCAATTTTTTATCAATAGCTAGCCGTGTCTTTGAATCGCCTCTCATCATTTACAAACACTTGACATTGTAGATTTTTTTTTTTTTTTCTTTTTTTTTCCTTAGTACTCAATCTATCACGATAATTGAATTGTCATGTTGCCAAAGTAATTGGTCAAAGCATGATCCTTGATCTGCCGCGCAACGCAAATGTTCAAACTGTTAGACGGTTCTGTTGTCGAGTCCATTGCCTTCCAGGGTGCACAACCTGACGGAAGATTGAAAATGAAATGATCAAGAGACGCAACGAACTTACGGAAGTTTGAGACAAACAATTTTATTTAAAAAAAAAATAAAAAAAAGGAAACCATGAACTGTAAGACTGGCTGACAGATCTGCTATAAACGATCGAATATAAAAGTTGCGTGAGGGTAGTGAAAAACGTGTGAGGGAACATTGGGCGACGTGCATGAAAAAATAAAACAAAAAAATGGCATTTTAGCGGGAAAAACAAAAAAAAAAGTTGAAATAAAACTTAAAATAATTTAAATGAAAAGAAAAAAAGAAAAAAAACAAACGAAACAATTTAATCAAGGAGAAAGCATTGAATCACGGTGTCGCGGCACTTCTGTTTCAGAAGGACAAAAACTAAAAAAGTATCGAGGAACAAATCTAGTGACAGAGAGGGCGTGAGGTCAAATTTGAAAAATATATCATACGTGGAGAGACAACGACGGACGGAGACTGAAAAGTTGAATAAACGTTTGAACTCTTTCTGCGACGAAGAACCATCACCCGCTCCACCGTCATTATTCTCACGCAATTATGAAATCTCCCAGCCTTTGTCGGCTGCAATATCGAGCGATGATTCTGAGATAGAGGCGATAGTACCAACTTGGAAAAAGAAACAATTGAAGCAAAAATTGCATGCAAAAAATTCATTGGAAACGAGCAAAAAGAATTTATCAAACGAGATAAAGGATTCGCGAAAAAAAAATACTTCTGTTAGCGGAGATTCGAGAGATACGAGAAAAAAAATGCGTAACGTTGCTACGACGAGTGTGCGAAAAGCGTCCACGTCGAGCTCGGAGAGTTCTGACGTCGATAACAAACAATCGATGTCATCATCGACCTTTGGGAAGAAAAATTCCAATAATCAGAATAAAATATCCTCGTCGAAGCGTACAATCAATGTCGATTCATCGGGTGAATCTTCGGACGATGAGAGAACACAACGTTCGAGAAACAAAAATCGAAGAACTTCAGCAACGAGCGGAACATCCTCGAACAGAGAAAAATCGTCTGGCAAAGCAGCTAGAGAGAGGGAAAAATCACCAAAACGTTTCAGGACAGTCGAGATAGATAATTCCGAGGACGAAAGACCCATAGAAACAAACAAATCTTTGAGAAATTCAGAACGAAAATTAAGAAGCAATCACGAGAGTGCAGCATCCAGAGATGGAAAATTACGGAAAAATAGTCGAGATAAGAGTCCAGAGGAGGATGAAAATTCCGATCCAAGTTCGACCATTGAAAAAAAAACTCAACATTCTCGTAATGATAAAAATCGTAAATCACGAGATAAGGAAAAATCACGAAACCAGAGCGAGAATATGGATGGAAAAGGAAAAACGTCTTTTGTTAAACGAGTAAAACCTCGGACACAAACGAGCGACTCGAGTTCTGGAAAAGATTTTCGTGAAATAAAATTGTGTCGTAAAAGTTTCGTAGTACTGAAGCCAATTTCAGAGATTCAAGAGGATCGTACAAAATCTCCGAGTGACAGTCCCAAAGAGATACAGGACGTTATTTCAAAAGGTGAAGCATTTGAATTGAAAAATACGGTTCGTAATTTTTTTGATGAGATGGAAACAGCAGCGAAAAAAGTACTTAACGATATCGAATGTGCTAAAAAAATATACATGAAAGAATCATTGCGACCAACTGACGCTGATCGTATGATAATAAAAACAGAAAGTATCGTTAAAAAATTAAAACAGCATGTTGAACGTGGTGAAAATAGGTTGGTCGACAATTATGAAAAATGGTGTAAAAAAACAAGAGCCAAGAATGTACTGAGAAAGAGATCGGATCGAGTCTCATCATCGCCAAAAAAGAGTCCAAAAGAAGTGTCTAAAAAGTCTGATGAATCTGGTAATGAATCGAGCAATTCAATGAAACACGCATCACCTTCAAAAGCTCGAAAATCTTCAAAGAGTCTTGAAAATTTGAGCCAAATCTCGAATGGCGAAAAAAGTCCAGCTGTCTCTGATTGTGATAGCAATGATATTTTTTCGGGCGATGAGAGAAGAATTTCTGTGAAAAGTAACGATCGAGCCTCAACAAGCAGATCAGGCAATGATAAATCTCCGAATGTTGAAAAATCATCGAAAAATATGGAAAATGTTTCTCCCGAGGACACCGAGGATATTGACAAAGTATATGTCGATAATGACGATTCGATCGTGGAAAATTCCCCGATAACAAAACAGAGAAAATCTGTCGTGTCTGAAAATTTTCTCGCCGAAAATGAAATCGTTGATCCTTCTGATGAAGATATATTCGAGGCTAGTGATACTCACGAGGATGAGCCAAATGCCGGTGGAATCTCGGAAAAGAGCAGCGACGAAGCAAAATCGTCAAAAGAAAAAAGTACAAAATCACACCAAAACGACGAAGAAACGTCAAAATCCATAACGGAACAACAAAAAGCAACTGTCGAATCGTCAGATTCCGAAGTTTCGACTGTCGATAAATCAAAGGAAAGTCCCGTCATGAGTCACGACGAGAATGAGATATTTTCCGATATTGAGGCAAATCTTGACGAGCCTCGGAACAATAACGAGGGTCATGAAATTCCGGAAATTGTGACTGACGAAATTTCTCCTGAGAAAAATGCCAGTGAGGAGAGTTTGATCACCGAAAAATTGTCATCGAAGGAAAAAAATGTTGAAACTGAGCAGGAAGATGAAATAGTTGAGAATTTCGTGGCTGATAAAAAATCTAATAGTGTACACGACGCATTGACACAAGAGAATTCTGAATATTCAAAAGTTCAAAATGGCCAACGTGGAATCGAGAAAATTAATGAAGATGATATCAACAGCGAGAGAATATCATCAATGGAGACTTTATTGGCTGAGAATGATGAAAATGAAGGCGAGGATAAGTTAAGCTCAAAATCGCCTAGCATCGGAGATTCTCAGAGACAATCCTCATTGGATACAATTTTGGCTGACGATCGCATCAGCGATAAGTCAAGCTCAAAATCACCGACGGCCACGAATTCTGGGAGACTTTCCGTGTTGAATACGATTTTGGATGATGACAATGAGAGTGAAAGGGCAAGCTCGAAATCGCCTGTTGCCAAGAGACGTTCCTCGGTCGACTCCGTCGAGAATTCGGATGATGAAAATTTGAGCGAAAAATCAAGCCCGAAACCGCTTGTGGCTAAAAATTCGAAAAGACGAGCCTCGATTGACATTTCCGGGGATGAAAATGATGAGAATAAGAGTAAAAATTCACACCGGAAATCGCCTGTGGCCGAGAATACTGAGAGACGAACAATCACGGACACTTCCGGGGATTCTGACGATGATGGTAAGGGCACAAAATCAGTCACGAAAATGCCCGTCTCTAAGAAATCTGAGAGAATATCCTCGGTCGACACTGCCCGGAATTCGGACAATAATAATGAGAGCGAAAGATCAGATACAAAATCACCTGTGGCCAAGAAAAAAATGAGGAAAAAATCAAAATCGCGTCGCTCGAATGACGAGAGACGATTGTCACTGAGCGATGCCGATCTTGATAACACGAGCAAAAAATCAGGCTCAAAATCACCCGGGAATAATAATTTCCGTAGAGCTTCAACGGGCTCGGAAATCTCTGAAGGTGATAATTTAAGAATGAGAGATGCTCTTCTGGCATCATCGAATAGCGATGATTCGAGCCACGAGAGTTCATTTCCATCCCGACGAACGAGTACTCGTGAGACCGAAGAAACTCCACCTACACCACCCGAGTCAGACTCAAACAGTCGGAAAAGTATTAAAAAAAATTTGCGCGATCGCGATAATGCGGATAATAAAATTCGTCCAAGACGAGGAAAGTTTCGTATTGAGGATAATCGTCATGTAATGACTGATGATAAATTGAAACAACGGTGCACAGTATCATTGGAGAGATTAAACAAAAAAATTCTTCATCGTCATAGACGTGCAGTGAATAAGTCACGTGATTATATCGAGTCTAAACAGCTCAAAAGGTATCATCGATGTTAAAGTGTTGCACTATAAACTCTCTCGCATCAGACTTTTTTTTTCTTTTGCATTCGCCCTTTGGTTCTTGCAAATTAGATACTTTTTTTTCGTTTGAATTTGCCTTTTGCTTCTTGCAAGTTAGATACTTTTTTTTTCTTTCTTTTCTTTCATCATTAGACACGATGATTAATTTTTTTGCTTCGATCATTATCCTGTCGCCTATTTGATCCACGTAGATTAAGGTTGTTCGTCCCAATTTCATTATTTTCAGACTCGTCAATCTGGATGATCTTGATAAGGACAAAAAAGTAGCAGGAAACTCGAGCAGCGAGAATGAGACTACATCAATCTCATCCAAAGATCTAAAGAGCAAGAAGAAAAAACAAAGCACGAAAGAACGCGAAGAGACTCTGATGGATCATTTGGACAGAGTTGGTAATGGTTCGAATATTGAATTGAGCGAAGAGGAATCCAACTCGGACAGCCCGGAAAATAAGAGGGATAGCAAAAATAAGGGTGACGATAAAAACGAAGAGAGCGCGCTGGAGGAGGCCAACAGAATGGCGAAGAAACATCTTCTTGAGAGTTCTGACTCTGCTGAAGGTAAAAATGTGAAAAATAATGCCTCTATACCATTTGCCAGTGATGATAGTTGTAAAAGTACTTATTCTTTTCGGAAATGATAATTATGAAAATGATTAGTCAAGGGAGTGTAATATGGGGAATTTTTTGCAAAAATAAAAAAAAAACTACTTAGTTTTTTTAATTTGTTTTTCAAAATGTAACATTTGCACGAGAATGTAAATACGCGAAGCATCCTTAATTTTTGTATTTTCAACAGGGGAGACAGTCGTCTCCGAGCCTGAAGAGAAGGATGCCGAGGAGGAGGAGGAGGAGGAAAAAACAAAGAAGATCAAGAAAGTTGTGAAAAAAGCAAAATTAGACAAGTCGTCGGAAGACGAAGAGGTAAAAAATGAATAGTTGAAAAAATAAGAAGTATAGCATGTCGTAGAATTGACCCGAGAAGTCAAATGTACTTTTTTTTTTTTTTTTTTTTAGAAAAAACAGGAAAAAGCGGACAAGAGTCGTTGGCGAAAGAACAAACTTTTGTCTTTGAAGCTATCTGACACGGATTCGGAAGACGAAAAGAAAAAGTTCAACGCGTCCCGGAAAAAGATGGCTGAGAAAAATAAAGGCAGGGGGTAAGACAAAATTATTTCTTATTTCTATGTTCCTAGTATTTTAATAATTCGGAATTTTCCTGCAAACGATCGTGTGCTAGAACTATTGTGAAAAAAATAATAATAATAAAAAAATATTTTCATCGCAGATCGCAGTCCGAGAGTGAAGAGGAAAAAACACCAAAGAAGAAACGAGTGCGTAGACGTGTTGTGCATTCCGACTCGGATGTTAAAATCTCAGATCAAAGCGATTCTGATAGCTCGGACGACAGCACCGGCAAGAAGAAGAAAAAGAAGAAAAAGAGCAATGACAGTGACGACGACGACGATAAAAAGGAGGAAGTAAAGAAAAAGACTCGCAAGCGCATCAGAAGAGGCCGGCGTAGCTCGGATTCATCCGACTCGATGGAAGAAAAACGGTTAAGTTTCAATTCGTCACCCCCACATCGTTGAGTTCATCAGCAGATAAATAGCAATTTTAATTTTTCTACTCAGACCAAAAAATCGAAGGAAGAGGATAAAGACAGCTGGAACGGACAGCGATAGCGATAATGATTTGGAAAATTCGCAAGGAACACCGGGAAAATCAGGACGTAAAAACATTCGTAAAGTTCTCAGGGACAAACAAGTCGCGGATGATACGAAACAGGCCGCAAAAGACGAAGAGGATAGACTCAAGCGTATAGCAGAACGACAAAAATTGGTGAGTAATGTGAAAAAAAATCCACTTTTTGTTCTCCCTATCGAAAAGATTATTTGATGAAATATTGTTTATTATTGTTTTTTTTTTTTTTTTTCTCTTTACTTCAGTATAACGAGATGTACGAGAATCGTCTGGCAGGTGAGAAAAGAGTTGAGAAGCTCGTTTTAGATTTTGACGAGGAGACTAAAGAGCCACTTGTGAGTGTCCATGAGAATCTCGTAAAGCGTTTAAAGCCACATCAAGCGCAGGGTATAAAATTCATGTGGGACGCTTGTTTCGAGTCATTGGAGAGAACAAAATCGACTGCTGGTTCTGGTTGTATATTGGCTCATTGTATGGGTCTTGGAAAATCATTTCAAATTGTCTCATTATCTCACACATTGCTACAGCAGAGCGAGACCGGTATAAAAACAATAATGGTCGTGTGTCCATTGAGCACAGTTCTCAATTGGGTTAACGAATTCAAGATATGGCTTGCCGATCTTGACGATGGCGATGACATTGAAGTTTTCGAATTGACAAAATGGAAAAAAAATTTCGAGAGAAAATATCAGCTTGAATCATGGCGAAAGAATGGCGGCGTTATGATAATAGGATACGAAATGTTCCGTAATCTCTCCAGTACTGGAAAAAAAGTACGTAAAAATATTCAGGACTCTTTTCTCAAGTGTCTCGTTGATCCTGGTCCTGATCTAGTCGTTTGCGACGAGGGACATTTGTTAAAAAATGAAGACACAGCATTGAGCAAAGCAATGAGACGTGTCAAGACACTTCGTAGAATCGTTCTCACTGGTACACCATTGCAAAATAATTTGATCGAGTATCATTGCATGGTGTCATTTGTAAAGCCAAATTTACTCGGCACGAAGAAAGAATTTATGAACAGATTTGAGAATCCGATAACAAATGGTCAATTTGACGATTCAACCGAGTATGATGTTAAATTAATGAAAAAACGTGCTCACGTATTGCACAAAATGTTGGAGGGTAGCGTTCAAAGATTGGATTATTCCGTTTTAACGCCATTTTTACCACCAAAACAAGAATACGTGATATTCGTTAAACTAACGGAAATTCAGATAAAAATGTATCAGCATTATCTCGAGTATTATGCGAGACGTCATCGTGGCGTTGGTGGTTCGCTCTTTGCTGATTTTCAGGCACTTCAACGTATCTGGACGCATCCGCTGGTTATGCAAATGAATGCTGAAAAGGTTGTACTCGCTAATGAGAAAAAACGCCAGGATGCAACAGATTCTGAGGGGTCACTGAAGGATTTCATTGACGATGGTAGTGACAGCGATTCGAGCAGCAGCAGTGACATACGCTCGGTTAATGGCAGCGATGAGGATGTCAGCAATAAACCAAAACGTGGAACACGAGCTAATCCTGTTGCTGACGAGCCTCTACCTGCTATTATTGACAAGAGCGAAGAAACAAACGATGAGATTGAATGGTGGACGCAATTTGTCAAAGAGGAAGATCACGAGGATATGAGAATATCATCAAAACTCTTGATACTATTTCGTATATTAAAAGAGAGCGAGCAAATTGGCGACAAAGTTCTCGTATTCTCACAGTCTCTTTATTCACTCACGTTAATTGAGAAATTTCTCGCTATGATCGACGATGAGACGCAACGTGGCACCCAGCCTGATACTCTTGACAATCATTCGGGCAGTTGGTCACTAGGACTCGATTATTTCAGGCTCGATGGACAAAGCTCGACGGACAATCGACGACGTTGGTGTGATATTTTCAACAAACCCTCAAACACACGAGCTCGTTTATTTCTCATATCCACGAGAGCTGGTGGTCTTGGTATAAATCTTACCGCGGCCAACAGAGTTATTATATTTGACGCTAGCTGGAATCCATCACACGATGTACAGAGTATTTTCCGTATTTATAGATTTGGCCAGAAAAAGCCATGCTACGTTTATCGATTATTGGCCGCTGGCACAATGGAGGAAAAAATTTACAATCGACAAGTTACGAAATTATCCTTGTCCTGTCGTGTAGTTGATGAACAACAAATTGAACGACATTACAGCAATAATGCACTTGCTGAATTATACAAACTTGAAATTTCCGATGTTGAGACAACGTTGAATTTGCCAAAAGATCGTTTGCTCGCCGAAATATTTTTAAAATACAAACATTGCGTTGATAATTATCACGAGCATGATTCACTGCTGGAAAATCAGGCTGGTGAAGAATTAGACGAGGATGAGAGACAACTTGCATGGCTCGAGTACGAGGAGGAAAAGAAGGGAAAGAGACAATTGCCACCGATGCAACCAATGTTAAATACTTATCAGAATGAAATTTTGATGCAACAGATGAACATGATGAATTTGCAACAGCAAAGTGTTCTTGGAAATCCAGCAATGATGGCTGATCTTGAGAATCTTCAGCTTATGATGTCAAAGGATTATCCAGGCGTTACTGAAGCTCAACACAAAATTATGGCATCTCGTGCCATTTACGAGATGTACAATTATGTCGAACGTCAGGCAATGTCCAATCAAAATATCATGCCAATGACAAATCAAAATCAGATGCCAATGGCAAATCAAAATCCCATACCAATAATGAATATGGCAGGTCAACAGATCGGTTATGAAAATCGTATTAATCAACCTGCCACATCGTCACATCCAACCCCTGAAATGATGAGATTGTATCAGCAATCTTTGGTACAGCAGCAGCAGCAACAAAATGGACAAATGAATTATCAGATGAATCATGGCATGATGAACGATCCGGTCGGACTCTCACGCAACAATCCAATCAACCCTCAAATTCCACAGTTGGCGGTACAACCATCAGTGTCCATAACACTCGACGACGATATCGTAGAGGTAACTTGACATTTTTTATTTTACCCTCATTTTTTTCTTCTACATTTCTTAACAATTTTTGTCTAGTACTTTTTGTTTTCGTTGATCTTCTGAGTTTTACATTCATTTCCATCACAATAAAAGTATTCTTCGTTCAAAGTTGCCGGGACGATTAATTCAATTTCTTAAAAACGAAAAAACCCAGGGTTTTCCGTCTTATGACCTAAGTTTTGTCTGAGAAAGCAACAAACAAAAATACAAAAACTGTATGAACAAAGTTTTTATTTTATATGCTCGTGACAAATCATTTGGCAGGTTTGAAAAAAAAAATATATATATAAGTAACCCGTTTTGTTGCAGATTCCTTCGTCGCCTGAGAAAAATCTCGTTCCTCCGTCGCCTGCGCCGGGTGGCAGCCGCAAAAGTCAAGAAGAGTGAAGCTAGTTTAGTGACATTTTTTTTTTGTTCTCTAGTTTCAACCTCGATGACCGGGTAAGCCCGTCGTTTTTTTTTTCTTCCGTTCAATCGATAATTTGTATGTTAATTATTATACGACGACAAAAAAGTATAACTAAGAACTCATGATCTTATTAATTCTTTATTTTATCGTTTCTACACGGTCTAGTATATTGTCGAATAGGCAAACGCGCGACATCATTATATAGAAGAAGAAAAAAACAGATATCCTGTATAATATTTAAGAACTTGTGTTTAGAATAGTGCTCTTCCTATAGATGTTACGTTAAAAACAAAAAAGAAAGAAAAAAAAATACACCGACAAGAAGAAGGAAAGGAGGAAAAAAAAATCAGGCAGAATGAGAAACAAAATTCTGATGAAAAATATTTTATATTTATCATATCGTTCAGAATGCATATATAATTATTATTTCCGCTTGCACGATTAAACGGTGCCCATTTTATCAATAGCTAAGCTAGATTTCTAAACTCTTGGCTGTATTACGCGTTAGCGTCCCAATACGATTAGTAAAGGTAAAAATAAATTAAACTTTAACTCATCGAACAAAAATATTTCATTAATGCTAATTATTCCTATAATTTTGTTTTTTCTCACAGTTTCACATTCAGATTACATTTTATTCTGTTGAGGTTTTACTACATTTCGATAGAGTTTCTTCCCTCTATAATTTTATACCTGATCGCATCTGGTAGAGCTTTTCTCCATCCACATCGCAACAAACTTTCCAGTTGTTTCTTGACTTCAAAATATACCGGATTTGTTGCTAAATTTGAATTTTCCCCACAATCAACCCGGTGATCATAAAGTTCTTCGGCTAGTATTTTGCGCCAATTTGGTTTTTTCGTAATGCTTGAAAATTCGATCCAAACAGTATAACGATATTTATTTGTTCGCAGAGTGTAACCCATTATAGTTATATCTCGAAGCCGTGGCTTGTCGCTATTTGGGCTTAAAGTTGGTTCGAATCCTGGTCGTGGATATTGACTGAAGGCTGCTTTTTTCCATGATAACGTCTACAATTAAAAACAAAAAGAAATTTGATAGGCTTTTAAATTTTGAATTAAATGAGAGAGAGAGAAAAAAAAGGTCACTTTGTTTTCCATCGCAGATTCTATAAGAGGCAACAGGCTGATTCCTTCACTGCAAGGGTTTGGCAGTATTGCTTGAGTCTCGTCGCAATAACAGCAGTCATCGATAACAGGACAAATGGGTATTGGAAATCCAGCAAGTTCAGCTATCGTTGGAAATATGTCCACCAACTCAACCATCTCATCAAGCCGAATTATATTAGAATTGGCCTTGGAAACTTTATATTTGGTTTTTTTAGTCTCTTCTTCGTTATCGCGTTTTCTCGAAGTCTCCATAAATCGTACAATATGCCCGATAGTTTGCCTCTTTACTTCTGAATTATGTTGTTCTTCCTCTATGCCGGAAATTCGATACAAAAAGCCACTTCTACCAACGTTTGTAACCGTTACACGTGGCTCGTTGCGAGGAATCGAAATAATTAAGGGTACGCGCAATGCCACCTCGAAATTACTGTATTTCGCCCATTCAGCATGTTCTCCCAAAGACCATCCTATGCACCCAAACAAAATTTAATTAATGGCATTTATTATTTTAAGAGATTTACTTTATGAGGAGATTTAGGCTACGAAGGAGCTATTATAAGGCACTTAAGACAGAATAAATTTGCAAATTTTTGTTAAATCTCAAAGGATTATTCGGAAAGTCTTCCTGGCAACATGAAAAAAATGAACACTACTTGGGATTTTTTGAATAGCAGCTTCTCCTGTCTCTGAATTTTTATGAACCAACTTAATGAAAATGGTTAGATTAATCGAATGAATATAATAAATTTTAATAATTTTACCATGATCGGATGTCAACAGAACGACAGTATTTTTGTCAAACTTGGAACATCGTAATTCATTAAGCAAAATTCCCATTAGATGGTCGATATAAGTGACCGCAGCGTAATAAGATTGTACAATTGTTTTAGCAAAATCCACTGAAATCATAACGAAAATCTACAGAGGGAGAAGACAGTGACAATGGACAAGAGGACGATAATTCATTTTACCTGGAATTTTTTCCCAGGGAAATTTGAGAAATAACGCTTCGACATCATCGCGTCTTCGAAGATCGGACCAGGGATTATAAGCAACGTTACTCACATTTTTCGGCCACTCGTAATGATCATCAATATTAAATTTACTCAATGGATGATATTCTACAAGATTAAATTACCGTAAATTTTTTAATTAATTGCCAATAAACGGAATTAACCAGATTTTATTGAATAATTTCAATTTACTCAAATATTCAAGTGGATACTTCAATGGAATGTGAGGTTTTTCAAATCCGACCGCCAGAAAAAATGGTCTCTCATCGTTAGTCTGATTTTTTATGAATTTTTTTGCAGCATTCAAAATTTCGAGATCCGGCAAAGTTTTTCCTGGCATTGAATTCACGGATACCGGACAAACCTGAAGAAAATTAACATCTTGACTGTGAATTATTGGTCTCTGTGTGTGATTTAAGACTTTTGTCCCATACAAGATTTTCAGCTAGTGATGATTTACTCGAAGATGGACAGACTGGCGAATTTTTATAACGATTTGTTTGGGGATGAAAAGGTTTCTCGGTCCACGAGTACGGACTATCGTCAGAATAATTAGAACTTATTCCTGAAGATGTCGGAAAAGCACATAAAATAGAAAAATGACAATTTAATAATTATAAAAAATTTTAATCATTGGGTAAGACGACATGCTATGGAATTTTTGAAATTTGGAAAATTTGGAAAATTCAAGGATTATTGTTGTCATCGATAATAATGATTTTTTGTGCAAAATATACCTGGATGAAATATCTTTCCGATTGATTTAGTTCTATATCCATTATTCTTCAAATGTTGCGGCAGAGTCGTAAAATTTCCAACTGTTTTTCTCCAGTAGCTATAAAAATCATATAACTGTAGAGTGTCGGGTCTGCGACTCGTTAAAAAAGAATTTCTGCTTGGAGCACAGAGAGATTGCTGCAAGTATTTTAACATATTAAGTAGATGCAATAAATGTCAATGATTTTTTTCTTTTTGTTTACAGCTGATTCGTGCATAACCTGACCTGTGCATAAGCTCGATCGAACAATATACTTTTTTCAGCCAACTTGTCTATATTCGGAGTGTGAGCATTTTTATCCCCATAGCAGCCCAATGCTGGCCTCAGATCATCGACGACTATGAGAAGAAAATTTAGGCTTTCGGCTGTTCGCCAGGTCAGTATATTCATCAAGAGTAATTTGATGATCATCGTGCAGAGATAGGAAGAAAAATTTAAAATTAAATTGGCTCGATCCTATGAAGAAAAAAATCATCACATATCAGCTGCATACATTGAAACGATGCATATATCGTGCGTTGATATCGTGAATATATATCGTGCATTGATATCGTGAATATATATCGTGCATTCTAAAAAAAGGTGCATCATGTGTATGTGAGACTCGATATTGAGAATAATGACTGTGCGAGTTGTCGAGTGGATCGACTATATGGGATCTCTGGAAAATTGCGTTAAAAATATTAAGGTCAATCGTCCTTTCTCATCGTATCGGTTGAGTAAACGCGATGTAGCTTTGAATTATGTTCATATTCCCGCGTATTCTATCTGCGCATGCGCGGACTTTTTTTCAATGGCTGATCCATTGGACCAATTACAATTGCTCATCTTTTTAATAACGCGAATGCGATCTTCTCATTGGACATTTTTCTAGTTCATTCGACCAATCAGCCAAGTTCAGTTTCAAGGCTTTTATGGCATATATAGATATATGTATACACAGATTATGTGTTATACATATTACACACACTCGAGATAGCAGTCAGTAGCAAAAGGCTCTCTCGCCCATTACCGTAGGTGTGTCTGTGTACCTCTCTGTCTCTCGTTCTCATAAACGTCGCGTCTCTTCGCTCGAGGCAAATCAGCTGATTATTGTTTTCGTTCTTTTCATGACAAAATCGGGGTTATCGATGAGCGTTTTCGCTCATACGAAAAACGCAAAAATTTATCAAGTTAAAAATAATCTTGTGCTGAGCTAAGAAAAGAAGAAAAAATATCGCGACGAAGGGTGTGAAAAAATTGTTGTCTCTCGTTCAAGTTGAACGCGCAAACGCAACACGAAATATATCCGCGTTTACGAGAAAAAATACGGACTGACGTTTCTTCGCATGTGACGGAGGGAGCGCGGGGCGTTGAAGAGGAAACGCGCGCGGAGGGGTGAAGAGGTGACATCACTCGCTGCGTTGCTGCTGGCCCTCGCGCTCTCGGCTGTCAGTCGGTTGCAGAATGACGCAGTAGACGGTCGAGAGGACGAGAGTGAGACTCGGTGGTGGGGCCGTTTGCGAGAGTTCACACACACAATGAAAATACAATTTTTCGGAAAAGTAAGTTTTCGTAATGGATGAAAAATTTTGAAAAAAATTTTAAAAAACGAAGAAACAAAAAAATAGAAAATACTTTTTTATACTTCGTGAATAAATTTACCCTTGTTGTTGGCTCGATCGATGAAATTTGAGTGTTTTACGATTGTGCGAGATGAAAAAAAAAAAAAGCGACCTCGAAAGTGGGATCCCTTTGTTGTGACGACAAGAGAGACAGAGAGGAACGAGAGAGAGTCTATTTTCTACTACCACCACCACCACCACTTTCGAGCCACCGTCGACACAGACGAAAGCTCCCCTTGGACGCCTACGCGTTTTTACGCAACTGCGTAAAAAATAAATTGATTAATCTTCATATATTTTCCTTTTTTTTTTAAATTGTTTTCGTTTTATTTTTTAAAGTCCAACGACTCTGGCCCTTCGAGCTCGTTTATACGGTCGGGTTTTGCCCTCATAACGCCTTTGCCTCGATGTTTTTTATTTTTTTTTTTTTTACTTTGATGCGGATTATCGTTTTTTTTTCTTTTTTATTTTTTTTTTTTGCCAATGGCATTCCGTGCGAGTGAACAGCTGTGCTCTGAGTTGTGCAACTGTCGGAGAGGCAAAATAGACCTCCCCTCCACTTTGGCTCGTACCATTACACTTACTCTTTCTCTCTCTTTTTCTCATTCCCCCCGTCTCTCTCTCTCTCTTTCTTTTTTTTTCTCTATCGCTATTCCCGCTTTGTACAGCGAGAGCTTGTCAGCGTTAAATAGTACATTGTTTGACGTTTGTTCACTTTTTTGATCGCACTTTGTGCCTCATTTACAAAATTGACAATTCATTTACAGCTTGGACGGCTATCAACGGAAACGATATGGAATTTAGAATGATGAGACGAACGTACGTGCGATGTTTGTTGTATACGGTTTGATCGCGATGAGATATAAAATCACCCACACACACACACACACACACACACACACACACACACACACACACACACACACACACACACACACACACACACACACACACACACACACACACACACACACACACACACACACACACACACACACACACATATATATATATATATATATATATATATATATATATATATATATATATATGAAATTACACTCAATTATATGCATAACTACATATACACTTATTTATACACAGAAGAATGCACACTCATTCACACACACACACGAAATTACATTTGTTTATATTCCTATATATATATAAAATTACACTCATTTGTATGCATTCATGCATATATATATATATATATATATATGTGTCTATGCATACACATATTTCCTTTGTTAACATTTCAATGACTTTTACGTAATTATGTCATACGTTTATTGTACTATAAACAATTTGATATTGTTGGAAGGTCATTTAAACCATCTTCTTCTTTCTTTTTGCAAATCGATTAAACATTTTTTTTTGTTTTTTAAAAAATAATTTTGACGATATTTTTGTTTTTTTTTTGTTTTTGCCTTGCAGGAAAAGACTGTCAGTATAGCAAGGAAAAATGTCAGCAGACTCGCCTAGGAGGGGTCTGCACAAGGGTGCCCAAGTGATCTCACCCCAGCCGATCAGCGATCGTTCTATAATCGACAGCGTTGCTGGTATTATCAATGACATTGTACCCCAAGTACGTATGATTTCCACGATAGTACTCGTTTTTCTTTTTTTTTCCACATCGATTCGTTGTTTTCCATACTGATGAGATTTTCATGATTTTCTTTTTTTTTTTTTTATTTTTTTGCCGATTTAACGTTCCACAGGCATATGCAGGAGCGCCAAATTCGGACAACAAAGAATCAATAACATGGGCAAGATTCGAGTATGCGGATGTAAATAATTCTGCTTTCTATCCGGATTATATCGAGGGGTCAGCGACACCGCCCTTGCTGCTCGTACTCGGTTATACAACCGGAGTACAGGTGAGAGTGCAAAAAAAAAAAACGAGGAAAAAAAAAGCTTGGGCTTTGCCAATTTCTATTTTTAATTCGTGGAGAAAATTATACAATCATAGTTTCAAGGTCGATTGGTCATTGAATTTTTTTCAATTTTTTTCTTTAGCCACGAAAAAAATGAGAAAAATATTTTAAGCATAAAATTGTTAATTTTGTTTTTCTCTTATTTTGCTGTTTGTCATTGGAATATTATCTCGTACAGACGAAGTTGTATTTTTATGAGCAAAAGGGGAAGAAAAATTTCATTATTTGTGGTGTATAAAATATTGAAAACTGAAACGTTTTTTTTTTTGCAATTTTTTTAATTTTTTTTTTTTATCCAAAACCCATGAATAAAGGTATGGGTGATTGCGGCATCGGGTGAAGCTACGGAGGTACTTTCGTGGCGTCAAGGAATCGTTCGTACACTGAGAATTCTTCCTGATCCAAAGAGCGATGAGGATCATGCCGATCCGTTTGAGCAAAAACGGCCAATAGTCGCGATATGCGATTCATCAGGACCAGGACCGCAATTTTGCAGCGTCAGTTTCATATCGTTGCGTACGAGCGAACAGACAAAGAGCATAAAATTCAAAAATCCCGTATGCGATGTACTGGCTAATAGGCGTTCGGTCGTTGTTACGTTTTCGGAAAAAATTGCCGTATTCGATGCACGAACACTCGAGGATGTTTTAACGGTGACAACGTGTTATCCAAGTCCAGGACCAAATCCAAATCCTATCGCCCTTGGCACAAGATGGTTGGCTTATAGCGAAAAAAAATTATTACCAGCGAGAAGAAGCAGCGGTGGGAGCGAAGGCGAGGGTGTGCAAAGTTATACGGCAGCCGTTCTTTATGCCGCAAAATCATTGGGTAAAGGCTTGCGTGGATTGGGCGAAACTGTCGCGTCGAGTCTTACCGGAAATTCCGTTACGCCAATGGGAATTAATAATATTGGAAATGATGTGACTCAACCTGGTGTCATCACGATATTGGATCTTCAGGCGGCCAAGGAGGAAAAAGAACTTGACGATCCGACGATAGAGACCGTAGTTGCTCACTTTACTGCCCATAATGATGCTATTGTAGCAATGACGTTCGATCTTACTGGTGCACTCCTCATGACCGCAGACAAGAGAGGTCATGACTTTCATGTTTTTAGAATACAGCCACATCCGGGTGGCCCGACACTCGCCGCGGTTCATCATCTTTATGTATTGCATCGTGGCGATACGACCGCCAAAGTACAGGTAAGCTGGAAAATCCTCTCGAAGCTCTCAACATTTTTTTTTTCCTCGGCTCAAAATGAACTCATTTTTTATAGGCTTTAAGTAATAACATTTGGAAATATCAATCAGTTTATTAAAAAATTTACCTACACACAAATTTTGATTATTAATAAAAATTTTGCAGGATATGACTTTTTCGAGTGATACAAGATGGGCAGCAGTCTCGACGGTTCGTGGTACGACTCACGTTTTTCCCGTGGCTCCTTACGGTGGACCGGTCGGTGTGCGAACTCACTCGACGCCTCACGTTGTCAATCGTCTCTCGAGATTTCATCGAAGCGCAGGACTCACGGATGATGGTACAAGATCACATTCGCCAGTTTCTCACGCTGAATTGCCCATATCGGTTTATCCATACTCGAATCCGAGATTACCACCGTATCCACATCCAACGATACTTCATCCGCTAGCACAGATACGTCAGCCCTCGACATTGAATCACAACAACAGTCAGTCGCAGCCGAGGTAATGAAAATAATAAAAATGAAAAAAAAAAAAACTATTTTTTTCGTTCGAAACGGATTAAACTTTGGAAAAATATTTTCAGCAGGCCGCAACAGAGACAGCGATTACACTCGGATGACAATGGAACTTTGCCACTGAAGATATGCGCCTGTTTTGCACCTCCGCGTGCTTGGATCTATGCGCAACGTGACTCAACGAGCAAAGTAGCAAAACGCGCTGTCGATTCGTTGTTCATAATGGCTTGTCATGGAAATATGATTCAGTACGATTTGGAACCAAAACCAGCAGCTGGTACGTTCAATATTTGTTTTTTTTTTTTTATATTAATAGAAAATTCAAATTTTATATTTTTTGTTCGTATATATGACAGTTGGATTCTGAATTCCCAATTTTTGTGCACAGCGGCGCAGTCAGTTGCAAGATATTTTTATAATATGGATAGAACAAATATCTATCTTTGTGATTGCCAATAGCCTCGAGGCAATTGAGAATCATCGTCAGAGTTAAGGAAAGAATTTTTTTCACACGATTTCTCTGATTTTTGCCTCAGGTGTGCCGAAAGAAAAGGTTTGCGACGATACGACGATTGAGCTTGAGGTCGAGGCAAAGGGTCAGTGGCCCCTGCTTAGAACACCAAACTCGTTGGAAATCGTTCCACCTTTGACTTCCTCGAGTCCGTTGTTGACGACTTTGGGATCACCGAAGAATTCAAGGCAATTGGACACGGCTGACGATCGTTGGCTCAGCCAGGTTGAGATTGTCACACATGCAGGTCCCCATAGAAGATTATGGATGGGTCCCCAATTCGTTTTCAAGACTTACAACGCGCCAAGCGGGTATTTAAAATTTTTTTTTTTTTTTTGAGGATATTTGACGATTATTAATTTTTGTAAGGATTTTGGAAATTTGTACCATCAATTATATCAGACCGGAATTTGCCTTGTCGAGTGAAGGATTTTTTAAAATTCACGAGTTATTTTTTCTGCTATGTCGAAAACAATTTTTGTTCAAAAATAGCTAAAACTGACTGAATTCTGAATAATTATTAATAAAATTCTGTAAGTTTTTGATGGTTCACAAATCTTTATAATAATATTGAAAATTAATCCAAGTATAGACAAAATGCATTATTCTGCTGGTAATGATAATAAATATATTTTTTTAACAGAGTAAATTTGATCGAGTCCGAGGCCATTGAGATTGGTGTTACGGGTGGTTCACGTCCAGCAAGATCGAATCCCGTCAATATGCCTCATGCAACTGCTCGGCCTCTTGTTCCGGTTGTTATCGACGGATCTGGAAGTGAGTCGGACACGAACAAGGCTAACAAAAAATAACAAAAAATAATAAATTAATTTCTCGTGCTAAACGTCGTTTTTTTTTTCCATTGCCATTTTAGGTAGCTACGAGCAATCGCCGAGATTCATGGAAGCTTACGGTGACTCGTTGGACAACGAGACGATGGGAATGGGCAATGGAGAAAATCAGCTGCGCGAAGACCTCGCTGAGGCAATGCTCGAGACATCAGCAGCTCCTCATCGTGTTGCAGGTATGTTATTAATTAATCTCATTGTTTAACCCTTTGAAGCATTATTTTCCATGCGTTTAGCATCCTTTCATATCGAGAAAGGACATAATGTCGTGGAAAAAAATCCCAGCAGACTTATCAACATTCGCGAGAATTTCGTACTAACTTTTTTTTACATGCTCATTTAACCATTAAAAGCTTACACTAATTTAAATGATGCAGTAAATAATACGATTTTGCTTCAAAGGGTTAACGTTCCAATTTATAAAATTGTACGTTGTCTCGCTTTTGGACGAGTATCGAGCTCAGCCATAACTCGAACGCGATAACATAAAGTTGAAGATTGGTGCGATAATAAAGACCGATAAGTACTTTTTTTTTACTAGGTCTCGCATGATTGCGAGTAATAGATTGGAAAATTTTGATCATATATCTCGTTCATTTCTATATTTTTTTTTACGTTCTCGCAATTCTCTCACCGAACACACATGTCCCAGTCGCAATGTGGATTTTCACCGTATATCATGACTGAAACTAAACTAACTTTTACGAAAACTGGAGAATGAAATGTATATGATTTTTATACGATATAAAACAAACGGAAATATTTGTGATTAAATTTTAACTTCAATAATTTGAAATGTTTTTGCTTCAATGACTAAAAATTGTTACAAGCAAATTTCATCGTGTATTGGGAATTTGCAAGAATTTTTATACTAATTAATGATTGAATTTTTAATTTTTCGTAAAAATTTGTAAATATAAACTTGGAAAAATGAATTTTATTCTTCAATTCGTGTAACTTGATTGTACGAAATTTTCCCACATAATTCTCCATTTTGAAATGAACGCTTGATGCTCGTTCAAAAATGTATAAAAATACGCGCCACGATGATAATCAATTAATTTACTGTGTACCTATCGTGGGAGATTCAACCCAACTCTATTTTGCCGGTGACGTTCCGGTGAAAAAAGAATCCTCGATTAATCGTGTACATATACGTATATATTGGGCATGACGTAAAAAAAAAAAAAACAAACGTGCACATATCTAATGCTTTTTGCACGATGGTGAAGGAACGTCCCCTAGAATTGTAAGTTTGCAAGGATACAGAACTGGCCAGAGGCAGGTATCTCCGTTAGAATTTCCCTGTCACGTTTTTCTTTAAATATTTTTTTTTTTTGCATTTGCATTTGCTCTAATGTTCGTTCCCTAACAGCGGTGTATAAAAAAAAAAAACGAAAAATTGGCAAAAATACACTTTCAAGAGAGCAAAAAATTTGCCCGCGTTCAATCAACAACTAATCACATAAATAATTTTACCCCACACACCGATCGAACAAGCCCTTTCGCAAATACGACAGAAGTGAATTCAAACAACGAAAAAAATAAAAAAACAACAACAACGAACAGACCCAAAATGTTGAGAAATAAAGCTCTTTTCCATCTCCTCTAAACTCCTCTCTTCTTCCGCTGCGCTCTTGGTTCTTGATTCAGTAAACTTGTTGGTGTGCGTGTGTGAAAAATATGAAAACTCCCACATTGATGAAAAAGAGTCGAGGTACTTTTTTTTTTTTTAATATAAACAAAAAAAACCCTTAAATCATCTCGACGTTGTTAAATTAGCCCTTGATGCTCCACCTGAAACTCCCCTCGATAAAATAAAATAATGAAAAAATTATTAAATGAAAAAAAAAAAAAAAAAACCAAACGTCGTTCGACACTTCCATAGAGTATTTTATTACCTCACTTATCTATGTGACCCTTTTTCCAAGTTTCTTCATCATTTCTCAATCTTTCGTTTTCGTTTTTTGTTTTCTTTTTGATCATTTGCAATATTTCATTGCTGTTCATGACACAGTCTCAAGTGTCTTGAAAAAGAAACAAAATAATCTCAAAATAAAAGTTAATAAAGAAAAATAAGAAATTTGCATAATTATAAATAAATAAATCGTGAGAATGAATAGAAAAAAAAACAAAGCAGGATATCAAGGTAGAGCGTGAGAAGGTTCCTTGAGATGATTGAGAGAGAAAGAGCGAGAGAGAGCAATAAAAAAAAAAGTTCGGTCATTTGATACCTGCCAACGGCTTTTTCTGTTACTAGGGAGGCGATTGGTAGTTGAGAGGGTGGGACAGCCGGTAACTAAAGTGGTCAACCCATTGGGCACCGTTATAACTGTGATGGCCGACGAGGAGGACTTGAGCTCCGGTCAGGAGTTTGACGACGCGACACCGGAACCTCCTAGGAGCTTATGCGCCGAGGAGGGACCCGCGTCACTCGGTGACTTTGATACCGATGAGGCTCATGAGCTTCGTAATCTCACGGAGGTTTGCGCCGAAATGAGATCAACGAGCGAGCCAGCGATCGACAGTGTGCCAGACGAGAGTATCAGGGAAGTACGAGAAAACAAGACACTCTGCGTCGAGGCAATAATGATTAATCAAGACACGAGAAGAATCGACTACGAGAGAGAAGAATCCTTTCGCGATGTACCAACGAGTCTGAGTTTGTGCGCTGAAAAAGGTGAGATACCAAACAGTCCAATGACACTGGCACGTGAAACAAATTGGAACAAGAGAACGGTAAAACGCGTAGATTCTCAGCTAGAGGAGAGAAATTTTGCAAAAGCAAAATACGTCGTGAATTATGATGACGAAAGTGTCGTTTTAATGGAAAATAAAACGACACAGCAGAAACGAGAAATTTCATCTCAAGCAACAAAGGAAACTTCCAAATTGGAAGCTGCGCCGAGAAAATTTGAATCAGAGCCTGAACGAGCATCTAAGAGACCGAGCAAAATTGCCTCGAGCACGAGAGCAAATAAAAGATCGACCGTTCGCGAGCAACCAAAGTATCTCGTTCACGAGCACGACGACAGCATTGTAATCGAGGATACGACAATGCCCGAGGTCAAGAATATTCCCGTGAATGTTGAGATTGTTGGAGAAAAATCATCAATAAGCGAAAACGAGACTATTAATGCCCCCAGTGAATTGTCAACGAGAAAATCCGTTACAACGGAGACGGAGTCAGCTGATATAGCTGGAAGAGAGAAACGTGGACGTGGCAAAGATCGTCGAAACTCAAAAACTTTAAGAGCTATCGATTCGTCTCTGGAGACACTGAGCGAAGCCATGATCGTCGAATCACGTCAGGTGGAGGAAAAAATTGACACTACGGAGAATTTTGTTGTCTTGAAGGATATCGAGGTGATTAAAAATGATAAGGAAATCATTGATGCAATCACGAATGATCCTGA
This sequence comes from Dyspetes luteomarginatus, assembly GCA_963669185.1. Lineage (NCBI taxonomy): Eukaryota > Metazoa > Arthropoda > Insecta > Hymenoptera > Ichneumonidae > Dyspetes > Dyspetes luteomarginatus. The sequence goes on from OY769905.1 coordinate 24,020,451, forward strand.
ACCTATGGAAGCTACAATTGCTACTGGCCTTGCATCTTTGCCACTCGATTCGTCTCCACCACCGCCTCTCGATGATATAAGCTGCATGGATTATCACATCGTCGAGACTGGCAATTTTCCATCGAGAGAGCCGGCCTATTCTCACCAATCTGACGATGATATCGAGCACATACACAGCTCCGAGGTGACTCAAATGCTCGAGATTGTTGACAGTAAAATTCGTTCTGATGATTTTGAGATATCACCGATGAGACAGCGAAAAGGTAGCAAAAGTACAATATCCGATGATGATCTTGAACACATTAATACAGCTGAGCTTGTTGAGATTCTTGAGAGAGGTGGAGCATTGTTGAACTTCGGTAAATCATTTGTAACTGAGAGAAATGAGATTGATGATTTTCAGCGTATTGGCAAAACGAGCAAGAGTGTATTGTCGTTTGACGATGATATCGAGCATGTTTATCACTCGGAAATTAACGATATCGAGCCTACTCTCATTGCCTCGGCGTCAATTGATTCCACATCACCGAGAACGAGCAATGGAACGAAAAAGAAAAATTTTGATATCCCAATTACTGAAAAAACGCAAACTTTACGCTCGAGGGGCTCGAGAAAACGTAAAGACGTTGTTGTCATTGATAGCGATACGTCCGAGGCGGAAGTTACAGTTATTGTCAAATCTCACGATTGCTGGAACAAGAGCAAAACACCGGAAAAAGATTTGGCTGAGGAGATTGATCATTGCATCGAGCCAAAAGATCGTCTCAGCGATCAGACTATAAGCTCGCAGAGTTTGCCGAAAAAGACACGTGTGAGAACGTCAAAGGGAAATTTAACAACAGCGACGACAGCAACGAGCTCGACTATGTCGACGTCTACGACGACGACCACGACGACAACGACGACGACGATGACAAGCCAAAAACGTCAACCTGCAGCAGGTTCAGATATGATAGAGATAATTGATATCGACGCTATGCAAAAAGCCGAAATGGAAGTCGCGAGCGGTGAATTTAACGTTCCGGTGCCTGAGTGCAAAATTCTCGAATCACCTCACGAGACAAGCCAGCCAAGATCACAAAAATCACGAAGAAGCAAGAAAGCACATCTGGAAAATATTATTGCACCGACAATTATCGAATCTGTCGTTACGACAGAAACTGCACAAACGTCGAATCTATCCAAGCGAGTTTCACAAAATTTGGAGGATACGACGAAAAATTTACAATCGATAAGCTGGAGTTCAATATTGAGAAAATCGGATATCGTTGCTGACGCAGAATCACAAGAGGATTGCTCGAGAGTGATAGAAACGATAAAGTTACCTCAGGATGCTGATTCGAGGGAGGAAAAAACTGTGATTGATGTTATCACTGATACGATCGTGGCCGTTGAGCCGGAAGTTACGAAAAACGTTCAAGCCATTGATGAGAAAATTATTGGTACGAAAAAACGTGGAAAAAAGACGAGAGTTTTTGGAAATGGCGCGGATTCTGGAACCGTGAGTCCAACTAAGAATAATATCCCCGTTGAACTTTCGCCGATAGTCGAGAATCCTTCCAACGTGGAACAATCGTCATCCCGACGTAGTTCACGAGCACGGGGTAAGCAACAATCGAATGTTGCGACTGTCGTTGTTGCTGACGATGAGAAAATAAATGATTCCCCAGTGGAAATTTTGACGGATGTCAAGATGAGCGAAGAAACGAGTTCAGAATGGAAATACGAGAATGAATTGACGTCGCGTCCAAGCGAAAATTGCCCCGTTTTGGCGTCCAAGGAAAATTCACCCGGACCGACTGAATTGGCTGAAACGGAAGTCGAAACGGAAACGGAAAAACCTAATGATTCTGACGCTGAAGCACCACCAGAACGTTCAAGCTCTTCGGACGATCTTAATGCAAATGTCGTTCCCATGGACACCGAAGAGGATAGCGCTCATCGTGAGATTGCTGAAAAAAATTCGAGCACGACTGGTGCATCGCCCTCGTGGTCAACCGTCAATAAGAAAAACACCAGATCAAAGAAGAAAAAGCGCAGATGAGTGGAGGATTGCGTAGACATGCCCAGGGCCAGCCTTGCCCTCTATATACTTCTCATGCAAGTAGCCGGAGTTGATTAGCCCGAGGAGATCAGAAAAAGAGCGAGAGAATAACAGAAAAAAAAAACAAAGAAAATTTTTCAAAATTGCGATAGCTCGTAAATGGGAATGAACAACGTTCGAATTGAAACTTGGTCGAAGAATAATTATTTTTCGTTACTCAAATTTGATAAAAATTCTTCTAATTATCCTAATAATTATTATTAATTACTTAAAACAAAAAAGTAATTTTTGATTCTTTTGGAATTATTATTTTGAAACAATTATTCGTGCTGCCGAGGTAATTTTAATGGTTCCATTTTCAAATATTCAAAAATGAAAATGATTTGCATTATTTTCGTACAATGATCATTTATTGTTTGATTAATTTTTTTGATTTTCAACTTTTCTTCAGGAAAATTATTAATCATTTGATTAGGTTGTAATTCGAACGAAGCTTATTCCTGCTCGTAACAAAATTGTGCGCAAAAGCCCTTCAATTGACAAGATCAAACGTAACGTTTTAATATCTTAATTCGCGTAAAAAAAAAAACAAAAAAAAAATACTAACATAGTGATACGATGAATTTTTGATCGTCAAAATGGTGGAGTTACGAAGATTGCCTTGTTTGGAAAAATGAATCATTGAAGAGGGCAAAGCCTTGATCGTTGAGATGAAATATTTTAATCCTTGCCTCGAACACGTGCCGAGAATAAAATGCAATACTGGTCATCGTTGAATTTTCATACCTCGAGATATTTTTATGGTGCTTCATTCTTATTTATTAATTTTTTTTAATGATGATAATACAATTCTGCATAATTGTCGAGTATTTTTTTTTCTCAGCATTATATTTTTTATCCCGATAGATTTTCAGAAAAGCTAAAGTTGTATTAAAATTTTTAAAAATCGTAAAATCGGTTAATTGTATATTTCACGTTGAAATGGGTAAAAATGCTCGATGAAAAATATCAGCTTTTTTTTTTTTTTTAATATTTGTTCGTGAAGGATACACGTGTTCGAGGCAGCCTACACCGTGACCCGACAATGTCTACGTGGTGCAAACCAGTTTAACGTCATTCAGCGTGCGTTCGTTAGCTCCAAATTAATAATATCGACACATCCAAGACGTGTTAAAACAAACGTTGAGCTCGAACGCTCGCAGACCGAACGTTTCACGACTCTTTTATTAGGTAATCTTAATCATCGGCCATTAGGTGTTCATTTACGAGTACGCGCGACGCGATACCAGTCAACAATTCAGCTGGTTATTTAGGTGACGAACAAAAAAAAAACAAAAAAAAAACCCCCTTAAAAACCTAAAAAAAAAAAAATCGTGCTGTCCCACGATACATCTGAGTCTCTCCTGATGTCATTTTCACCCGAGAATGAGTTCAAGAGTCGTCAGCTTAATTTTTATTTCGCTACTTTTATTATATAATTTATTACTACGCTCGTTTCAGCGTAGTCAAATATTTTATTACTTTACACGAACAATTGATGAAAAAAAAAAATTATTAATTTTTTTTTTATCGTCAATTATTTTTTTTTACGTCTGCTCGACGTAAATGTTTTTTTTTTTAAATAATTTATGATATATTGCTAATTTTTCGACCTCTTTTATTAACGGTATTAAAGGTTCGTGGGGTGTGCGTCGTTTACACAAATCGAGACTTTTCGTCCGCGAACGTACACTCCGCGAATCTGCAGATCCGAACGACGCAGTCTCCGCAGTATTCATTTGATCTAATTTATTTTATTGAATTAAATTTAATTTTTATCCTCCAGAATGTACGCAATTTTTAAAAAGATTATCTCAAGCGAATGTACACTCGGGAGTACAATGTACAAAACTCTCATCAAACAATCTCATAGCCGTAAAACTCTTTCACGATTGCCTCTAAAACGAGGTTCGCAATAAAATCTACTGCCCTGAAAAAAAAAATTGAAGAAAGAGAAAAACAATAATAGAAATAAAATAAAATGGCCCGTCTCTGGGAAATTGGTGGGGTCAATCTAAAACAGTTGCAATGTCTCGAATCTACTCGTACTAATCTCTTCTGGCTAAGATAATATACATAAATTATAAAAAATAAATAATAATTAATCTGTAAAATAAAATCTATTTTTAGATACACACGCAAGTACGCGAAGCGAATCACAATTGTATTATATTCATCGCAAAACAGAAAAACAGAAGAGAAAGAAGGACAAAAAAAAATGCATTAATCTCAAAAATGAGAATTAAGGCAGCAAAAATAAATAAAAAAGAAAGAGAGATATATAAAAACATCACTGCTCTTCCGTTTCACTTTACGTGGAGACTGCGATCATTTGTCTTTTTTATTTCTCTTTATAATTTTTATTTACGATTCGTGATTATTTTTTCCCAAGTCGAGGGACAGAAACGAAGAAAAAAAATAAAAAAAATAATGTTCAAAATACTCACTTTAGCGTAGCTATTACGAATCACAAATTGACTCTCTAGGAAATATAAGTTCTCTCGTTTATCCTCCGAATCTCAATGTGCGCGAGATTGGATGTTCAGCGAGCTCTTTGGTGCGAGAAATGAAAAGGAAGAAAAACGCTGGACTTTGTCATCGAAGAAAAAGCGTCTTTTCTGTGCGAGAACGAAGGCTATGTATAGAGTAATTTACATTTCTTAATGTTAAAAAGGCAACAAAAAAAAAAAGAAAAAAAAAACATACAAGTGTTCACCATAGAAAAAAAAAAAAAAACGAAGGAAAAGCAAAATGTGAGGAAAAAAACAAAAAAATTATAAGATTTTCGCGTTGAGCCCGTAGTTTTTAAGTAATTATGAGATAAGTGTGTTAGAAAAATGGTGAAAAAGCGAGAAAAATAATGCCCGGCTACACGTGTTGTTTGACCGTGGAACGAGAAAAGTGAGAAAAAAAGAGTGATAGTTTTTTGTTTTCTTTTTTTTTTTTTCGAGTGAGTGAAATTATACAAAAAAAAAGAAATGCAAGTCGCTTTTCGACATGACAAGCACACGGCACACCGTCAATCTCATTGAAAACAAAATTTTTAAACTCAGTCGTTAATCATTGTGCAGTAAAAGCAGAAAGAAAAAATTTGTATCTCGGAAATATTATTTTTGTCAAACGATCTTGCGATCGTGCTTCGTTCAATAGAATCAAAGCTTTTTTTTTCTTCCGTTTTCACAATCCGCAAAATAAAAGGACACAAATAATTCTGTATCTTTTTTTTTTGCATATTTTATTTAGCTAAACTGCAACGTGGCATTAACCGTTACATGCAGGCATGTATCTTAGCTTCAGTTTTGATTTATAACAATTATCGTGGCAACGCATAGACAATGTTGATGGTACATAATATTATAAATGTGTATCTTTGCATCACTTGAGAGCTGTCTCGAAACGAAAGAAAATTCCACTCAGCATGGAATTTTCTTACCGTTTTGAGATTAAATGCAACCAATAGGCCAATAGATATCTGAGTATTTATAATTAAGCAATTAATCGATTAATTATTGCGTCCTGACGCATTGCTGAATCTTCAGATAAATTGGCAAAAAAATGAAAAAACAAAAAAAAAATGAGAATAAAACAAAAAAAGAAAAAAAAATGTCAAGATCGGTGCGCGTGTATATTGTCGAGATGTGTTTTGAGCCAAAATTGTAAAAAAAAAAAGCACGCTTGAAAATTCGATCAATGAGATTATATAATATGTATATTCGAGATAAACGTATAAGCATAATTTCGAAATTTCCGAGATTCGCCGATTCTCTAAAGTAAACGTTGAGTAGATCTTAGACTTTGTGAGCTTTAAAGTTTGCAGAGGGAACGAGAAAAATCGTAAAATGAGTTATAAATTTGCTTTCCCTTTTCTCTCTGTGTCAGTCAGAGAAGACAGGAGGGAAAGTTGGCTTGAAAAAAATTGACCATGGCTTTCATGAACATTAAATTTCTCAATGTAAACGGAGAACGAGAGTTTCTCGGGGGTTGACGGAAAAAAAAATGATAAAAAAATAATAAAAAAAATCAATTGGAATGATAGACGATAAACATATAAGTAATATTATACAGTATCGAAGATCTCTTAGATAAACGTTAATATATAATCTCCTACTCGTTCAGCACAAAACAAAATCGTTAGTAATGGAAAATGGGATGAAAAAAAAAAATCCAAAAAAAAAAAATAGTTGCTAAAGTTTGATGGAACTTTTGCGACGAGGATTTTTTTTTTTCCAGAACGAGGGGAGGCCGCGACGATTAATGCGGGCATGATGCTCGTTTTCAATCGTCGGTGACAACGAGAAAAATGTGGGGAAAAAAATATTTAAAAAAAATATGCACGAAGAATAATTGTACAAAAAAAAAAAAAGAAGCAACCGAGTTTGGCGAGTGTGTAATACTTCAGCTAATATTTGTGCCGCAGAAACGTGAGATGTTTCGCGAATGCGGTGGAAATGTCAAAGACGAGAACTAAGGCGAGAGAAAGAAAAAAAGAAACGTAAGATATGAGAAAGACAAATAAAAATGTTAAAAACATGGAAAAAGAATGAAAAGACTCAATGTGTTATTCCATCCCAATATTTATTTTTTATTCCATTAGAATTAATTGTGGGCGACTGTTTTTTTTTTTGTATATTTTTACTGACGAGTAATATATTTATTCTTTATTATGTTTGTTTGTGTTTCAGGCGGAAGTCAGTCGGTAGCGAGCTACGAGGATCTCAGCTCGAGCAGTTTTAGTTCAGCAAGCAGAGCATCGTTGGACGCGAGAAGTTCACCAACACCCTCGTACGGGGCTGAAAATATGATGGTTTTTCCGGGCGACAGCAGCGGTTCCATCTGAGATTATCTGAGGTGCGCGACCGCTTTGCCGAATTGGTTGCGCTGCCTCAGATAAACAAAATTTTTACACTATCGCGAAGCAAACAAGATCGACGATCTCACCAAATTCAGGATCTAGACAGACTACTCCCTCTTGCCGCCGAGTCCCAAAAGTATTTCTTCATGATAATTTTCGACATTGAACGATTTTTTTATTTTTCATTTTTTGGCGCAAAAAAAATTGGCGCAGTGGTTGAAATTTATTCGATATTTTTACATAAAGCTTCGATGAGTTCGAACGAGAGACAGAGGAAAAAAAACAAATACTTTGATACAAAAGTATGTGATGTTTTTGAGTGAGTTTGATAATGTAGGGAAAAAAGCATTTTTTATATCGTCGAAAAAATATCGATGGAAAAAATAATTTTATTCTCGGTAAATAATACAAGTTGGAGAATTATGAATGATCAAGTGGCCATATTCGAGATATTAAAAAAAAAAATCTAAAAACAACAAGTGAGACAAAAAATTATGAAAAAAAGGTCGATATATTATCAAGCATTCAGGCTTTCGCGGTCGCGGACCGTTAAATTATCTCTTTTAAAGATTTTCCCATTCGACTAGAGAAAGAACCCGAAACTTTTGCATTTTCTAAAGTGACCCAGCATTTTTATGTTTTTGCACAGTTATTATTTTTTATTTTTCGAACGTCGTCGTCGGTAGAAACGACACATCGAAAATATACTAGAAATATAATAAAGAGCGTATGTGTGGGTGTGTGCCTGATCGAGATAGAGATACACGGGAATTTGCAATGCGAGGAAAATATGCGATTTATCCCAGTTTTACAAGTTTCGATAAAGAATTTTCGAGAGAAAGATACAAGCGCGTTCGAAAAGCACAATCGAAACGATTTTTTTTTTTTTTAATCCAAAGCATTTGATATTCTGTAATGAGATTTTTACACGAAAATCTGGTGCAATTCGGTACGAGCATAAGTGAGTTAAACGATGTGAATGGAATTTAAAAAAAAACATAGAAAAATTAATAAAAATTCTAAGAATGCTCAACATTTACAGTCTCATTGGAACGTTGGATTCAATAAAATCTGAGAGAAATACTTGATCTTTCAATATTTTTTGTTGAGAGGCTCAATACACTTGCAAAATTGAAAAAAAACATTCAACCAATTGAAACAAACTTTAGTAACTTATTTTTGCTTTGTTAATATCTTTTCTGCGTGATTACTGATTGATCAAAATAGTCGATTATTCCAGATTTTTATTATTTCTCAATATACTAAAATTCTCATAAAATCCAACTTTTGTTTGAAACTGCATTTGTGACGAAGCATCTTTTGAAAAAGAGAATCCGCCAGCTTGAAAATTGAAATGAGAAGTCTCCGAGCTTTGATGAGTGACAAAATAAAAATAATTAGCATTTTATTTGGAGACACTTTGCAATTTTTTCAAATTTCAATTAATTTTAATGATAAAAAAAATGATATGGAAAAATCATAGTTTTTTTTTTGTTCATAAAAGGAATATCGCGAGAGTAAGCATTTCAAAAGAATCTTTGCGCAAATTAACTTTGTCCAAGTGTAAAAGAAGCTTGAAATAACTTTTCACAAAAAAACTCTTTTCTTTTTTACATTTTTTTTTTGTTTATTTTCAAGGATCCTGTTAAAAGGGATTGATTTAACTCTCCTCTGATAACCGAAAGGGCCAAAACTAACATAATTACAAATAGACAAAGCAAACAGGGTAGATGTTAAAATTAGATGAATTCTCGATCGTGTCCACTAAAGGCAACAAAAGTTTGCGATGATTTGCTAGATTTTCGTGAATATTCGGGCGATTATTAATACCTCTTTGTTGTGTCGTAAACGTAGTTGTCAGCACGTACGGATCGTACCTGGTGGATACGAAATGTATGAGAAAAGTAAGAAAGAAAAAATAGAAGAAAAGATGAAAGAAAAAGGAAACGTATGTGAAATCGCAAAAAAGCCTTAGCAATCTAGCTTTAGATCTCCCGTGCAGGTTTAAATTTCGAAGATGAGCTGTACGGAATGATCGCATAGTGTCGTAGGAAAAGATTTGCGAGACAGAGTGTAAAATGTCTCAGCAAAGAGGCAGATTCAATGATCGCAGTTTTTTTTTTTTTTTTTTCGGAAAGAAAGAAGTTGATGAGCTTCTCGTTGAACAAGAGATAGAGATTGACAGTGACGCGAGAGCGTCGACAAGAATATTTCGACGAATCATACCCTCGAGTGGCCATAAATGATATATCATACTATATATCATATAATAAATAATTATTATTAATATACAGTATCATATATTATATATATATGGCTCGTCGGTTGCTCACACGTATATTTTTCTACCCCTTATTTTGTATCGGCTCCAGTAAATTTAATCTTCAAATTATAGCTAATAGAAACAAAAAAAAAACAAAAAAAATCGACCGGTGCGATCCGCGGTGCTTATAGTGAATCATATAATCGCAAAAAAAAAACAAAAAAAACAACAACAACAACAAAATATTATGTATAATCCACAGCGTGTATGTCCCTTAAATATGTAAGCGCTTTTTAACATCACACGTATGAAATGTTGGCAAGGAGATTAAGGAGCTAAAGGAGAGAAAGAGAAAAAATTAACGCGATAAGAGAATGTTGTTAGAATTGTGGATCCGTTGAAAGTTTAAGAGCCCAATTGAGCTCGTCCAAAACGGCTTAAGAAAAACAAAAAAAATTAGTCGTTTGGTTTTTTCTATGATAGTTTTCTCGATTTTACATAATGTACACATAAGATTATAAATATCCAGGGACCGTCTCAATTTTCACCGCGATTAATTACCGAGTAACTTTTTTTAAGCTCGACTCGGTCGATGATCCGACTGTCGCATTGATAATGATAATGGAATTAGAAGAAAAAAAGGGAGAGGGCATTTGTTCTTTTCACGGTGAGCATGATACGTGGATAAGTGATCTTTTGGATGGACGATAGAAGTGTTTTTTTTTTAATTTTAATAACAGACAGTTGGACTCGCTTCCCAAAAAAAAAAATCATCTATGTTTTTAGAATCTTCTCATCGCCCACATTTTTCATAAATTGTAGTGCAACGATTATTGTACATCATTGTTGAAAACAAAAAAAAAAAACAAACATTTATATAGTCCGAAGCATAAGAGGACGTGATTTTACTCTATAATGACTGAAAGATATTCAAAACTATTCTACGAATTAATTTTTTAAATCAGAAACACTTTTAATCACACATACACATTCACTGCAAATTATTGATAAACATTCCAAGAAAAAATAAAAAATAAACTTTCTACAATTTGTTCTAATGGAAACTCTGGAGTGGCGTTTTTTATATTATATGATTATCGATTGTCGATAATTCGATTATTAACTATTATAATAACTTGCTATTCCCGCTTCGATACGCAAATGTGTAAAATATTCTCTGTTTGCCTCAAATCACAATTTCGAATGAAACAAACAAATAAAACATTTCCAATTAAGAAAACTCGATGATTTATGAAAATAAGCTGTGATTGAGATATTGGAAATTCAAAAGGTTATAAATGAGAGAACGAGATGAGAGTTTGATGAGATAAAGGTAGATTTTTTGATAATCGACGCAAAAAAGAAAGAGAGAGAGAGAGAGAGAAAACTATGATTGAAATCGCTTCGAAAGTTTATACCAGGGGACAAATATTATAACATTGTGTACCATTTTTAGCGATGTGTGCGTGCATGTAGGGCGCGAAAAAATTGTGATGAATGTTATGGAGGTTGATTAACCCCTAGACGGTGCAACTTATTTTTTCTCCCATCTATGGGAGAACTGGGGTTCCGATACACCCCATTTATTTCTCATTGCTCAATTCTTTCTGTCTGCAATAAAAAGCTTCGAATACACATGAATCTCTTCGTTCTTTTTCTTTTTTTTTTTTAACGAGGAAGAGAATGGTGTGTATTGAAGGCCATTTTTACTCAAAGTTACATTAGCCAAAAAAAAACTTGCTTAAACGAAAACAAACGCGAGAAATAGGCAAAAATGATGTAACAGCAGAAATTATGGGGCACATTTGTACCCCAGTTGAGCTGTCTAGGGTTAATTGATTACGCAGTTAATTCGATGATAATTTGTATGAAATTGAAGTTCATTTTTATCAAACCAATTTCACCACATATATGTGATAATATATACATGGTTCAAAAATATACCTTATGCAAATAGAAAAAACTCTTTTAATAGCGCCAAAATACTATTAAATTTTTCACTGATTTATATTATTGAATTTTCATCAATAATTAATATGAAAAGCCACTATCGATTTTCATAAATTTAATCATTGAAAATAAGTAATTAAAACTTTTAAAAGCACACTGAGCTAATTAAAATTTAATATAATAGAAAAAAAATCTTGTATTTTCATTAAAACTTTGTTAATCTGCCTTGAATATTTACAAATCAACTAAATATTTGGTGCATCGCAATTGAATTGTAACTAAAAATAATAATAAATTTTCTTATATTCAGTGTGGCTTTTTGTACTATTTCTGGCATTCAAATTTTCCCCAAAAATACTTGTGAATTTCAAAAGTTGATTATTAAAATTCACGAGAGTATAATTTTTCTTTTTACTTCAAAAAGCACACATTTTCCACATATATAATGAGATATATTTTGAACAAAGAAAGGATGTTGAAAGGATATTGTATAAGGCAAAAAACAGCTCAGATGGTTTTCAAACTGCGTAATCGCCTCTAGCGTGATATACATATTTGTTTTTCATATATTTTACTATATTACGTATTATTGAAATGGAGCAAAAACGAAAAAAAAGGGGAAAAAAATTACACGATACTATATATCTATATACCTAATGTATAAGGTGCATACTTTATATTGTACGCGTATGTACCTAAAATGTAAAAAAAAAAAAAAAAAAAAAATCGCGATAGTTTCCGCCGAGATATGCTGGGAGAGAAGAGAGGACTTGTGCGAAAAATATGCATTATATACATCGTATCGTTTGTTATGTCAAATTATTATCGAATGAAAAATCTGTGGTATATCCTGTAATCGACAAAGATCTGTGGATTCGAAAATCAAATAAATGATTTTAAAATATCGCGAAATATTTCACGCGGAACATTTTTTTCAATTCATGTACAAAATTCTTTTACAGCTGTTCTATATAATTTATGCTTCTATATATATATATACGCACCCAACATAACCTGTAGGCTTTTTTCAGCCACTTCCAGCATTCCAGCCCAGCTGGAAATCGGAGTTTCAAGTACATATTGTGCCCCCTCTCTCACTCTCTCTACATTCAGCTGTTTATCAATTTAAAGATTTAAAGTGATTTAAATTGATTTAAAGTGATAAAAGAATTTTTCGTTTCGCATTTGTCATCGAGCAGACGACAACCTCGTAAGGAAAAAAAAAAATCACTGCATTTTTCACAATTATCAAATCATCTGCATAAAAAAAAAACACGTGACTCAATAACTCAGGGATGATTCATCATCTATCTCGTATGTTTTTCGATCACAGTCATTATTAATAGAGAATTGACGCGGTCAAAATCGTTTAGATCGTCGATCGTTATGAAAATTTTGCAATGAAAAATAAAAATCATTTAATCATGTATTTAAAATCGTGTATTGTTTACTATTCTACAGATAATGGCAACAAAACATCGCAATGATGTGCCAAAATTAGCTGAAGAGAGCGAAATTGTAAGTACATTAAAAAACAACATAATCAAATTTCATTATTGATGATATTTTGTTTTTTTTTTTTCATTTTTAGTGCGACAATAATGGAGAAAAAAATATTGAATCACGTTTCGAATGTCCCATTTGTCTCACTTGGTTGAGAGATCCTATGTTAACGTCTTGTGGTCACAAATTTTGTTCACAGTGTATTTCCACGTGGCTCAGGTTGGTCAGGAATTTATAGCAAATTTTCAATAATAATTAAATCGTTATTATTATTATTTAACTTTTATTACTTACTTTAAAGAAACATTTAAAAGAATTTTTATGAATTTTATTTAATTATAAAAGTGATTTGAAATTTATCAGGAAAGAGGGTGCCTGTTGTCCAGTTGATAGTAAGCCACTGGATCCTCAAAAGGATCTTTTCGAAGATCGTTATACAAGCCGAGAAATATCACAGCAGCGAACAAACTGTCCTTTTCAGCAATTTGGCTGTAAGATCCAATTGTCACCCATAGAGATGGAAAAACACGTGCAAGAAGCCCATGCACTAATGTGCCCTTTCAAGGATCTTGGATGCTTGGAAAATTTTCAGAGTGATGAGGCTCTTCAAAGGCACTTGGAGGGCAACGTCAATAGCCATTTAACGGCAAGTTAATTGCACTTTGATTCACAATAAATATCTCAAGATTTAAATAATTCAGATTTACACGATATTCGCAAAAATATTTCTAATTTTTTTCAATCAAATATTTTAATGGTACAAAATTGATTAATAAATACAGACGGTTGAAAAAAATCTAAAAAAGTGTCAGTACTTTTTTTTTTAGAAATGATATAAAAGAATCATCAATTAAATCGGAATGGATCAGGTGTTGTTGGCGAGTTGGCATGAAATACCCCATACGTAGATTAATTATTGCAACTCTAAGTGTATCGATTTTATCCATTTTCCAGATGGCAGGAAATACTCTGACGAAATTGAGCGTGACGCAATTGCAGATAAATGCGCGAGCATTGGAATCGAAACTTTGGGATCCACCGCCAAAAAACGGTGCTTCGAGTAACGTGGAGGGTCAACCGAGTCCCGATTGGCAGCAGCTTTTAAAGTATTTTTGTTTGACTCTGAAAAATATTTTAAAATTGTCTGCCTTGATAAAAAGCTTTATAAGAACATTTTTCATTCTTAAGAAATCTCTACGAGAGGATTGTCGTGTTGGAGCAACAAAATCGCGAATTATCAATCACCGTTGCTAATCAACAGACGAAATTAACGACTCTACAGACATCGATGCGTTTCAGTCAGGAGGAGACAATATTGCGAAATTCCAACGGCGTTTACATATGGAGATTGAGCTCATTCAGCGAAAAACTCGCTGAAATGTCTTCCGATCCACTGAGAATGTTTTACAGTCCTGGATTTTACACGAGTCCAAATGGATACAAAATTTGTGCTCGTATAAACGTATCGTCGAAAGATCCGGAATTTTTATCGATATTATTGCACATGATGCAATCCGATCATGACGATGCTCTCGATTGGCCATTCGATGGAACAATTTGCTTTGTTCTCGTTCATCCGCACGACGCTAATAAATCTATACGCGAAAAAACCACTTCTAGGCCTGATCTCGAGGCTTTTAGAAAGCCCGTCTGTGATCTCAATAAGAGAAGCTTTGGTTACACGGAATTTTTTAAAATTCGCGAATTGAGAGAATTTTTAGAAAATGACTGTCTGATATTTAGAATCGAAGTGAGATCGCACGATAGACTCGAAGATTACGAACTGCGACCGGTTTGAAACTCTGAAAATTTAAGTTAAATTATTAATGATTTTAAGACAAAAACCGTCCATGTATTGTGAATTAGATAATTTAATGATTTATTTCTTAACTCGAAAATCCGAAACTCATGAGATATGAAGTGCGTACGTAAATATTAAAGTATAATTTTTTTAATTTTTTTTTGGAAACAACGAAGATACTCCCTAGAAATAAAAAGATTATTTTTTACGTCGATGCGTTGAAATTAAGCTGAATCCGTTCATGAAGATTTTTTTATCAACACCTGTATCTTCGAGGACTCGATAGAGAGGCAGAGCGAGAGAAAGAGAGAGAAACAGATTAGAGAACCGCGTTGAATAAATTTGAAGCAAATTTATTCAACGCGGTTTTTTTTTTTCTATAAAAGTGAGACAGTCCGAATATATTCGTTGCTCATCAATTGTACTTTTACTTGTTTCAGTAGCTTGAAATTTTTCGGAGCTAAAGTGGTACACGAGTGAATCGGTGCGGGGAATCTCTCGTGACTTTCTAAAAACTAAATGACTGAGAACTTTTTCTGTACGTTTCGGGACTCGGTGATGGAAAGATCGTCGCTGTTTCTTCGTGCAATGGACATGAATTTGACACGATTTGTCTTTATCTCATTGGCAGCTACGACTGGTGCTATAGGACTGTTGATAAATACCCTGGAAAATTATCTACCAGTTTGTATAACGCGTACTTACCGTTATGGAAAATACGCCGTTAGCACCGAACACGCTCTCGTCTCGAGGCTCGAAGTGCCGAGAAGGTGAGTCGTAAAAGTGAATGTTTATAAATTCTTTTTTTTTTTTCCCTCAATTTTTTCGAAATATTTGAATATTAATAAATTATTTTCTCGTACGCAGTTGGTTCAAGCATTTTTATGAATTTGCTGCTCCAGCCTCGAGTCTTGTACTTGTCCTGACAATATCAAGATACATTCATAATAACGCAGTGCCGGAATTTTTTCACTTCATTCTCGACTTGCAATTGGGAAGTTGGAGAAATGCTCTTGTCACACCTGAGACGACTTTATTGGCAATGATTCTATTGACTGTGCAATGCTGGAAGAGATTATACGAAACTCACTGCGTCAGTGTATTTAGCGATGGAAAAATCAATCAGGCACATTATATGATAGGATTCATTCATTATATTGGCGTGATTAGTTGTGTCGTTGGCGAATCCGAGGGATTCGTGAGAGGTGAGTTTTTTTTTTTCATTAAAGGCCCAAAGTTATTAATTCGTTTTCAAGCTCCCATTTAAAAATATTCAATATGACGAATAATTATATTTTCTTCTTATTTATCGGTTAAATTGAATTCCTTGGAAAAAACGACTAGAAAATTTCTAACCAACTAAAACTAAAACTGCTGAATTTTTTTTTTTTTTAAATGAATTAAAACTTAAAAAAATAGGCTCAAGCAGCTCGTTTCGTTGGGATCGAATTACCAGCTTGCAGTACATATGCGCAATTGTATTTCTACTCGCGTCTTATGAACAATTGAGGGCTAATTATATTCTCGCAAATTTGCGAAAAGACAAGAGAGGCAACGTTGTGACAAAATCGTACAAAATACCACGTGGAAGACTCTTTGAGCATATCTCAGCTCCACTACAATTTACCGAAATAATTATGTACATGATGCTGTCGATTATTCTATGGAGAAGCTCGACATATCACTATATATTTATCTGGGTTCTCGTCAATCAGGTAAAAAAAAAATCTCATTTACTTATTCATTACAGAAAGTTTGATTATTTTTTTTAATCGTCCAAATCTTATTTTTTTCAGTCTTCAACGGGAATTTTGACGCATCATTGGTGTCTCAAAACATTTCCCAACTATCCAAAGGAACGAAAAGCTTTGATACCATATTTATTCTAAATGTCAAATTGTCAAGGATCTTCATTGATTATAAATTATTATTTTGGTGATGTAGAATTCATTTTTTATTTATTTATTGCAAAACGGGAAAATGTTTGCTCTGCAAAAATCGTCGGAAAAGCTTCTCTCTCTGTCTTGATATCCTATCGAAATTTATTCGTCCCGCATTGCGTAAAAAAAAAAAAAGAACGAGCCATCTATAATAATAATATTCATAATACGCTGAAGATTTAGGGTAGCGATTGCATTAGAAATATTCTCTGGCAATCAGCTGGCCGTATGTATTATCGACGACGATAAACGAATCCGAAATTATTTACAGATTATCACGAATTATCGAGTTAACGCTCGAATTTTCGAGTAAAAACGGTGTCACGGAATGTTTTAACGAAAAAATATTCCATGTATGTTCTTCGTGAATGTTATATATTGCGAGTGTGAACGAAGAGCTCGATGCCACAGAAAACTTCACGAGTTGTCCGTTTACTTGAAGAGCAGGCTGAAACAAACAAATTTATTCCACGCTGAATAATTGGATAATGACACTGAAGTCGACAGTTTTATAACTGAGGGATAGGCGAGTACCATAAAAAAAAATATATTCAGGCACGAGCGTATCCCTCGGATATGTTGCTTGAGAATTTTATTTTTGGGGAAAAAAAAAAATGATAAATCTTCGATCATCCAATAAATCGTCAAGATCGAAGTTTTCTCGTTCCTGCGAGCTTACGAGGTCGGCATAAAGTGCGATTTACCTGTACGGATAGCCCTGAGCTTTGTTCCTGAAAATGGAGAGCAGCAGGCTGAAGAAAACGCCAACAAGACCGAGGCCTATTATAGCAAAAATTCGTCGTTTTTTAACGTCGCCTTTGCGAGTCGCTGCCTCCGTCATTAAGATCATCCCCAGGACCACGGCTCCGTCTGATCAATCTTATTAAGGAAAATTATGAAAGACGAATAAACAATTTGTAAATGATCATTGGAAATTATCTGTACATAGAGAAGAAACGAAAAAACTTTTTTGCATCCGTTAAGCTGACTAGTGGGAAGTATAATTGTTTCTTGTGCTAATTTGCAAATGTCGAAAGCTTGGACTGACAGTGTCAGCCAGAGTCAAATAGTTATTATTAAAAAAAAAAACATTTTTTTCATCAATTTTTTTGGCTAATTGGAACATTTTGAAACAAAAAAAAACAACAAAAAATCGCCCTATGAGGGCCAAAATAATAGTGGACCGTTGAAAAAAGGATACTGAGCACCATGACGATATAAGTCTCAAGGACAAATTGACCTTGAGACGAGCCATGTATATATGCAACCATTCCATTCTGCGATTTGTGAATGAAAGGTGGTCCTCTTATGTGATTCCACATTTGACCGGAAACCATGGTGAGCGTGAAAAACTGTGAATAATAAATAATATTGAAAAAAATCGTTCAACGATAAATTCAATAAGAATATAAATTGGGCTGAATGAAGAAAAAAAAAACAAAAATTACCAAGGCACCGAGACCCCAAATATTCTTGTTGTAAATAAAGTCCAGATTGTTACGCTTGAGATAGAGAAATCCTCCGATAAGAACGAGAAGCATAACACCAGCAACGGTTCCGGTCCAGCTGGGTGGTCTTAATACACGGAATTGAATGTCAGTTCGTTCCGCGATCCATTTTGTAATTGCATCGGCAGCAAAGCCAACACGCTGAATATCCATAGTATCGGCTGGTTTCTGCTTACCCTTGGGCGCAAAATGCATGTAAACCGGTGCAGTGTCGAGGTGCATCTGCAAAATAATTATTTCATTAGAATAAAGTCTCAGACAAGATTTTTGGCTGATGAAAGAAATTTAGCGTTTTTCGGCACTATTTTTAATATTATACCATTTGGAAAACATCCGATCCCTCATCGAAATCAACAGCCGCGAAGAAAAGCTTGTTCGAGTAAGCTTGCGAGTAACGAAAAGAATTTGCGACTATCGTGAATTCATCGTTGGCATGTTTGCAAATTTGGCACATTCTCTTGGCTGCCATTGCGGTAAACATAACAATCACGGAATAATTTCTCGGTGGTGTCTTGATGTATTCCTTAAATTTCGCACCGTTGAACTTGAGAACCGGACGTTTTTGCGTCATCTCCGTCAGTTGCTGGACTCGCTCGGCTAATGAAGAACTTTGACCCTGCAAAAAGGGACGAAAAAAAAAGGTGAATTTGGGCGAAGTGCTCTCTTTTAATGGCATAATTACCAAATAATTTTTTTGTTTAATTTTATTTAACATTATCTTAAGATAATGTCTAAAATTAAGATAGTAAATTTTGGATATTTTTGAAGTATTTAAAAAATCTCTGGCAAGATGCTTTATGATAAATCAATCTGAAATTTGTGCACTTGTGCTCAAAAACGCAACATTTTCTGATTTTAGTCCCAGATTTTTATGTTCAACAAGGGACATGGAATGTTGTTGCAGTTGAATTATTCAATAAAAAATATTCATTCTATGGACATGAAAAAGAAGCTCATAAACTTAATATTGCAAAAATGGTAATAACATTTGTATATAAACATTTAATCTTCAAAAAAGTTGTTTACAGCTTGAGAAAAGTGTGGTGTAAATTTTTTTGATATTTTTAATTTTGTGTCTTCATACTCTCAGATAAGAATTTTAAAGCTTTGAATTTATAGAAATCTCAAGTTAGAACTAGAAGTAACGGTGCATTGTTAAATACAATAAAATAGGATGAGAAAGTCGATATTTCGACTTTCGAAAATAATAATAATAATAATAATGCAAATCGGATGAGGAAATTGAGGTTATGTCTATCTGACAACGCAGCAAATACGATTTTGACATGAATTAGTACGCTATTGATATTGCACATATACATAAATATTTGTATCAAAGAAAGAGTGTGAAAGGTTTTCATAAAAACTCAAAGGGCCGAAATGAAAGGGAGAAAGTTTGACGTGTCAAGTGTCACGAGTTTTTTCTTTTCGGAATCGATCGATAAATTGTGTCAAAAAATCTTACCATTTTTGTCCGATATTGACCGACGACATAGCAGATATGAATCAGGACAAGTCCCAGAACAGCGAAACCAATTTTGTACCTCATTTTAGCCCAATTTTGTCAAAACAATATGGACCAAAAGTAACAAACAAGAGTTTTAGATCGAGTGAAATATACCGCTAGCAGACGAACCAATGCTTCGTTAATTTATGATTGGTTAGCAGCGACGCTACGTACAACGTGGCAATAAACGTATTTCCTTGCTACGAATAACTGGGAAAAAATTAGTTTTCCGAGAGAAAAGGTGATATTTACGATCGTTGAAATTAATAACAATGAAAAAATGTAATTTAAATAATCATTCATACGTATCATTCAGTTGCTAAACGAATTATTTAAAAAATTATGAATTAGTGGGTTCAGTGCCGTACAACACGGCACATCCGATTGTAGAAAATTTGTAAACAATTTATCAAAAAAAAAAAAAGAAGACTTTTTGATCGTTTTATCTCTAAATTCGTATGCATTAATCAAATAATGATTAACCGAAGATATAAATTCAGCTCAATAGTTGTCTTTTCTTGCCTGAATATGATATTGAACGTCACATTTGTAAAGCCCAAGGCTACAATATTCAAATGATACGTTACTGGGTCTCTGCACCAATGGTTTGCCGAGTTATCTGTGATTCGCCGAGAGCACAGGACTCATCCTGAATGGTCGATTTCGCAATATTTATGGCGTAACCGTCATTTTAAAAGGAACCGGTGTCCCGCTCGAGTGAGACGGTGAATAAAAACGTTAAACAGCTGTGCGAGGCAAAAGACGCAATTTTCCCCCGCAGAAGAAGATCAGTATTCACGGGGGGAAGACGCGTTGGGTATAAAATTTCGTCGTCGACAGGGAAAAACGTTCCCGAGTACGAACGTCGCGTTTTAATCGTCATAGTTTTATTCAAGTTTCGTGTTTCTTATTTTTGTTTATTTGTTTTTTTTTTTAATATTCATTCCAAACGTCGTTGTTCGGTGGTTGATCATTCTTTATTCAAAAAATTTCTTTATTTAAAAGTGTAAAAATTTTATAAAAAAAAACAATCATGTCGTTCTCCAAAGCAAGAATTCAACGTTTCAACGAACTCACGAGTAAGTCATTACATTTAATTATGCACAGGCATTTTGTAATTATATTTTATTCCTTTGTTTACATCGCGTAAAAGACTACGCGTTTATTATGAATGAGAAAGTTTACTCTATTCTCGTGAAATTCATCCTTCGATCTCTATAAATGGCCTCAAGCTGTTGTTGACAAAATTGAGATTTCAATGTCGAACCTCGATTTTGGCAATTAATCTTTCGCTCGATATATTTGGCGCGAAAATTGAATGTGGTGAAGGTCATTCGTTAACGAGAGGTCGCTTTTGAATCGATCACTTTTACAAAATTTTAAAAAATCTCCGTAATATTCTCAAATGATTTAAATGGTCAATGAAGAACTGAAGTAATGAATTTTCTTAAATGACTTCTATGAGGGATGGGTCAAAAGATATATAATAAAAGTCGTGGGAAATGTTGCATTTCATTAACTCAAGTCTGTGCGTATGTACGAAAGAATACGAGAAAGAGAGAGAGAGAGAGAGAGAGAAAGAAAGAAAGAAAGAAAGAAAGAAAGAGCGCGAGTGCAGAGCGCGCGAAGGTGCAACAGAAGCGATTGTGTGAAAGGAGGAGGGGATAACTTATGTATCATATAGGCTTTTTGCGCCGAGCGAAGGGTGACGGCCGAAGGGCACACACAGGGTTGGGATCTACACCTGGTAATTCTATGACCCCATAGAGACGTTTCTTGCATGCAGTACCAGCTGCCCCCCTCATATTTGCTCGACCCGTCGCTTTTCTTTTATGTAGCCTGTGTGTATGTACATATACATATATAGTTATACGCAACATAACATAGCACATGTGCCTCTATATATCGTGTATTTAAAATTATAAGGACGTATGCGCTGTCTATAAGCATTGAAAATACTCCTTGATCGTTTTAGGCCCGCGATATATGTAATATATGTTGGGAACATGGACGTACAATATACATATATGGCGACCCATTGCGATGCAGCACGCGTACATACACACGTGCGAATGCTTTAAAGATACATCGTTGCGTCTGGCTCTCACAGTCACACGGATTATATTCCAGCTTGTCGCATTCCCACCTCGTTTCGTCGCATCCTTCGTCATCCCGTTGTTTACCACGAGAGAGGCCTCGCCATGATCGATCAGATTTTTTTCGTTGCAGAAAGGAAGAAATAATAATACCGAAACTTTTCGTCGTGGCTACGTGTAATTTTTTCAGTCCGCTGATCCCTCGTCAATTTCGCCATTTGTGAAAATCATGTATTCATACAAATTTATTTCTAAGCTCGACAAATCGCGTTGCTATGAGAACTCGACGAACGAATTATGTCCCAAAAAGTTTTAGAGTGTCGATGGAAATTTTCATTTGCAATATTTCGTTTTTACGAATTTCATGACATTTTTTTGGCTCGTATTTATGTAGCCGTGACTTAATATATAGTTAAACTATAAGGATAAAAAAGCAACACGTGTGCTATGTTAAAGGGCCAGGAGTAAAACTTACGAAAAAGAACACTCGAGTGATGATCATAAATAGGGTCGTTGGAGTTTACGCAAAAAAGACACAAACTTTGGAGAATAATCAAAGCGACTAGTCATAGACAGTAGAAGACACGATTATTCATAAATTAATAATCTAAATAATAATAAAATAACTCCAAATAATAATAACTCGAAAGTTAAGGAAGCCACACGTGTTACGTTAAAGGGCCAGGAGTATGCACGAGTAAACTTCCTAAGAAGTAACGAAATGGAACAAAACCACAAAACTTTGGCAAAAATAGTATCAGGGACTCATTGGCATTCACAGGGACACTCACAGATACTCAAAGAGGCTCTCGCACGTATAATACAAAGTCCGACTTTCCATAAGTTAACTCTTTTGCTCATGAGTCATAAATCGAGATATAAAAATCTGGTTGAAAAAAAAAACTTTCATCAGTATTCTTTGCTCTTGCGATTTTTCACAGTTTAAAAACCACATTGAATCCAAGAGACTCAAAACGAGAGTTAAAAAAAAAAAAGAGAATTATAGTCGATAGATGAATGGCAAGAGAGGTGTGTAACGCCGAGCTATTGTACGTACAAAAATATCATATTTGTTACTGAATCGTGATGCAGGATGTACAGTTACATCTTTTGTGAAACGGGATGAAGGAGAATGGGGCGATTTCTCGAGATTATAAACTCCCAACAGCTGCCCCCATACGTGCATTACAGCTATTCATGAAAAATTCTTCTCCAACTTTCTTTTTTCATCGGTTTTTTAATTTTTGGATTTTTTGTTTGTTTTTATATCAGGTGAAGCTCCACCACCGGGTGCTTATGACCCAAAATTCGACAGCAAAGTCAAGGGCTTTGCAATCGACAAGAAGGATAGATTTCAAGACAGCAAGAGCGTGACGAGTAGCGGCGCAGAATGCAGCTTGTCAGTTTCGAGCAAGGGAGCAGGACCGGTGCCCTCCCCCAAGTTTCGAACGGTAAGCCCTAGGGGTGGAGCGCAAGGGTCGCACGAGCGAGACACGACAGACAGAGAAAGAGAGAGAGAGAAAAGAAGGAGGAAAGAGAGAGAGAAAAAGGGAGGGAAAGACTAAAAAAGAATTTAAAAAAGGCGGGAATGACCATATCGTAATACACGTCGATTCTTTTTTTTTTTTGATTTTCAGCCACAAGTACCAAAGAACCGAGTAATAGTCAAATCAAAAATGAACTCATGCCCGAAAGCAAAAACCAAGCTGGTTCTTGGCACGAGCAAAGAATTAAAGTACGACGTGAGAGAAGAGCTTGCCGATCTCAAGGTCGAGTGCGCTAACAAAGATTTAACGATACTCGATCATGCGAAACAGATCGAGGAGATGAAGAAGGAGACTTGGAGTTTGGAGAAAGAGCTCATGGAACTTCGGAGTAAACAGGCAGACACTGAGGAACAACACAAAAAGGACTTGGAGTCCATGGTAAGCAATTTAATTCAATATTGAGTAATTTAAAGGACGATTTATTGTCGATTTTTCATTGGGCCGTGAATGCGAGCAAAAATCTGCTCGCTGCCTTTTTTTTTTTATACCAAAATTTTATTATTCAATTCAATCAATCGAGTTGTACGAATAAATTTGGCTAGCAATTGTAAATGGAATTTTAAATGTTCAAATGGTAAATGAAAAATGTAACAATCGTAAATTAATTCGAATCTGCGGCCCTTCAGGCCAAACTACAACAGGAGATTCTTGACTGTCGAGACCAAAAGCATCTCGCCGAAGTGGAACTTTTGCGCTCGAAATTATCAGTAATTACGGAAACGAGAGAACGTGAAATTAGTACGCATAGAGCAGCTGAGGAAGCGATAGCGATGCGTTTTGCAAAGATTTGCGAAAATTCATCCACATTGGAGAAAGAAATAAAAGAGATTGAGCTCAATGCTCAATCCGAGATTGCTAGATTGATGGACAAATTGGCAGAAGTTAAGAGCGCTAAAGAGCGTGAAATTGAATATTTGTCGGTTATCGTTGCCGACAAGGAGAATGAATTATCGACAGTTCGCACAGAGGTTTGTGTCTCAAATCAATTCCACAAATTTCATTTCCCTCATTATATTTCTTTATATTTTTTAAAACTTTTAATTTTTTTCGGATTTATACGTTCCCTAGTTTACTTTTCTATTCTCTACTGTTTGCCATTTTCTGACGTATTTCTTATCATCACTAATTTATTTAATTTGATTAATTAATTAATTTATTTATTTATCCAAATTTAGCTCCAACAACTGAAAACCGTCTCGGACGAATTGCGGGATCAATTGACGCGTCTTGAAAACAATCGGGAGAACGAGATAATTCTTTTGAAGAATGAGGAGGAAACTTTAAGAGGGGAATTGATCGCGTTGGGCAAATGTCGAGAAGAGTTGGAGTTTAAGCTCGAAACTCGTCAACAGGTGATTCTTGAATTGCAATCACAGCTTTCGACGTTGCAGTGCGAGGTCGACGAGCTGAGAGCCGAATACGAGAGACTTGTGCAAGATTGCGAGATGAGAATGGGCGAATTGTCGATTCGACATGATCGCGAATTGATGGACATGAGACACGAATTTATTTGTGAGCGTGAACGTCTCGAGTGTGAAAAATTCACAGAAATCTCACGAAAATTGGAACTCGAGTGTGAGAACAAGGAAATTTGCGAGACAAACGCGTTTCTCACTGAAGAACTTCAGGATGTTCAAAAACTCTACAAAGAGGTAAGTTTACAAAATTGTATCGAATCAATTTCCAATTTGTACTTAAAATTCTTTCACTTTGCTTGTGATTTTTTTTTAAATTTACAAATTCAATTTTATTTAATAATTTTTTTTCAGGCCAGTCACAGTCTCAAGGAAGCGCAGGCCGAACTCGAAGTCTTCGACGACAAACATACCCAAGAATTGAACAGTCTTCGAGAAGATATGGAGACTATGGAGAATCATTACAGCTCGGAAAATTCAAGACTCGAAAAATTACTGGAAAATTCGAGGCTGGATTACATACGCGAACTCGATAATGTAAAATAATTTTTACTTTTTCACGATTTTTTTTGTTGTCTTTTATGAAAGATTTATTCATACAAATGATTGTCAGATGAGTGAGGCGAGAAATAACGAGCTTAAGGAAATAAAGGCCGCGGCTGAACGTACTATCGACGATGAAAAACGTCGAATGAAAAAACGAAGCGACAAGATTGTCGAAAATGCTGAAGCAGTTACGCTAGAAACACTCGCGGCTTGTCGGACCGAGAGTGAGGAACGCGTTAAACGTGTAATTGCCGAGACTGACTCGAAAGTAAGGAATTCGGATGTGCGTAATGTAGAAAAAATAACACACTTATACGACTAACGTAGTGATCGAGTCTAAATAATCGATTTTATAGAATCGTTCAGTAAATCTTTTTTTTTTTTTTTTTTCAAAGTTGACGAATGTCTAATATTGTCTGTTAGGTCAAGACGATGGTAAGAGATGCCAGAAACGCTGTCGAGGAAGAAATGCGCGAGGCTGCCGATCGTTATTCCACGTGTCTCGATCACGCTGAGGCAGAGAGACTCGTACTCGAGGAAAAGCTCGAGCAACGAGATGCCGAAATTGTCAAACTCTCAGTTGCCTTGGATGAATTGAAAATCGTCGTCGAAAATCAGGTAAAAAATTTTATCCACAATTTTTCATTCATAATTTAATCGTCAATGATTTCCTTCAATTATCGTTCCAGCTCTACAAGGTATTTAATGTGAGTGCACCTGTAAATGAACAGGGCCCAGTGAATGAACACTTGAGGTGAAGTATATCTGTATATAGTGATTTTCACACGGATGTTCATTCACTGGTGCTGAATCTTAAGCAGTCATTCACTGGTGCACTCACCCTAGTTCTTTTGTTTAAAAATAGAAACTGCTTGCGAAACGTTAATGATCCTTTTTTCGTAATTCTCGGTTAGAAGAAAAAATAGCGAATAAAAAAATTCCGTGTCAGTTATCAAAATATAAAATATATATATATATATATTTTTTTTTAATAATCGACAAATTGATGGACTTTGTTTTCAGGAGAGTTTCAGTCAAAGTCTTCAGGCTGATCTTGACCGTGTCGAGGCCGAGCTTGCCGAGCGTAAATCCGAGCTCAGAGCACTGAAAGATCAGATTCGGTCGGAGGCGGCTGAAATGGTTGCCAGAAGGCGTAGATTTGAAGTCGTCATGGCGGAAAATCAGGCGTCGGTAGCGGCTTTATCGCAACGTCTTTGCGAGAGCGATGCCGAGGTCGAGCGTCTTCAAAACGAGCTCAAAAGTGGCGAAGATTCAATTCACGAGCATCGAGGTTTGCTCAGCGCAATGCGAAATACTTCAAAAATACTCAGCGAGGAAGTTTACAGTCTGATGGAAAAGCTTGACGTCAATAAGGGTATGGTGGATCAATTAGAGGCGGGAAATCTCGCTGAAATTGAATCTGTTCGTTCTCTTTTTTATGCCGAGATCGAGAGTCTCAAATTAATCTCGGCTAAGGAGATAACGAGACTTCAGAAAGAGTGCAAGAAGAAGGACGAGCAAAATATCGAGGTATCCTCATTGCAATATTGAGCTCTTTATTAACTTTTTTTTTTAATCTCAATATTCGTTTCTTTTTTTCAACGCTAATTTCTTATATTAAAGATGAAAAAACATCTCGACGCAATGGCCGGTAAAATTGACGAAGCTGGAAAGATGCTGTTGAAAATGGAAGAACTTGACGATACCCGAGCAATTGAGATATCGAAACTCGAGCTGGACAATGAGAAACTCCTTCGAGAATTGAATTTTCAGGCCAATGCAACGAGAGACAGTAACGCTTTGATAAAGAAACTGGAAAGGGAGCACAAATTCGCGTCGGACGAGGTGAGTTGGCTTGTAGATTTAGCAAAAAAAAAAAAGACGATTGAATAATCTAAAAATTTTATGATTTTTTCATTATTGTGAACTTTATCGTTTCAGGCGGATAAAAAAATTACTGAATTGACAGCAAGGATAGTAGCTTTGGAAACTGACAAAGTTGACAAAGAGGTGAGCAATCTTTTTGCTCACGAAGAAATTTATTTTCATTATGATTTTGAAATTTTCGTCATGTATCCTGTTTTACGTTTCAGAAGGTGAGAATTATGCGGGAACAGCATGAAATTCGACTGAACGAGGAGAGAATGCGCCTCCAAGCATCGGAACAGTAAGATAACATTTTGTATATAATTTAGGATAAATTGAAGAAAAATAGGAATGTTGAAAAAAAGAGTGACGTAGCATTATCTATTGTAACAATAGTTGAACATGGTTGAAAAAAATAATTATGCATCATTAAGGATGAATCCATCAAGACACTCGTAAATTATCAGAATCGGAAAAGGGATCTTGAAAAGAAAAAAAAAATATTCTAGTTTCGTAACGTTCGTTCTCAAATTATTCATTTCGTTTGCATAAAAAATAAAATGGATTTTTTTTTTACTCGCCAGATATTTTTCCATATCCTATACGAAAGCTCAGCATAAATACTCTAATTTCCTACCTTGTTTATTGCATTTTAAATGATAATGCGTTAATCGCTTTACACTTTATTCTATACAATAGAAAAAAAAACGAAGTGAATTTTTGTAGTATTTAATGCTTCAACTTTCCTCTCATTCAGGGAGGTGAAAAAATTGTCCGAGGACTGCGAGAGTCTCAGAAAGAGTTATCAGGAAGTGAGCGACAAATATGCTGAAGTTATTGGCCACCATAATCACAAGCAGCGTGTCAAGCATCTCAATCAACTGAAGGATAAGATTTTACGATTGGAAAAGGTTCGTTGGCTAATTGCGGTTATTCTCGCACTGGGATTGTACTGGATATGGTTGGATTATTTGACAAAGCCTCTAAAGTGTTACTTTTGATCTGAATAAATCAAAAGCAGCACGCTAGACAAAACAAAAGACAAACAACTTTGAACAAAAATTTGTTTCTCAGAAAAAAAACGTTCGATTTTTTGCGAAAATAGTTTTATACGATTCAGTGATAAATATTCGTAATATATAACTTTTATTTTATTTTTCAAAAATATTTTCTCTATGTACAGTAACGGTACATATACAAAATATGCGGTACATATTTTGCCATTCCATGTTAGTTACGAACGGTTGAAAACCGCTGAATAAATTTTATCCAATGAAAATGGTGGCCGTGTGTATTTTATTTGCCAATCGTCGTGCTTTATCCTAATTAGTTCGTCGCAAAGGCAAAAAAAAACAAACAAAAACTCATTTTTATAGGATGTGGAAACGAAAAAGCACATCATAGATCAACAAACGAGGACTATCGAGAAGCTAAAGGCCGAGGAAAAACGCTCGTTTGCTAAAGGAAAGGAAAACTTGCATTCACATGGAATTTCAAGAAGTCCCTATACAACTCCAGCATCATCGCCTTTAAAACCTTTGACGCCACTTCGCGATCGAAACGAATGAATATTGTTCGAATCTGATATATTTTTGTAAGTAAATGACATTTTTTTTTTTCTTTTTTTAGACAAGTCGAGTCGAAAAGTTGGATTTTATTCACTCTTATCGTTAATATGGGATATTAAGTTTTTTTTTCGCACGAGCCAAACCCGTACAAATACGGAGAGAATTCGGCCAAGATATTTATATTTTTATGTAAAGATACGCGTGAAAAAATAACGCGTTCGAGTTGTTCGCGATGTCGAGCACAATGTTCAGGACGAGTATTTGAGAAATGTTCCCACCGAAAGATATAATTTTTTACGCGATTAACCTTGTTTCGTGACAATTATCATTATTATTATCATTATTATTATCATTATTATTATCATTATTATTATCATTATTATTATCATTATTATTATCATTATTATTATCATTATTATTATCATTACTATTACTATTATATTATTATTATTATTATCGTTCATTCCACAAAATTTGTCACGATTCTATAAAAATATTTATATTATATTCGCTCGTTATACATTACGCAAAGTTTGCATGTTCGATTGTCATTTTTTTTCGTAGTTCTTTAATATATTGTTTCGAAAATTAGGATAGTCAGCGTCTTTAGTTTAATTGAAAATAATTTTCCGTCAAGTTTCATAATTTTATTTTTCATTCAAATTTTTTTTTCACACTGCCACGAATGAAACATAAATCGCTTATTCTAAGCAAGACGACATTATTTTATTTTCGTAAGACACTGCCAAACTATCATAAGATTATAAATATTGTATCGCTTCATTGTCATCTCAGTTGGATTATCGTAAGTTTAATTACGTTCATTTTATCAGATATAAAAAAAAAATGATTGAGTAAAATTTGAATTATACTTAAAATTATATGGGTCGACAATTTTTGTTTTCTCAATTAATTGTGAGCGTTCGGCAGCGAAATGATGTGTGTCGTCTCTGTAATTTGCATAGTTTACGAATTCGTGTGTTCAAGACATTCCTGAAGTATCAAAATCGAGACGATATTCGTCTTGGCTTGTGTATATATTATACCAGTACAATTTGCAAATATCGCGCCATTTATTCACGAGACAGCTGTCAACGCATAAATACACGAAAGTTTACGGTATGTTGCGTGTTTGCAAACGACAAAGGGAACAGAAGCAAAGAGGCATTCCTCAACCTACGTGCCCCTTTTATCTCCCGAGAAACGTCCGTTTCCTCGAGTCTCTGAGATGAAAATACGAGAGACATCATCAAAGACGTCATATCGTCGAGGAAATTCTCACAAATTTCATCAAATTATCAAATTTGCCCTTGTTTGCTGCAAAATTAAGAAATTCCACGGTCAGGAATTTAAATTAATTATCATTGAGAGCGACTCCTTATCAATTTTTTGATTCTGCTCATCTTCATTACAAGGCAATATTTCTAAGTGAAAAAAAATTTGAAGAAAAAATATTTTTCTGTACAGAAAACAAAAATTTGTAATGATTAATTTACAGCAAAATCACTTTGTGCCAATAGTTCAAAGATTTTTCAACAAGGAAGCCAAAAATTGTCGTCCGCTTTTTCCAACATTTTTATCTTCTCACAATTATATTTTTTTAACGTAATTTTTATCTGTCTTTGCCACTAGCTTTTCCTCACAATTATATTAATTTTCCTCCAATTATATTTTTCTACAACGGATTTTTTTTCTATATTTTCTGCGAATAGATTTTATTCTCCCCCTTTGATATTTATATAATCTTCTGTCTTCTTTTTGCTTAGAGAAATTTCGTCAAATTTTTTGCTGCGTAATTTTGGACATGGCTCATAAAACACAAAATACAGTCGCAGATAAAATTTCTAGGTCTAGTAATAATTAATGAAATTTTTGTATCATGCGTTAGTCAAGTTGTCCCGTGATAATTCAAACAAAGGAATTTGAAACCTATCAAAACGTTGGACAGAATTAGTCGAAAGTAATGTTAATTGTATTATAGATTAAGTTTTCATCTCTCAAATAAATAGTTTTTCAAAATACACAAATAAACGACATTAATAGAACGAACGAATTTCATGGAATGGATTTTTTAAAATTTTCTTGATGAAAAGAAAGTTTTTCCTCCAACAGGAAGTGAAATTGTGATAGTTCGAAAAGTTTTGCTAATAAATACGACTGTATATTGACCCCATAAAGGCTGGTAGCAAGGATTTGCTCACATAATTTAGTATTCCTCAAGTTCGCATACGTTTAGACACTATACGATACGTATAACTCGACCAAGTGTGGGAAGGCCCTGCGGCAATTCCGGCGGCAACGATCGGAGCCAGTCGCGGTCAAGTATAGGCATAATTTGAGATTCAGGATGGTGGAGAGTCCGTGACTGGATTCCTAGGAGGTAGGAAACGCCTGGAATTCCATCAGGGCTCTCTCCTCTATCTCTCCTTCTCCTTTAATTTGTCTCTCTCTCTCTCTCTCTTTATCTCTCCTTCTCCTTAAATTTCTCTCTCTCTCTTTCTCTTGCTTCGCCTTTGTCGTTGTACCGCTTGTGCATTGTACCGCTTGCTTGGTCATCGACATCCTCGTCATCTTCGCCGAGTACTCACTGGCTTGTTACGTCTTCGTGAACACAAACGTCGATATCCGCCACTGTGAAAACGCTTCTTGTCTTGAAACACCACGAAGGACCGTCTAACGTATCGAAATTATCGTCAATACTTGTAGCATCGATCGACACAAGAAATGATAGTCATTTTGTAATGCCTGGCTCTCGGATGAACATTCCAATGCCAAGGAAGGCGATCGAGTCCAAATGGATGTTCCATACAATGTATATTTTCTAAAGCTATAATCCAAATTACAAAAGACTTAATTATTTTTTACTTCAGAAATTTAACTTTTTTCATATCTATTTTTCTTATAATTACGTAATTTTTGTCTTTCAAAATAAATTATTCATTTTCTCAGTATTTTCAATTTCCTGTATTTTTCTTATCAGTATTCTTTTCTTCCATAATTTTCATTTTCTTATTCTTGTTTATACTCTCTCACTTTCTCGGAATGTGTAACATTTATCGTCATCATTTCAGTTTGCTCCGGAATTAAATTTATTTACGTCATTTTTCTTCTGTTTCTGTAGAATTAAACAACAATTATATAAATTCCATAGCGAAATTGTCCCAGCTTTAAAAAACTATTCAAGTTAATTCGGTTCATTTTTGATTTTGCTTATCAAAGTCTTAATCGAATTTACGTAAAAATAAAATCTGGAAAAAGAGACACGATGAAACTGAGCCATTGAGAGAAGGAAATTTTAAAATTTGAAAAATTGAATGCAGACCGTCGGGTTCCGCGTATTCATGCTTTCACTAGATAATATATAATATATTCCGAATCTGTTATCGTAGATCCTGCAACGATTCAATTAAGTGATGGGACAAAATTTAGAGACGAAAAAAAAACACACAGATGAGTTTTTGTACAATTTGCTCTAATTTGTTTTAAAATAATAATAATAATTTCACTACAGCCAGCCGTTAAAAAATAACATTTTAAGATGGTATTTCATCGTGTCACTGAAAATATTGTAATTGAGAAATAAAATTTTTAACAAAAAATAATGATAATTCAATGAGTACCAGAATATATTTTTCGTCGAATTCGATCGTTTCGCGTCTGGGTCGAAGGAGGCGATGATCCCGGTTAACTTTAGACTCAAAGAGAGCAAATCCAATATATATTGAAATGGATATGTACATGAGGTATTTCGCATCTAGGCGATAAGAATTTCATCGACCCTCTCCGATTTTGTTGAAATTTCAGTATGTCACACAGTTGATTGTGACAAATTTCCCCACCACATTTTTTTAAATTCCGCACATAGTCAAAATTTATGTAAATATTTTTTATTTTGCGAAAAATATTGACGAAAATGCGTCCTGAGGAAATTAGAAATTCAAAAAAATTATATTCTCATTCCATGGATATTTTTTAAAAATCTTTATGAATTTTTGGAATTCTCATCGTTCAGGTACGAAATAGTTCATATGGAAATTGTACGTACAAGCTCGGGATTAATTATCGATTATGATTCCGAAAATAAATACACTCGACGATGATCCTTCGGACGAAATTGCCTAATCGAATTCGTTCTGATTTCGTTATCCATCGGCTGTGCTCGTCTGTGTAATCTATTATTACGCGGGTTCTCTATGTCTGGTGGATGTATTTTTCGCTAGTTCGATATCGCACGACTACCGATGAAATAAGTAACCACGTCACCTCCGGCTTAGCGACGTGGTCTCATTTTTTTTTTCTTTTTGATAAAACGCTTGTATATGGTCCAAACATCGATAATTACGGGTCGACGAACCTCGTGTACTCGATTATCCTGAATTTTATTTCATAAAAGCAAGTCATATCATGACATTTTTTTGTTATCTCGTCTCCTCGTAGCAAATTGATTTGACAAGGGAAATGAGCCAACTGTATTCGGGAAATAGGTATTCCGAATAACCTGACGGGAAATTTGTCTATTTTCGTTTAAAAAAAATCCTTTTTAAATAAATAGAGCCAAATTGCTACCCGAAGAGGACTCAGACATTCTTAGACCCATTTAATTGTGTAAGAGAGTTATATTTGTCGTATAGACTGACTATGACGAGAAATTGCAGTGGGTACAATGAAGATCCTTATGTGTAGACATGGAGATTCAACTTGCCCAAGAATAAGCTCAAACTTGTATGAAAATGTAATTAGGATTTGAGACTAAACTGAAAACGTATATGATGGTAATTTGTGCTTGTGACGGTTTTCGAAATTCTCGTCACGTCTCGGCGTAATCTTCTCTCCGTAAATTAATGATAAAAGACACCGAATTAATAGCAATTTTATAATGGATGCTATTTTATTAATTCAACTTGATTAAGGTATGACTCATTTTAGATCCAAATCTGGATTATGGATGCAGCGGTTTTTTTATTTTAAATCTAATAGAAAAATTAGATTTTACCCATTTCTGTATATTTTCAAATGACCCTTTTATTCAAGATGGTCGCTTTTGGTTATTTTAAAATTGCACTCGATTTATCCCATCGAATTTATATAACGCAAATTTGATCTCAAGCTGATTAAATTTTACAGTTCTTTCAAAATTCATATCGATTTTACGCTCCTACTTGCGACTAAAAATAATCAAACTGCTTATACAGTTTGAACACTGATTTGAACATTGTCAAATTCAACCGGAAGTGGCGTCATTGCAACCGGAAGTGATGTCAAAGCGACCGGAATTACATTTTTTAACAGACAAAAATCACAGCAGCTCAAGTAATTCTCGAATTAATTCAAATTTCAATTCTGTTAATTGACAAATACAATTTATTAACCGTGAAGATTAAGAAAATGTTAATAAGTTCTTCGTGTCTGAAATATTTGGAAGAAAAAAGTTTTCCATAGCTGTATCATGTATCCTATATATATGTATATATATATTAGGAAGGACATTGCAAGTTGATGGATTAGTTTAAGAGGCTGATCAGACCGGCGTCAGTGATCACGAGAATTCTCAGTAGAGCGGAAACGCATAGTTGGACGTATGTATATTAAGTGCGACGAGGCCTCACGATTAAAGGCAATAACGGATTCGAAGGTCGTTGGTACGTGTTCGAACGTCCATGAATTTGTAATTGGGTGGTTCTCCCTATCTCTCATTTTCTCTCTCTCTCTCTCTCCCTATCTCTCATTTTCTCTCTCTCTCTCTCTCTCTCTCTCTCTCTCTCATTCTCTCATTCTCTCATTCTCTCCTTCTTTACAAGCGGTTACTGGTCATTGATCGTTTCTCGTGGTCGTTCGTGTTCGACAGCGGTGTCACTGTCCCGACCAGAAAGCAGGCTGCCAGAGTACCAGTAGAAACAGCAACGAGAGTCAACTGATGACATTCCGCATAGAGTGATCCGCGACACACGAGATTGAAACGAATCATGCGTACCGCGGACACAACCGCGAGTAAACTGCTCGATACATCTCTCATCGTTGATTTCCTGTGTATGTTTTCCCGAACGCATACCAAAGAGCCAGTACAGAGGCGGCTCCAACATTAACAATCCACTGTAGCATTTGCTGTATTTGCAAATCGGCTATGCAAATATCAGTAGATACGAAAATTAATCACGTTTCGCTAAATCCACACCGATTCAAGTGGCAATGACATTAACACGAGCACGTACTACAAGTATTAACAACATTTAAATTGTTACTTTTGCTGGAATTAAGGAAAAAAGAAAAACACATTTTATAATGTCTCATTCATAAATATTCATTTTTGTTTTCTCACCTTAGCTATAATTGTACGATAAAATTTAATGGTATATCAATTCGTGTGTCACTTTTTTAATTCAAGTCACAAAAATTGGCATAAAAGTCAAATGACACGGGCAATAAATTTTTGTCAAAATTTTATTAATGGTTTCTCATGAATTTTATTTAATTTTTTTAGAAGATAAATAGTTTTTTTTTTTTTTTCCTTATTAAATGGAATTTCCAAATGACATCGTACTTTATATAATCGAGGAAAGTTTCGATTTTATATATATGTATATATATGATTAAAGTATAAATTTATGCATGTGTTCACCGAGTGTGTTGTTCCCGTGAGACTCAGCGAGACTTTTAATGCACGTGCTTCGTTCGCTCAACACGTATATATATATATATTGCCGTATATACATCAGGATGTAAGAAGGCTCGCGTACTTTGAGCGTGATCGACCTCGCCCCCGTCGTCGTGGAGCGCATATTAGTCGCGGAAGCCACGGCGTTGTACACGGGAAACGATCATCTTGCTGATCGATGTAACACGATCTGGTATGTGGAATGTTTGATGGGTTCCCATACTATCCTCATCACAGATCCAAGTAAGGGGTGACAAAAGTTTTACTCGAATACGAATAATTTCTGATCTTATAATAGAATAGAATGAAAAAATTGTCCCCAACACGATGCAAAATGTCTCACATTTAGCCACAAATTTTAAAAAGTATCTAGAAGCGAAGCTGTGAGAATTAATTAAACGATAAAGAAACGAACAATTAAAATGGCAAGATTAATAAATCTGTGTAAAGATGAAAATATATAAATGGAGATTAAAAGATAAAGATAAAACATGAAGATAAAGATACGGTAATAATGACATAAAGATACGATGACAAAGATATAAAGATAAAGACGTGAAAAAATATATCATTTTAATTTGTAGTGAGCAGAGGTGGGAGTTACGTAGAAACGAATATGTGAGAATTAAAGGATAAAGAAACGAACATTAAAATGTCAAGATTAATAAATCTGTATAAAGATGAAAATCTATAAATGGAGATTAAAAGATAAAGATACGATGGTAAAGACATCAAGATCAAAGACGTGAAAAAAGATATCATTTTAATTTGTAGTGAGCAGAGGTGAGAGTTACGTAGAAACGAATATGTGAGAATTAAAGGATAAAGAAACGAACATTAAAATGGCAAGATTAATAAATCTGTATAAAGATGAAAATCTATAAATGGAGATTAAAAGATAAAGATACGATGACAAAGACATAAAGATAAAGACGTGAAAAAGATATTATTTTAATTTGTAGTGAGCAGAGGTGGGAGTTACGTAGAAACGAATATGTGAGAATTAAACGATAAAGAAACGAACATTAAAATGGCAAGATTAATAAATCTGTATAACGATGAAAATCTATAAATGGAGATTAAAAGATAAAGATACGATGGTAAAGGCATCAAGATCAAAGACGTGATAAAAGATATTATTTTAATTTGTAGTGAGCAGAGGTGGGAGTTACGTAGAAACGAATATGTGAGAATTAAACGATAAAGAAACGAACATTAAAATGTCAAGATTAATAAATCTGTATAAAGATGAAAATCTATAAATGGAGATTAAAAGATAAAGATACGATGGTAAAGACATCAAGATCAAAGACGTGAAAAAAGATATCATTTTAATTTGTAGTGAGCAGAGGTAGGAGTTACGTAGAAACGAATATGTGAGAATTAAAGGATAAAGAAACGAACATTAAAATGGCAAGATTAATAAATCTGTATAAAGATGAAAATCTATAAATGGAGATTAAAAGATAAAGATACGATGGTAAAGACATAAAGATACGATGGTAAAGGCATCAAGATCAAAGACGTGATAAAAGATATTATTTTAATTTGTAGTGAGCAGAGTTGGGAGTTACGTAGAAACGAATGTGTGAGAATTAAATGATAAAGAAACGAACATTAAAATGGCAAGATTAATAAATCTGTATAAAGATGAAAATCTATAAATGGAGATTAAAAGATAAAGATACGATGACAAAGACATAAAGATAAAGACGTGAAAAAGATATTATTTTAATTTGTAGTGAGCAGAGGTGGGAGTTACGTAGAAACGAATATGTGAGAATTAAACGATAAAGAAACGAACATTAAAATGGCAAGATTAATAAATCTGTATAACGATGAAAATCTATAAATGGAGATTAAAAGATAAAGATACGATGGTAAAGGCATCAAGATCAAAGACGTGATAAAAGATATTATTTTAATTTGTAGTGAGCAGAGGTGGGAGTTACGTAGAAACGAATATGTGAGAATTAAACGATAAAGAAACGAACATTAAAATGTCAAGATTAATAAATCTGTATAAAGATGAAAATCTATAAATGGAGATTAAAAGATAAAGATACGATGGTAAAGACATCAAGATCAAAGACGTGAAAAAAGATATCATTTTAATTTGTAGTGAGCAGAGGTAGGAGTTACGTAGAAACGAATATGTGAGAATTAAAGGATAAAGAAACGAACATTAAAATGGCAAGATTAATAAATCTGTATAAAGATGAAAATCTATAAATGGAGATTAAAAGATAAAGATACGATGGTAAAGACATCAAGATCAAAGACGTGAAAAAATATATCATTTTAATTTGTAGTGAGCAGAGGTGGGAGTTACGTAGAAACGAATATGTGAGAATTAAACGATAAAGAAACGAACATTAAAATGTCAAGATTAATAAATCTGTATAAAGATGAAAATCTATAAATGGAGATTAAAAGATAAAGATACGATGGTAAAGACATCAAGATCAAAGACGTGAAAAAAGATATCATTTTAATTTGTAGTGAGCAGAGGTAGGAGTTACGTAGAAACGAATATGTGAGAATTAAAGGATAAAGAAACGAACATTAAAATGGCAAGATTAATAAATCTGTATAAAGATGAAAATCTATAAATGGAGATTAAAAGATAAAGATACGATGGTAAAGACATCAAGATCAAAGACGTGAAAAAATATATCATTTTAATTTGTAGTGAGCAGAGGTGGGAGTTACGTAGAAACGAATATGTGAGAATTAAACGATAAAGAAACGAAAATTAAAATGTCAAGATTAATAAATCTGTATAAAGATGAAAATCTATAAATGGAGATTAAAAGATAAAGATACGATGGTAAAGACATAAAGATAAAGACGTGAAAAAGATATTATTTTAATTTGTAGTGAGCAGAGGTGGGAGTTACGTAGAAACGAATATGTGAGAATTAAACCATAAAGAAACGAACATTAAAATGGCAAGATTAATAAATCTGTATAAAGATGAAAATCTATAAATGGAGATTAAAAGATAAAGATACGATGATAAAGACATAAAGATACGATGGTAAAGGCATCAAGATCAAAGACGTGATAAAAGATATTATTTTAATTTGTAGTGAGCAGAGTTGGGAGTTACGTAGAAACGAATGTGTGAGAATTAAATGATAAAGAAACGAACATTAAAATGGCAAGATTAATAAATCTGTATAAAGATGAAAATCTATAAATGGAGATTAAAAGATAAAGATACGATGGTAAAGATATCAAGATCAAAGACGTGAAAAAAGATATCGTTTTAATTTGTAGTGAGCAGAGGTGGGAGTTACGTAGAAACGAATATGTGAGAATTAAAGGATAAAGAAACGAACATTAAAATGGCAAGATTAATAAATCTGTATAAAGATGAAAATCTATAAATGGAGATTAAAAGATAAAGATACGATGACAAAGACATAAAGATAAAGACGTGAAAAAGATATTATTTTAATTTGTAGTGAGCAGAGGTGGGAGTTACGTAGAAACGAATATGTGAGAATTAAACGATAAAGAAACGAACATTAAAATGTCAAGATTAATAAATCTGTATAAAGATGAAAATCTATAAATGGAGATTAAAAGATAAAGATATACAAGGATAAAGACGTGAATGAAGATACCATTTTAATTTGTAGTGGAGCAAAGGTGATGAAAGTTATCATTTTATTGACAGCCTCAAAGTTCTTTCTATTGAAATATTTTTTTTTGTTTTCAATTCAATTCTTCGATGAATAGGGCATTCAGAATGCGTGCGATATGGTAGAGCGCTCGCCATGTTTATCAGAATCCACGATAGCACATATTCATTCCGCCCCGTATTCGCTAACGTCCCATGCAGCTATATATATATATATGTATATATGTACATTATACCGGGCTTATTATTCAGGATACTGAGGAGAAACGGGAGGCAATTGGTACACTATACGGTGAATACATACTACACGATATTTTCCAACGAACGCTCCTCAGCACACGAAGTGGCCGATTAGCAAACGCTCGCGTATTGACCCAATTACCATTCGATCGAGTTGTTTGAGAAACTATGGGTTCTCCGAACACGATCGTATTGACCAAACGCAATAAACCAATTGCAGGTTCAGCATAAACGTGTATAACCAAACTCACTCATACTCGGAAAATTTCAGCTCTGTCGTATATTTTGTGAATGCATCATACATGATATATCCTATATATATATATATATGTACATTTTGCTATATAGGTAAAAGTCTGAAAATATATAAATAAAAAAGCAAATCGCAAAAAAATAAAAAAGCAAAAATCGCTCCCGATCGGTCACGAAACAAAAAAAATATATATATTTTTTCGCGTAAATAATCCCTTGAAAATCGACGTGAGGGCAAACTGAGTTTTCAATTTGCTCTGCTGCACGAGCTGATCGAATTAATATGTCTTGAAATTTATTGTCCCTTAAAAGGTCCCTTATAAGTTTCATCTGAAGATTGTTCAATTTTACAGTCGTTTTAAATTTAAGTTCGAACTCATCTTCCTAAATTTGGGAGAAAATCTAAGCTTGTATATATATATATATATATATATATATATATATATATATATATATATATATATATATATATATATATATGAGAATAGGGCTGCTTATTGTCTTATTTAAAATCGTGCCTGATTCGCGCACCCAAAGTTGTTATAATTATAGAAATTTATATTTAACGGGTTTGCGATGTGTATGTTATGTGTAAATTGTTGAAACTCCCAAGTGGACACATGTATACACATATGTCTGCATATATATACACACACATATATATATATATATATATATATATATATATATATATATAGCATATATATACACACACACATATATATAGCATATATACACACACACACATATATATAGCATATATATACATATTTATACACCTACAGAAACACACAGACATATTATGTATATATATGTATCGATCTTCGTTGGGTTCTCACATACGTCCACGATATAGAACGGTTTACACTGATGCAAATGCTGGTGTTCCGTAAGTGTATCGTCGAGTACGTAACAGGAAGTAATGCGGCATGAATATTAACGAGCGGACCCCAAGGCGAGTGAGCACTCTATGTATATATCAACGAAAGCGCGCACAGTTCTCCGACTTTGCTTTGTCGAGACAATAATCTCTGGGTGACATGGTCGTGGTAGAAATCCATGTGAGACCAGTTCTCATATATAATAAATATACACTCATATATGCATATATATATATATATATATATATATATATATATATATATATATATACACATATATTCATATATATATGCCATGGAGCATTTGACCAGGGCATTCATAACGTAATCAAAAAAAAAAGTTTGGTAGTTTTACCACTTGTGAGCAATTCTACCCTTGGGCCTCTTAACTACGGGCCAGTTTCACCATTAGGCAGTTTTACGATTTGGTAGATTTACCATTGCCAATTGTGCAATTGGGCAGTTTTGACTATATTGGCCACTTTTTCCATTGTTCAATTTTACCATTTGGTAAATTAATTATTATAGTTGGACAACATGGCAAATTTCACCATTTGGCAGGTTTCCATTGTCCAGTTTCATCATAAGGCATTTATACATCATTGGTCACTTTGAACCATTGATAGATGGCTAACGCCCATTTCTACCGATGTTAATCAGAGGTTAAACACCAATTAGCCTATGTTAAAACTATATAAATAGAAAATTAACCAAGTTTAAACCATGGTGGTTGGAAAAGGACATAGATCGATAGATATAGATTAATAGATATCGATTTATAGATATAGATCGGTACATATAAATTAATAGATATCGATTTATAGATATAGATCGGTAGATATAGATCAATAAATATAGATGGGTAGATATAGATCAATAAATATAGATCGGTAGATATAGATCAATAGATCAATAGATATAGCTCGATATAGATCAATAGATATAGCTCGATAGATATAGATCAATAGATATAGCTCGATAGATATAGATCAATAGATATAAATCGATATAGATAGATAGATACTGCGCGTACCCGGTGTACAGCGTGCACCACCGAGCCACGTGTTAATATATATATTTTTTTTCATCCCTCGTTGAGTTCTTTCGACGCGGAATCTTTCTACTTTACTACTATACGGATATTGTAGATTTACGAGGAAGCCAGCAAAGGATAAGCCTTCTTGCAGAAACGTTTCGAAATGTGGATAAGCGCGAGCGGAAGAGACACCGCTACGATGTATAATGGACCAAATAAAAGAGCGAGAGGGAGATCAAGCGATGCTCCCGGAAACCAAAAGATCTCTCTGGCGCTATTGTACTATATATCTTCTCTCGTATATATTCTCGCCTCAGGCATCATTTTAAAGGCTCATTCACCCATCGTGAAACTTGGTAAGAGCGTTGAGAGCTTGAAATGAGAGTAAGCGAAATAAACGTGGAAATCTCATCGAAAAAGGTGATTTAGTTTGAATGAAACTTTAAGATTTTGCTGTTACGGTAAGAAGAGAAGCGAGCAAAAACGGTCCATTGCGAGCGCGCGGCCACGAGTAATTTCCGGAGTACGCAAAAACTTTGCGAATCTTGACAAAAAATTAATATCCTCTCTGGTTTCCGTATTGCTGTATAGATAATTTGAAACTATCTCTCTCTCTCTCTCTCTCTCTCTCTCTCTCTCTCTCTCTCTCTCTCTCTACATATATATATATATTAAAATTAATATATATATATATATATATATATATATATATATATATATATTACGTCGACTCACAGTTATGTCTTGTCGTTTCATTCTCTCTTAAATCTTCACGTAAAATACTACATATAGCACAAAAAGTACATAACCCATCGAAGCAAATTACGGAATACATTCTGATTGTTTTTTTCCATTACTGAGTTTTAAATTTATGCTCGAGTACCAGTTACCGGGTGATCCACGCTCGCCTCATTGCTCTAGCATAAAA
This sequence comes from Dyspetes luteomarginatus, assembly GCA_963669185.1. Lineage (NCBI taxonomy): Eukaryota > Metazoa > Arthropoda > Insecta > Hymenoptera > Ichneumonidae > Dyspetes > Dyspetes luteomarginatus. The sequence continues at coordinate 24,062,534 of OY769905.1, forward strand.
TATTTTTCATTCCACATAGAATTTATTTGTTGATTTTTATGTCCCAATTGAAATTTGGGCCTTGTTCGGGAAGATGGAGGTAAAAATATCAAAGATAGTATTTTCCAGCCAGAGCGATATATGCTCAGAGCTATAAAGTTATAAAAATCAAATCAATCGTTACTATATCTATATAAACTATATAAACAATTTTATATGAACTATCAGTGAGCCATTGTCAAAATTTTCCATTAGATAAATCGAAAGAGGATCAAAAAAGTTGGCCTAATAATTTTTCAGGTCTAAGTTCACCATAGAAAGTGTGATACTTGTTCGATGGCAAAAAGACAGGGGAGAGCGGACTCGCGGGTGGCAAACGTGCCAACAGAGCTTCGTGTTCCAAGACGCGAACTAGCTCGTAATACGCTAACCGTATGCTGGGTGGATCGTCCCGTTCCAAGTATTACAAGAGCGGTCTGTACGTGATTCGAATTGAAAAATTACGTTTAATACATTATATACACTTCTATATACATACAGGGTGTTTATATATTATATATGTATATATATGTATATATACTATATTTTATGTGGATATAAATATATATACATAAGTATATGGCACCCATTGGTAAACGGATCTCTGTCACTTGTCGACCACAGCCCATCTAGCACTATCCGACAATTCTGATGAGCTCCCCCCCCATACTCACGTTATTCACCTCTGCTCTTACGCTCTCGACTCCACCTGAACTTTATCTTCTCTCACTTCCTCCGATTTATCCAAGCTGGTCAGGTGCCCCGTTCTCGAATTATCTCTGGGTGTATCGGGGGAACTGCTTTGTCGAATCCTCTGTGAACAATCGTACATTCGACTATAAGTGGATCGACATCCCGAAAATATCAATTACGAAACTGACAAGCGTGAAAATAGAAAAATAAAAGAAGTGCAGGATAATTTGCTATAATAGACGATAACGTTGATGTTGGGCACTCTTGACAAGTCTCGAGAGAGAGAGCAAGAGAGAGAGAGCAAGAGAGAGAGAGAGAGAGAGAGAGAGAGAGAGAGAGAGAGAGAGAGAGAGAGAGAGAGAGAGAGAGAGAGAGAGAGAGAGAGAGAGAGAGAGAGAGAAGGAGGGAGGGAGACACAGAGAGAGGGAGAGAAGGAGGGAGGAAGGGAGACACAGAGAGGGAGAGAGGGAGAGAGAGAGAGAGAGAGAGAGAGAGAGAGAGAGAGAGAGAGAGAGAGAGAGAGAGAGAGAGAGAGAGAGAGAGAGAGAGAGAGAGAGAGAGAGAAGGAGGGAGGGAGGGAGGGAGGGAGGGAGGGACAGAGAGAGGGAGAGAAGGAGGGAGGAAGGGAGACACAGAGAGGGAGGGAGGGAGAGAGAGAGAGAGAGAGAGAGAGAGAGAGAGAGAAGGAGGGAGGGAGGGAGACACAGAGAGAGGGAGAGAAGGAGGGAGGAAGGGAGACACAGAGAGGGAGGGAGAGAGAGAGAGAGAGAGAGAGAGAGAGAGAGAGGGAGAGAGAGAGAGAGAGAGAGAGAGAGAGAGAGAGAGAGAGAGAGAGAGAGAGAGGAGAGGGGGGCACAGAGAGAGAGAGAAGGAGGGAGGGAGGGAGACACAGAGAGAAGGAGGGAGGAAGGGAGACACAGAGAGGGAGGGAGGGAGGGAGGGAGGGAGACTCAGAGAAAGAGAGAGACCGCGTTGATGTATTTCACATCACACCTCGACTGCCGAAGCGAACACGCACGAATTGTATATTTATAATAAGAATATCATGGGAAGCTTATGTACGCAGCACGGGCAATTGAGGGATCCGCGATCGTATATGCAGGTGCTTGGTTAGCACATACAGTCCAACTCCTCGCAATTCAATTGTTCGGTATTAGCTCCGTGGACATATATATATATATACATAGTGATTCTCTTATTGATAATGAGACAGTAATGATCTATAAATCAATTGTTGCGTGGGTGCTGCGCACGCGTGTCGCCACTGCGATGAACTCCGCGCTCGAATAGAGGTGGACGAAGCGAATTTATTCCAGAATTTAAATATTGGATAACCCCCGGGGTGACCTTTGAAATATTCAACTCGTACAAAAGTTGAGTTACGAGAACTTTGACTGTATCCTTGTTTTTCGCATTTGCACGTGTTAATACGCAACATAGAATTTTGCACGTAGGTCCTCGAGGCATGTGGGCCAGAGGGGGAGAGGAGGGAGAGGGGGGGGGGGGGTGGATGAGAGGGAGAAATTGCAGAGTTCACTTTGGTTTAAGGGTGTTATGCCCCATACGCGTATCCTACCGAAAAAGCGCGCTGCGTCTTCGTCGCATATGCGTATGCACGTGGTACGTAATACGCATAATGTAGAAAAATAATTGTATATGCTGGTCGCTATATACCGATCAACACATTGCGTGGGAGTGGGACAAGCGAGAGGGAGAGAGAGGTGACATGCACCGCACCTTCTCGATCACTCGCTCTCTTCCATCGCCCATATGTATATATATATATACACACGAGAGACTATATATATATATATATATGTATATACACGAGAGACTGTATATATATATAGACACGAGAGGCTATAGATATATATGTATATTTACACACGAGAGGCTATATATATATGTATATATATAGTCTCTCGTGATTTCTGGCCAAGTCCTGAGTGCGTGCGTGATCATCATCAACATAACGTCGTCATATAACCTCGTCGCGAACGCATGTCCACCGCAAAATCCTCTCGTGTGACTCTCTCTCTCCTCCTCCTTAAGGTATTTTGCGAGGCGAGACGCGTATCGCCGTATGTATATAAAAATTTTGCCGAAAAAACGAGGACGACGAACCGGAAATGGCGTGCTTAATCGCGATCGGAGCTTCAGATAAATACCAATCCAGACGTCAAACACATACGATGAGGAAAGAGAGAATTGATGATGCCAATAATAATAATAATAATAATAATCATATAATAATGAATTGTGAAAAAAACGTTTCGTAGATTGCACGATTTGTCCTATTGCCAGAATATTAAGAATATAATTAATTAAATGTAACACAATAGAAATAAAAATTCATCTTCAGTTTACTGCGTAATCAATCGGTCCCATCATTAATCCCCTCCCACCTCGCTCCTCTTCTGATTTTTCGTATTTAAAAAAAAAAAAAAAAAAAACAAAACAAAACTTGTTGATCTTTGAATGGATGCTGCAGTCCACAGGGGAGAGAAAGCGAGACCGATTGAGCGGGAATTCTGGCAATAGGATTTGTCCTATTGCCAGAATATTAAGAATATAATTAATTAAATGTAACACAATGGAAATAAAAATTCATCTTCAGTTGACTGCCTAATCAATCGGTCCCATCATTAATCCCCTCCCACCTCGCTCCTCTTCTGCTTTTTCGTATTTAAAAAAAAAAAAAACCAAAACTTGTTGATCTTTGAATGGATGCTGCAGTCCACAGGGGAGAGAAAGCGAGACCGATTGAGCGGGAATTCTGGCAATAGGATTTGTCCTATTGCCAGAATATTAAGAATATAATTAATTAAATGTAACACAATAGAAATAAAAATTCATCTTCAGTTTACTGCCTAATCAATCGGTCCCATCATTAATCCCCTCCCACCTCGCTCCTCTTCTGCTTTTTCGTATTAAAAAAAAAAAAAAAACCAAAACAAAACTTGTTGATCTTTGAATGGATGCTGCAGTCCACAGCGGAGAGAAAGCGAGACCGATCGAGCGGGAATTCTGGCAATAGGATTTGTCCTATTGCCAGAATATTAAGAATATAATTAATTAAATGTAACACAATGGAAATAAAAATTCATCTTCAGTTGACTGCCTAATCAATCGGTCCCATCATTAATCCCCTCCCACCTCGCTCCTCTTCTGCTTTTTCGTATTTAAAAAAAAAAAAAACCAAAACTTGTTGATCTTTGAATGGATGCTGCAGTCCACAGGGGAGAGAAAGCGAGACCGATTGAGCGGGAATTCTGGCAATAGGATTTGTCCTATTGCCAGAATATTAAGAATATAATTAATTAAATGTAACACAATGGAAATAAAAATTTATCTACAGTTGACTGCCTAATCAATCGGTCCCATCATTAATCCCCTCCCACCTCGCTCCTCTTCTGCTTTTTCGTATTTAAAAAAAAAAAAAACCAAAACTTGTTGATCTTTGAATGGATGCTGCAGTCCACAGGGGAGAGAAAGCGAGACCGATCGAGCAGGAATTCTGGCAATAGGATTTGTCCTATTGCCAGAATATTAAGAATATAATTAATTAAATGTAACACAATGGAAATAAAAATTTATCTTCAGTTCACTGCCTATTCAATCGGTCCCATCATTAATCCCCTCCCACCTCGCTCCTCTTCTGCTTTTTCGTATTAAAAAAAAAAAAAAAACCAAAACAAAACTTGTTGATCTTTGAATGGATGCTGCAGTCCACAGCGGAGAGAAAGCGAGACCGATCGAGCGGGACAGTATACAGAGAGTGGATCTCTTTGGGTAGCGTGACTATTGCATCAACGGTAATTGCACGGCAGTCTCGGCGACGATGTTACGGTGCAGTGTGGCGGTAACGGAGGTTCGAGATACTCTCGTTTTGCTACTGTGTAGCCAATACACACACACACACACAAATATATATATATATATATATATATAGTATGGTAAAGTTAAGGTTCGGTACACATGTAAGTGCATATCGCACCACAGGGAAAAAGCATAGAGAAGGAGAGACAGAGAGAGAGACAGAAACGAACTTCTTGGGATCTCGAAAGAGGGAGAACTACCGGTCTCTGTGGAGAAATGCGCCCAGCAGAGCAACGATCAGAAGACAAGAGAGAAAGAGCGAACCACGAAAGGGATATATAGTCTGCTTGGATACCGTTATGGCCTAACATGGCAAGAAGCGCGCGAGCCACAGCGGGGGCCAAGCAAGATCGAGCAAAACGTGATGTGCACGGTTCGTCCAAGTGCCCTGATGCTATATAAATGATATTCGTACTATATATATATATATATATATATATATATATATATATATATATATATATATATATGTGTGTGTGTATATATATATGTGTGTATTTATATACGTGTACCACTACCAATATTTTGTCGATTCGCTGGAGCTCCGTTCGCTCGCGCGCAGCAATTAAAATCGAGGAAATTGGTCGTGTCGCAAACGTTCAAGCTGGTTTGGCCCGCGGGGCCCTCTCGGTCACACGGAAGTCGAAGCCGCGAGAGACCGGAGGCCCCAACGGCTTAGAGGCGGCGATACATATATATATATATATATATGTATATATATGTATATCCTACAAAAGTGTTCTGTACTCGCTACAGTCTGTGCTCCTGAAACCTGAATGTTGAGTCGAGTCCCTTCCATAAATGGGACCATAGAGATGAGACCTTCTAGGTACATTACATGGAGTCACAATGAACTTCTGTCCCTAAATCTCATATGCATTAATTTGGCTTGTTTCGGCTAGCATCGTTCTTAAATGCTCATAGTTATTTTTAACGCTACTTTTGGTTTTATGTATATTGACAAATGTTGAGTGATAGACAAAATGAAACAAAATTGATCCTATACCCATTCCTTTTGTTATTTACAAGCGAGAGAAGCTAAAACTGTTTCGATGAATTGAATTTCCACACCCAGACTCTCCTCACACAAGCATTTTTCTAGAGATTTCCTTTTCTTCTTCAAACTGCTCGAAAAATAAAAAAAAATATTATAGAAAAATTCTTAATAATTTCCGAGAATGACCTCAAAGTGTATTTCCTTTTTTGGTACAAAAATGAATCAGACAACTTGATATTCTTGTTACGAAAAGCAACGAGCTTTTTATAATTTCGTAAAAAATTATTCATCTTTAAAGTATTAAGTATTTAGTTATGGGAGATTAGACTGTACGTATACAAATTTGCGCTCACACATTCTGGTTGCAAAGTATGGATACTGGTATTCGTAAATGCTCATAGATATTTTTAACGCTACTTTTGGTTTTATCTATATCGACAAATGTTGAGTGATATACAAAATGAAACAAAATTGATCCTATACCCATTCCTTTTGTTATTTACAAGCGAGAGAAGCTAAAACTGTTCCGATTCTCGGCAAAAAATATGTTCCTGACCGGGAGGATTTAATGCTTGTCGGATAAAATATTTTGAATTTCCACACCCAGACTCTCCTCACACAAGCATTTTTCTAGAGATTTTCTTTTCTTCTTCAAACTGCTCGAGAAATTAAAAAAAATATTATAGACAAATTCTTAATAATTACGTAAAAAATTATTCATCCTTAAAGTATTAAGTATTTAGTTATGGGAGATTAGACTGTACGTATACAAATTTGCGCTCACACATTCTGGTAGCAAAGTATGGATACTGGTATTCGTAAATGCTCATAGATATTTTTAACGCTACTTTTGGTTTTATCTATATCGACAAATGTTGAGTGATATACAAAATGAAACAAAATTGATCCTATACCCATTCCTTTTGTTATTTACAAGCGAGAGAAGCTAAAACTGTTCCGATTCTCGGCAAAAAATATGTTCCTGACCGGAAAGATTTAATGCTTGTCTGATAAAATATTTTGAATTTCCACACCCAGACTCTCCTCACACAAGCATTTTTTTTAAGTATTTAGTTATGGGAGATTAGACTGTACGTATACAAATTTGCGCTCACACATTCTGGTAGCAAAGTATGGATACTGGTATTATATCAGTCCGCGTATATTCCACGCAGTTGAATGCGCGGTGAGCGCACCTTCTTTCGCCTTCCGTAAAGGTTATGTCGTAGGCGTACACATAAAGACATGTACATACACATTGTATATATATATATACATATATATAATACCTCGAGATGAACGTTCCTGTCTCCAGGCCATTTTGCTCTCCACTCCGATATACATAAATAATTCGTACAGTGGAGGAGAATACGAGAGTTTCCTCTCTATGACATAACGCAGAATCTTCTTCTTAAGTCATCGAGAGATCGTGAAACCGGAAACGACGCCTCTCTCTTTTTGCCCCGAGTTGCGCAGGCTCGTAATAATAATTTAAAGTAATAAATATTATAATTGAACGGGTTTATTATAACTGCGATTTTGCGGGTGGCAATTAATATATAATCAGGCATGCCTTTCATGGCATTGGGAATCGAATGTTAGCAACAGAGATAAGTGCAATTGCAGTCTCTCTCTATATGCCTCTCGGTTATATTCATTGAAAGGTTTCTTCTGCTCATGGGGTCTCGCAACGGTTCTTCCCTCACGACGAAGCGGGAACCTTTTCTTTCTTTTTTTTTTTTTTCCCCAACTCAAGCCCATAAGCCGCGAGTTCACGCCTGGCGATGCACACTCTCTTGAAACGTTTTACCTCCATCCAGTAGTGGTAGCAGTAGTAATAGCTGATCACTAACTGGTAGTGGAATCTCGGCCGGCGGGTGACCTATGAAGGGTACAGAGCATGCGGGCGACTCCTCTCCTCGCGCGAATCCTTTTGCTGGCTTGCGGCAACAATCCGTAAATGGCAAAGAAATTACGTAAGTCCGATCGTGCGCTTCTCGCGTACTTCTCTGTATTATGTATTATATAGGTATATGTGCCACAGAGTGTACGTAAAAACGTTTCGAATGGAAAATTGCTAACAAACATGAGGAAAAACGCGTTTTAACAGCCTTTAAACACGTACTGGCAGATTATTATTGTATGGGATATAAAACCAATAATACTTCCATAACTAGTAAATTATTGTGCTTGAAATTCAAGTAGAACCAAGAAAATCTTATAATTATGCTCCATTGTCCATTTTGGATGGAATTAATGGGAATTAATGAGAATTAACCCTGCGCGGATCATATGATTTTGCTGGTACCCCGGATCATATGGGTCGCTTGGGTCAAAAATGATCCATATGAGCCGCGCAGGGTTAACGTTTACTGAGTAAAGAAAAGATCGTAATTTTAGGGACTGTTTTTTTTTTTTTTGGGCTACTTGATGTGGTTAGGTAGAAATTTTGTTTAGTCTCAGGCTGTTTATTATACACTTGACATCACCGGCTATACCACCGGCTGTAGTTTTGCGAATGACACTTCGACCTTTGGGGCCGTCGTGAAATCACGAATCACGTTGGCACGCACAGCTTACGCACTGCTGAAGCAGGCGACTCACGCGTCCACGTATTCCAGGCGTACAAGCACCGTACAACAGACGAGCCAGCCTCGTGTTGAATACTGATCGTTTATCGAACGATGCCAGGCCACGCGTATTTGTGGTCAACACCAAGGAAGCAAAAATAAAAAATAAAAAGTAGTCACTTTTTTTTTTGTTTCTTTTTTTTTTTTTTTTTGCCGAAACAGTTGTATCCATTGCATTTTAAAATATGGCGAAATACATTACAACAGCGTTAAACTGCCCTTTAAGAAAAAACGAAATATATATGATCGTTTGAAAATTTTATTAAGAATTTTGACACTGCGTGAGTTACGATGAGTAAAATTGAATATTCGACAAATAAAACGATCATGAGATAATTAAAAATATAATTATGTTATGAGGTAATAATTTTATGAAATTAATTATGATAAATAGATGATTGTCATTTTTGGGCCATTTAGTAGTTTTCCTTTAGAATATTCTTTTATATATCATATATAATATCGTAAGATGGTCATTTTGAGTTTTTTTTTTCGAATTTTCGCAAAACTCTCAGAGTTCACATATGTGTCTTGGCTGCGTGACGTTCGCAACGGCCCCGCGGGTATCTTCAGACGTACATTGCATACTTACATTAGAGTTATAGCTGCACAGAGAGGTGCGGAGCTCAGCAAAGTGACGGTGAAAGAAGCACAGGAAGGCGGAGCTAAGGCCTCAGGATATTATCCTAATTCTCACGAAGTTCCCGAGAGAGAGAAAGAGAGAGAAAATTCCATCTTTATTATTTTTGCTCGTGTGGGCACGGTACATAAATGCGTTGCAAAAGTCGCGTTACATCTCGTGACGATTATCATATCGAAACGTTCGTAAACTATAATCCGAAATGTCTGTTCGATGCCCAGAAGGAAATCTCACCGTGACGGCAGTATGAGAATGTGCCCCGCGTGTGCCCTTACTGCCCCTGGATCGTATCTCCTTTTATGCGTGGGATGTAAAATTAATAATAATAAAAACAAATATATATATAATATAATAAAATGATAAATAATAAACAATAAAATAAAAAAAGAGGATATAACGAATTTGAAATTTGAATGAAAGAGCCGAGACTGCGTTGCTTTCTCGCTTTTCGCACAGTTCGTGACTATAAGCGTCCATCTCTCTCCCTCTCTCGACCGACCCGGAAGACGATATTTATGAGGAAGTTCATTCCAAGGTGCCCTCCATGGACGTCCACGATGAAATTTATGGTAAAAGCCAGAGCCACGCTGCAAGAGAAAAAGAAATCTCTCGATTTTATTGTTTGGGTTAGCTCGCTAGAGAGGGAGATGAAGCGAACGCGAGGGTGTCGCATCTTATCCAGATTTTGCGTCACGCGATGACAATCGATTATTGCGCTATCACGTACGATAGTTCATTATTGCAAATCCATTCGGTTCGGAAGAATTCATCGAGAAAGAGTCTCACGACAGCATCGTACCTGGCAGTGATGATTTTTATTTTATTCACGAGAGATCGTAAAGTAGGTAATTCCCATCTGGGGATTTTCCTTGGTAAAATTTTTATTGGGGATTTCCCTTGGTAAAAATTTTTATTGGGTATTTCCAGGTGCTAGCACGTTTCATTTTACACAGAAAAATCAATTGACTCGAGGAAAAATATCCTCGTTGATTCACTTGAAGGAAAAAATATATTTCGAGTGATCCGAAAGGCAAAAATTTTACACATTTTAATGGATTGCATCAATCTCACAAATCTCATTAATAGATCGATTAATTAAAAAAAGTTTCGCTGATCATTCATGATATAGAAAAATTTGTGTAATAGATAAATATATTTTTCCAATTTTCAAAGATTGTAGGATCGATCGAGAGAATTATGAAAAAAAAAAAACGAGAATTATCGGTGTGCTGAGCTCTCGGTGATGCAGGGGCAGCAATGGCACAGTAGATATAGCCAAATCGTGCATTACGAGCTCAGACGCAAATCTCAAATAAGTTGCCATCACGATATATCTCGCTAATTACGAATTGCCTGAGCTCCAGCTACGATACGACGTTACCTATACAGATATAAGAGATCTGCGGACCTCTCTCTCACATATGGAAGCTGTGTGGTGGAAGACCGCAAACGGCCCGGATAAACTCTCGCACGCTGGGCGCGTTTATAACTCTCCGCGCGAAGATTTAATCGGGCTGCCTCGGGGCACACCCGGGAGAGTTCGAGCGAGAGGTGAAGAAGGCACCGTGCCGCAAACAGGCACCTATATATATATATATACATATATATATATATATATATATATGACGCTGTTATGCCGCAATGACGATGCACAAACCGCACGATGCCAACAAAGCTTCTTCTTCCGGGAGCATTACAAATACATCTCGACCTCTCCATCGTATTTTGTGAGACTTAATTTTGAAAAATACGAGGAAAAAGGAATGAGTGGTGTTTTTTTTTTTAAACTTTAAGGTACATGGATGAGTTTACACCTTTTATAGATACATATAGATATAATATATATAAGAATATTTATGTATATATATGCGCTACGCATCAATTAATAGAACACATTAATAGGATATATATATATATAGAGCATTAGACTTGATGGAATAGTTTTTCTCTTTCCTCGATTGTCTATAGTTTACTGTAGCACAAAATCTCGAGAGAAAATTTTTGAAAAAATGTTTCCAGTCATTATTTGTTTGATATGTCGAACTGCGTGTGAGGTAATTCTTGCTTTTCTACAGATATCATGATTTTGCTTGATTCATATACGATATAAAATATCAGTGCAGTTGGATTAATTTGCAGTGAGAAGATCGAGTTGGCTCCACGGTGTGTTCAGTTTCCTGAGATAGATTACGTAATGGAGATTACAAACCACGAGAAACGGAAAGACTTGAGGCTCTCTGTCTGTGTGTACGCAATATCCCACGAATGGTTAATTCAGCCAAGACAAGCGAGTGTGTGTGTGTGAGAGAGAGAGAGAGAGAGAGAGAGAGAGAGAGAGAGAGAGAGGAGAGAGAGAGAGAGAGAGAGAGAGAGAGAGAGAGAGAGAGAGAGAGAGGGAGAGAGAGAGAGAGAGGGGAGAGAGAGAGAGAGAGAGAGAGAGAGAGAGAGAGAGAGAGAGAGAGAGAGAGAGAGAGAGAGAGAGAGAGAGAGAGAGAGAGAGAGAGAGAGCGAGAGAGAGAGAGAGAGAGAGAGAGAGAGAGAGGGAGAGGGAGAGGGAGAGGGAGAGGGAGAGGGAGAGAGGAAAGTCTCTCCTTCATTCGATCGTGAAGAGTAGGAAACACCGGGAGAATATATATTGCGTTACTTTCAGATTTCATAGGAACTCACTGGTTTTATTATACCACCTGAAACGTCAAATAAATCGCGAGAATAAAAAAAAAAAAACAAATAATCGAAGTAAGACGCTCCATCGATCGGCGATCCATCATTTTGCGGTTCGTTTGTCGATTCCAGAAGCAATAAAAGTTCTCTTTTTCTCGGTTGCCCTTGCACTCAGATGCATGGTCGATAATGGATCATGCGGCTTTTAGGCATCGCCAAGCGGCATTACCTTACGGAGCAAGAGACACAGCAGGGCGGGTATTTTTCCGAGATCGTAATCTTCTAGCTCTTCGTGGAACAAGTCAATACCACGAGCATATGATGACGGTTTGACTTGATTTTACGCTTCCAACTGCCTTCTGGCTGCTGCTTACCTGTCTTTTATCCATTCCGACATTTCTATTACCGATCCGTTATAATATAAGAGACACAGATATACAGATATACCAGCATACACAGATGGGACCTCATGTAAGTTATACTACAGTATAAACATGAGTTCGAGTAAGACCGGAATCAAGAGCATTAATAAATACGGACGCCATTGAGATAATCATATATATATATCTATGTATATGGGTGTACGCTGAATCAAAATATATCAGTGACTCTATTTGTGTTGAAAAGTAAATAGTATCAACTTTTTAATCATTTAAAAAGTACTCTGGTATTCTTATATATTTTTTTCTGTTCTTAACTCTTATATACATGCGTAAAAAAAAATCTTTCCCTAATGACGCCATTTTGTGACACGAGAGCCGCCATTTGCATTACCAATAATATTTCTAAATATCCCAGGATTTCTCGAGATGACATAGAAAACTTTCACAATTTTCTGGTTTTTTTTTTCCATAGCCATCAGGAAAGTGTTGCAAAGGTCAAGCTACGAGAGAAGCATGCAAAGCTTTTCAATTTTTCATCCGGAAGCTTTTTAGGTTAAGTTTTATCTTGACTGTGAAAAAAGTTGAGGCGTTGCTCGTCAGAGGGACACATTTCTCGTTGAGGTGAGACCAAAGTTGGTAAGCTTTGCTTGAAGATTTACAGCAGGCCAACAGCCACAAAAGGGGGAATATCCCCCGCGTTACTCCCGTTTATGTAAGATAAAAACCTGGAGCTGCAGCACCAACAGAGAGTGAATCAAGAGGGCTTGCACCGAGTTACTCCCGTCTGTATATTTCACTATAGTTACAGCACATAATACCGGTATCCAAGCGAAATACCAGCGGCAAGACAGCGAACCAGGCATCAGTTATGCAATGCCTGAGGGGCTCGCGAGCGCGCATTATTCTCTCGGTTAAATAATATTATGTCACGAGGAAAGCGCGTTACTTGTGCAATCCAACACAGTGCAAGTGGTGCTGACTGGCTCGACTGCACCACGCATTCTGTATAAGTGTCTATATATATCTCGATTGTATATTTTTGAATCTGCATCCGCGTATTCCGTCTCCCCCGTCACTACGTATTTATATGAGACTCTATATGTATGTATATATATAGAGGATTTTCTACAGTATATTGTTCGAGTTCGCCTCCACTTGTATTCACCCCGGCATGTTTTTACTAATTGGATGAGAGTATTGTATTGTTTTGATAAATGGAGAGAAGGCATCAAACTTTTCCTACAGTATTAACAAAAGGGCAAAGGGGAGACTCGAAAAATCATAGTATTTGGATTTTCTCCTACATTGACACGGAATAATGTTTGAAAAATTACATACGAATATGAAAAATTGATCTTCTAACTAAACCTTTCCCCTATTGAATTAACAAAAGGACTTAATCCCGAAATGCAGTTATGCAATGCCTGAGGGGCTCGCGAGCGCGCATTATTCTCTCGGTTAAATAATATTATGTCACGAGGAAAGCGCGTTACTTGTGCAATCCAACACAGTGCAAGTGGTGCTGACTGGCTCGACTGCACCACGCATTCTGTATAAGTGTCTATATATATCTCGATTGTATATTTTTGAATCTGCATCCGCGTATTCCGTCTCCCCCGTCACTACGTATTTATATGAGACTCTATATGTATGTATATATATAGAGGATTTTCTACAGTATATTGTTCGAGTTCGCCTCCACTTGTATTCACCCCGGCATGTTTTTACTAATTGGATGAGAGTATTGTATTGTTTTGATAAATGGAGAGAAGGCATCAAACTTTTCCTACAGTATTAACAAAAGGGCAAAGGGGAGACTCGAAAAATCATAGTATTTGGATTTTCTCCTACATTGACACGGAATAATGTTTGAAAAATTACATACGAATATGAAAAATTGATCTTCTAACTAAACCTTTCCCCTATTGAATTAACAAAAGGACTTAATCCCGAAAAGATGTAAATTCATTCCTCGTAGTTTATCAGGTGAATAAAATCTTAAACAATTATCTAACAGTGAGGATTAAGGATGTTCTATAGCGTATGAAATAAAGTTGTAAAATGGCAAACATCACGGAGCATTGCTGACATTTCAACTAAACTAAAGTTCAGGTCGAGTTTGTTCGAGAGTCCGGGACGATCCGGGTCTCACTACTCGTGGTAATATCGTTCGTTACTGTATACACGATTGCAGCGTAATATCCGTCAGGTTACAGGTCCATATAATATGATACCTGTTCTCTCATGCGGTGCTTGTGAACGGGCGATGTAAAAGTTGAAAATTCGTTATGAAGATTGTTGAGTAACGGATAAATCTGACGCAATATATCACGTTGCGAGACTCGTCTAAAACGATAAAGAGGCAGAACACAAACGAGACTGCCGATTACTCCAAATTTGGGGTTGCCCATGAGAGAAACATTAATATGGTTCGCCATTTTCATTGATAGAATCAAAAATTCTTCCAGTATACGTAAAGTTAAAAATATAAATAAAATAACTTTTGTAAATTAAAAACTATAAAACTTGACTGTTTTCGTCAGTGTGGTGAATGTATGGAAAACACCAAATTAGCACAAATGAGAAGAAAAAATGCAAGAGGACGACAAAAAGGAAAATACAAGTTGCTCGAATTTTCCAAATGATTTCCGGGATATTCCCGCAAGTTTTGAGAATCTCAGTCTCTGCTGCGAGTCCACAGAGATGTGTTTCAATTTCGTGATTACTCGAGCTGATAGAGGATCGAGGAACAAACGAGAGATGAGATCGACAACGGAAACGACATCGACGACGATGACGATGACGAGGGTGCAACTGTAGCGAGGGAAGAATAAAGCAACCGAATAAAAAAATCGACTCGTTGCGAAACGGCTTGAGCAAAGTCGCGAATCATCGCTCTTCAGGAATTCATCCTTCCTTTTCTCTCCCCCGTCTGACCCAGCAAGGCAATTACTACTTATTTATCTTTTATGCTATATCTTTTGCTCACGATTCAATTTCACAATATTGTTTGAGCACTTGAAAAATTACTTCCGTCTCGTATGTACACACTGATAAGGTCGCATATATTTTCACCCAAAATTTTTTTTACTACGAAACAAAATAATTTCGTACTACTTAGAAAAACTTGCATTAGCGAAATGAGATGAATTCAATTTTTTTTTAAATAATATTTTGATCGATTTAATAAACTTATGCAATAATGAAAATTTTGAGATGATAAAATGAAAAAAATGCTGCTTTATAATATTTTGTATTTTGTATTTTGAAAATGGCTAAACCGATTTTTATTATTATTTAAATCAGAAGATAGTGAAGCATATTTTGTGCTGACCTATAATATATAAAAAGGTGAATAAATTTTTCTTCTGTTTGGTCTGGAACGCTATATATATATATATATATATATGTAGTACGTATATACAGATAATATATCGAATCCACAGGTGTAGTAACACTCTTATTCGTAGAACGCTCTCATGATCGTTTCACTTTCTCCACTGTAATACATGGTGGCCCCTTTCTCTTTTTTAAATATCTTTCTTTCGGGTGTACCACACGAATACGAGTCATATACTGTGCAAGGTGGTCCATCGATAAATGCCGATCTCTTCATGAAGAAAAGAGACGATATAAGTCCGAGCAGACTATAATACACATCTCCGACACGAATAAGCTATATAATTTTCTTAAATAAGTGCTCCTCGTAAATAAGAAAAATATACCCTATATAGATATATGTACATATATAAAAATGCAATGAGGGCATGAGTGATCGACGTGCGAAGACAATTTTGTAATTTTCCATTTGCACAGAATAAATTAGTGTCATTCTAAAACGTCGATAAACAAGAGGCATGTTTAACCGTGACCACACACGTGTGTCGTCTTGAGTTGCATTTACCGCGCTACTCTGCATTGATAATGAAATTTTTCGTTGGTTCAATGGCTCGTGAATCACGAAGGAGGTGCACGATCGATCATGGATCGAGAACCGCCCAAGCATATTTTGAGAGTAACAGCAGTCAAGCAGAGCTTTTTTTTTTTGGCCACCCGTTGATGGTTGGGCCCAAAGTGTGAGTTCGTCAATGTATCCACATACGCTTTATCACGTGCAGGTGGGGGGAGGAGGTGAGGGGTGGGGGATTGTTCATGGAGGATAAAGCGTGAGAGGTGAACGAAGCAATATAGTCCCCCGTACAAAAGAAGCTACGAGAAGCCTCCATCATGTGCCTGGAGTGCTCAAGAGTCACCAAAAGCGAGTTAACGCAGTGTAATGACCGGTCAGAAAGGGAAATTGGGCGTACTTCCGCCAGGACTATGGTTGCCCTTCTTCTCTTGCTTCTGAGTCCCCGTATTCTCCCCTTCTCTCGCCACTCTCGGGGCCCTTCCCGTTGCCTCTTCTCCTCTCACCGCACTAACTCTCTATGCTGCTATTTTTTTTTGTTCGTTTTTTTTTTTTTTTTTTCGTCTTCGAGGGCCCCAAGTGCTTACTCGAGCACGAACGAGTCGTTAAAGCCAACGACGAGAATCTACCGATGTGCTCGATCCAAAACCTACCTCTGGTTTTCTGTGCCGTTGACGTATAATATGGCGTCGTGATTTTTCTCGACGAAAAATAATATACGACAGTTTCCGGATTAAATCGAAGAATCGTGATTCGAGTCGATGGGGACAAAATTGTTCTGTAAAATTTGCGGAACAAGAAATTCTTTCGTGTTTGTTGTGCTGTAAAATTTGCGGAACAAGAAATTCTTTCGTGTTTGTTGTGCTGTAAAATTTGCGGAACAAGAAATTCTTTCGTGTTTGGTAATTGTTGGATTCCAAGCCGGAAATTGTTTAATGGAGAAAAATCTCTGTTGAATAAATAGCAGTAAAATGTCAGCTCGTAAATAATGAAACTTAACCGAAACCGTGTATAAAAGTGACGAGGGAAATGTTAAATTTTTTCTGAAACTCCATGTTAAAATAACATAAATTCGAGCCTCATCTTAATGGTTTCTCACAACTCTCATCGCAACTGTTTACTTTATACTCAAAGACCAAAGTTTGAAGGAGGTGAGGATGCATGAGACGAGGAGGCGAGGAAAACTAAGAGACAGAGAGAGAGAGAGAGAGAGAGAGAGAGAGTGGGATGCAAATGCATCTGTGGAATTTATGCGACTGATCGCTTCAAACCGGAAGTGTTGAGCATGCGGGCTCATATAACCAGGCGTCTTTGTCTTCGTCGTTCTATCGTCATTGTTTTTTTTTTTTCTTCCTCTTCTTCTTTATGCACCGAGTGAGAGCTTGATGTCCTCTTCCTCGTCTGCACCGTTGTCTCATTTCTTTACCACGTCTTTCCTTCTTCTCGCCTCGGCGTTTCTCTTTGTTCAATGTGTTCCTCGTGTTTCTCATCGGTGCGTTTAAGAGTGTCCGATTTTAACCTGCGCTCAGAGACACACGCCTATGGATGTCCAACTGCATATTCACGTACAGGTACGAGAAAAAGAGAGAGAGAGAGAGAGAGAGAGAGAGAGAGAGAGAGAGAGAGAGAGAGAGAGAGAGAGAGAGAGAGAGGGAGAGAGAGAGAGAGAGAGAGAGAGAGAGGGAGAGAGAGAGAGAGAGAGAGAGAGAGAGAGAGAGAGAGAGAGAGAGAGGGTGAGGGGGAGAGAGAGAGAGAGAGAGAGAGAGAGAGAGAGGGTGAGGGGGAGAGAGAGAGAGAGAGAGAGAGAGAGAGAGAGAGAGAGAGAGAGAGAGAGGGAGAGGGAGGGAAAGAGAAGATGGGGAGGGGGGGAGAGCGTGTCCACATAGCCCGGACTTGGCTCAAAGATATTGCAAACAGCTATGTGCCCACCGGGGCCTCTCCCAAATAATCGAAACCCGATCACGTAGCCAAAGCTCGCTAAAATTCCGTGTTAAGTGTGAGGATAGAGAGGAGAGGCGAGTATGCTTGATCGTGACGAGAAGAACGCCGTGCTCATAGTTAACGTGTACCGTTTGTATAAGCGGGCATACGTGATCGAGTATAAAGTCACAACTGCTCGGTGTCTTCCATGTATCGAGACCATAAAACCATAAAATGAAGAAAAAAAAAACACCTTGCTTGTATTTATCGTTATTTGGACTCGGAGCTCCTTGACCTCGAAGTGTTTGGGCAACTATTATAAATAATATTAACAAAATGGCGAAATTGATTTACCTCAAGGCACGAGGAACATTTTTCTTCCTATATATGAAAAAAAAAAAAACACTTTGCTTGTATTTATCGTTATTTGGGCTCGGAGCTCCTTGACCTCGAAGTGTCAACTATTATAACAAAATATTAACAAAATGGCGAAATTGATTTACCTCAGGGTATCATTGCACGAGGAACATTTTTCTTCCTATATATGAAAAAAAAAAAACCTTGCTTGTATTTATCGTTATTTGGGCTCGGACCTCCTTGACCTCGAAGTGTCAACTATTATAACAAAATATTAACAAAATGGCGAAATTGATTTACCTCAGGGTATCATTGGACGAGGTACATTTTTCTTCCTATATATGAAAAAAAAAAACCTTGCTTGTATTTATCGTTATTTGGGCTCGGACCTCCTTGACCTCGAAGTGTCAACTATTATAACAAAATATTAACAAAATGGCGAAATTGATTTACCTCAGGGTATCATTGCACGAGGAACATTTTTCTTCCTATATATGAAAAAAAAAAAAACACTTTGCTTGTATTTATCGTTATTTGGGCTCGGAGCTCCTTGACCTCGAAGTGTCAATTATTATAACAAAATATTAACAAAATGGCGGAATTGATTTACCTCAGGGTATCATTGCACGAGGAACATTTTTCTTCCTATATATGAAAAA